>CP137678.1:18483823-18935382 GCA_037976565.1 Mesocentrotus franciscanus
CGCGGGTCTTTGCTGCTACTTTGTGAGCCAGCCTTTACTTAGTGCAGTAGTCGATAGTAGTTGCACTCATTGTCGTGTTCAGACTTTGCTATTGACTTATATTGTGTTACCCTGTACAGAAGTGTAGACCAAACCCAGGTCTAGAAATAGCCTGTATCCAAGTAAAGTATATTAACATCCTACATTGTAAGGTCGCAGTATAAAAGCGTATAGTCTAAAATGGCTAATCCAGTTGTTGGGAATGCCCCCCGGTTACAATCTGTTTATACGTTTGAAGAATGGACGGACCTAGAAGATTGGTTCACTTCAAATGACATTCAGACTGAAGAAAAGAAGAGAGCCTTATTTCTTGTAGGGTAAGGTAGCAAGGGTTATCACACCCTTCGTGCGTTGTTGTAGCCAGATAAGCCATGAAGTAATACATAACAGTTTAGCGTATTAAAAAAGATGTTCATTTACCACAGTTTCATAGACAAATATATGTTCGGATGTGTGGTTTGTTGAAGGATATATGATTTAGCGCTATTGAGTGCAAAGTTAAATTAAGAAGGGAAACGATTAATCATCACCTGTGTGATCCTGTCGAAATCCTCCTGGAGTTCTTCTGTCGTTGGAGCCGGCAACCTCTTGATGTTCTCAAAGTATTCACCGATGGTTCTGATGTGGCCCGGAAGATCTTTGTAAAACAGGACCCGATTGAGGGCAGAATCCTGAAAAAGGGTTCAAAGATTCCATGAAAATTATCGACCAGAGGCAAACTTTTAAAAACAATTGCTTTCATAAAGTAGGATGAACTGAAAATTCTGTTTTGGTTTACAACTATTTTTGTTATTATTCATGATTACTATTTTTGCATTGTTGGCAATCTACATTTTAATGCCTAAATGTAACCGTACTGAAAGCTTCAGGCTAAATAGTGCTAATACACCTTGGAGATGAGATCAAACGGAAGATGATATTGGCGAGTTAGTTTGAACAATGTAAATTGGGCGTAGCCAGGGGCAACAAAAGGGGACGCGGCTAGTGCGGCCCCCTTCACGTGTTCATCCGCTAAAAAGCCTCCCACGGAACATATAAGCGTTAAGACCTTAAACCCACCCCTAGCCCAGTATAACTTTGCGACTCTGTGAGTATATGTGTCGTCCCATCTGTGTCTCCCCTCTCACCTATTATGCCTCATATGGCTTCACCAGTTAAGAAACCTCTTCCAAAATACTATTGGGGTAGAACATAAGATAATCTGATATCTTCGAAATTGTGATACCTGAATCTATTATAATATTGTTTACATAGGGAACCCTCATCAGCTTTAATTCTTTTTCCGTCCTGCAATAAAATTACACAGCAATTGACGGTTACCCATTTACACCTGGGTGAAGCAGGTGGTAAACACGGATTAATGCTTTACTAAGGACGAAAGCGCCGCGCAGGAACCCTCGAACGATGAACCCTTAAATTCGAGAGTCAATTGAATGATCCACTTTACCACGATACCTCCACTGAAGGCTAAATGCAGCTTGTCTTTCTTAGACTTACCTGTGTGTTTTCTGAGCGGATTTTCTTGCAGGCATTGTCAAGCATATTAGCCAAGACCGATACGCTCTGGTCAGCAGATCGTGACTGACGCATGTCAAAGACGTAGGAGGGATGCGTCAACGTAGTCATCCAGTAGTGTAGTGGTAGACTGCAAATGGAAACAAACTATACAATTCACACATTGAAAATAATCGTAAAGATTTTCAAGAAATCAACTCCTGGGCGATGTAAATAGCCCAGGTGACACTACAATCACCTTTATAGTGCAACAAATTTATACTGATCAGCAGGCCATGACTGACGCATGTTAAAGACGTAGGTTGATGCGTCAATGCAGTCATCCAGTAGTGTAGTGGTAGACTTAGAAAGGGAATGACCGACAGAGGAAAACAAATAACGAGTGACCCTGCAATACACCTTCATGATCCGAACCTAGTTTATATTGATATTTTTTGATATGACAAGATAATGAAATGACCCAAGAATGGGTTTCTCCGAGTTAACTTGAGCTATTTCCTAAACTTAAATGCAGCCTCTGAAAAATAAAAAGATGGGTGTACTCATAAAAATGGTATAATATATATATGTGCAAAATGACATTCATCATCAAGTAGGCATATAAAACCTATTTTGTAAATATCCCAGCCCCTTATAGCTAGAATGTACTAATTTTGACTGGAAGGAGGGGGAGAAAAGGCATCCCAGATAATTTTCGCAGCACATGACCAATAGCGTCAACACTTGCCACGTGGTTTTATGTTTTATATCGCACCAAAAACAAGGAAGGCATGAGGTGAAAGGGATGCCCGCTGGTTCCGCCCTAAATGGTGGATACGTAGGCCAGCTAATTCAAATACCTGTTACTCTTCCATGCTTCAGCAATCTCCTCGGGTTTTTCATCGCAGTACTTGTTAGCCATCTTATCAAAGAAGTCAAAAGATATTTGATGGCGAGTGGTGTCTCGGCGGGCTTGAAGACACAGGCAAGGAACTCGTCAAGGCGAGGCTGAATTGTTTTCTGATGAGAAAATGATGATATATTTACAAAATAATAATAATGATCTTATGTCTGTGTCATTGGTATGATATTAAAACATGTGTTCACGATTTCGAGTTGAGTTTGAGATCGTTATAGAGCGACTACAACTACGTTGATTTCAGGTAAGCCATCACTTGTTTTTGTGTGGCTTGTAAACACACATGCATAAATGAAGCTTTAAAGATAAATCTTGTGACAAAAACTTCAGTTTTCCTACTTTAGTAACCAGCAAACGCGGTGCTAAGAATTCACGATCCAGCTTGGTCAGGGATGTACTGCTCTCTGTGGGTTGTTGGTTCTCGGCAACCTAAACGGTCAAAAATTTCACAAAATTTTCGAAATAGTGAGTATTATTTAATAGGCATATATTATAATGATCACATAATAAACGTAGTGTAAAGACTATGAAAATCAAAGACACCTTTCAATTATATGAGTTCTATACATTCTACTAAATGATATTTAACGCAGCATCTACGTTTTGATTAACGAATGGGAATATTAGTGTTGTTAGTTGTTACCTGCTACTGTATCTGACTTAGAGTGCACAATCTACTCGTGAACTAAAAAAGAAAAGAAAAATTGTCTTAATTTGTTTTTCATCCACATACGCAAATTCAGGTATGCAGACTTTTCACTCTTTAGATAATTATGCTCTCGATATCTAAATGTAAGTGTACAGAATATATTTTTTAAAGAAATGTTTCATATTAAAACCATTGGCGGGTTTTATACGGGTTCTACGAGGAGGTGGGGTGAGCAAAACCAGCACTACCCTGTAAACACCGTGTGTGTGATTTGGGTTTTTACAGACGTGTATCAATCAGATATGATTATTTACGTCTCGGACCGACCTTTAAAAGTCACCATCCGAAAGACGTGACTCAGTTTCGAACCTGCATCCTCGGCTAAATCAGTTTTCTTATCTTCCACTGTTAGCTGGATTACAGGCGAACGCCACAACGCCTAGTTCCACCAATGTGGCATTCCTTATATATACACACACAAATTTGTTCGCGATTTTTCAGGCATTAGCCTATCTCATCTGTTACAAAATCCTTATTCAGCTCCTGTATTAACCTCTTAACATTCGTCAGTCTACTGTCACTGTCTTGTTGATGAAAGATATCAAAATAGTTCTTCTTACCAAGTGGATGATCCGAGATCCACCACTTTCCATACCGGATTCTTATGTAGTCTCTATCACGGACATCATCCGGACCAGCATATTCTTGGTCTAGAGGAAATAGTGTATGAAATAATATATCATAAACTAATTTATTGTTTAAAAATGTTCACTGTGAAATAATGTAATATGAACATGTTGTATCATGAAATAATTTGTGAAATTTTCGTTCAAATTCACATGCCATAGTGAGAAATAAATCCATTCACTGTGCTTTGAAAACATTATGAAACTGCTCTAGAGTCGACCCGCCGGGAAACCCAATGCTGAACTTCCCAGATGCACATGTACATTACGTATAATTTTTCGTAAAAATTCTAGATTTCATATATGCAATCTAATTACAAGGGGTCGGATGTTTTTAGGAGCATAGCAAGAAGGAACAAATACAAAAGTGCTCGTTTTTTGTGACTGTTATTCTTATAGACATGGCGAAGAGGGGAGTAGAGTAGATGAATACGCTCCCAATGACCTTACTACTGTCTGTGATGCTAGATTCATATTGATTAATCAAAATACCTGAGTATGCAGTCAGGGCGGATCCAGCCGAGGAGGGGCAATTCGTGAGAAAATATTTAGCGGCGAATCGGCCAGCCGTTGAATAAGCAGAGGGGGGAGGTTAGTCCTTATCCCTTTTTGTTTTTGGTCCATTTTTGACGAAATCTTTAGCGGCGCCTCGGCCAGCCGGTGAATAAGCGGCAGGGCGGATCTAGCTTTCCGGGGAGGGGGTGACCAAATGACGATGCGGAGCATCATCGACGAGCCGCGAAGCGGCGAGGCGATTTGTGTGTGTGTGTGCTATTTTGAACCGCCGTAAGTGATGTTTTCCTGGCATCTACTAACACATTAATGGAGACCATAAAAAAGTGCAAGATAACGTCTTTAAAATCAAGTAACAGTTTAAACATTTGACCCAATGACGATGCAGAGCATCGTCAAAGAGCCGCATAGCGACGAGGCGATTTTTATTTTGCTATGGAACCGCCGTGATGTTTTCCTGGCATCTACTAACACAATTAATGGAGACCATAAAAAGCAGTGCAAGATAACGTCTTTTAAATCAAGTAACAGTTTAAACAGTTTGACCTAATGACGATGCGGAGCATCGACCACGAGCCGCGTAGCGCGAGGCGCTTTTGTGGTTATTTTGTACCCTGGCCCGCAAGTGATGTTTTCCGGCATCTGCTAACACAATAGAGACCATAAAAGCAGTGCATGATAACCTTTAAAATCAAGTAACAGTTTATACACAGTTATATCCAGAGTTATCATGTGTTAGGTTGTTACCAGATGAGTTGAATATCTTGCACTTGAAAGGTTTCTCCAGTGTGCGTTCTTTTCTTTTTGCGCCCAAGAGGGGGGTAAGAGCACTCTTTTTTTTTGGGAGGGCACATTCGTGAGAAATTCTTTTTCTCTTTTTTCTTCTTTTTTCCTTGCCAGGGCCTGCCCGTTGGGTCCCCCGTGGATCCGCGCCTGTATGCAGTGGCGTATATAGAAATTGCTAAACAATATAATGGAATTATACATGAAGGTGTTATGACCATGTGCGTGTGCCACAAACATTGAGGAAGTTATATTACTTTTTTTCTTTGGGGGCGTGTTGACTTTATCTGAACATTCAACCGGGAGGGGCAAATTATGACGGCGGCATCTTATGCTGGAAACGCCACTGACATGCTCTCTCTTTATACCAGAAACCTACATTGTTGGAAGAGTTGTACCCTGGGGTGACAGGTTGATACACCCTGTCTCATTCATTGATGCCTTGACGATCAGAGCTACTTGACACCCATCGGATACCTGCACAATCATAATAAACAAAAGTTTATTATGAAGTCAAGCTTCGGCAGACCACTGTCGAATAAAAACAAATGTTCTGTTTTCGGATTTAGTCTTTGTGAGACTTAGTGATTATTCATTTGTGGGTCATTTCAGAGACCTGCAAATGGCATCTTGATAATAATCGGAATCAATTTCTGTATATACCAGTTAAGACAGGAACAACGGATAATTCTTAATCCGAAACACGAAATAATTTGGAGCATAAACAATCATCATCATGCAAGAAGAAAGGAAATCGTATGTAAACAATATATCATTCGGAGATATTCATCTTATATCTACCATATGAATAGGTTCGCCACTAGAGGGAGTATGGAATTGTTACCCAAACCCTCGTCACAAAAGCGTCGGTAGACATTGCAGATGTGAAACAGTTGATAGCAAATTTGTAATTGTTTTCTCCAATGACCATAAGGCTTGGGACCGTTTCATGCCCGGATGTGAACTGTAATATCAACATAACTGGTTATATAAGTAGTTCCTTACCCCGTAAGTCTTGACTGTATTGATGAATAAACCCTTGGTGTTCCCAACGGTTTTGTTCAATTCGTCTCGATCTTTCAGGATTCTTCCTCCCCACCGGGATGGTACCATACTATATTAAAACAAAACAAAATGTTGGTGTCAGGTGATTGCATAAATGTATGAATAGGAACTAAAAGAGACATACTGTAGAGGTGTCGTGGTTTATGGATCCCATGGTTTGCGGTTCGAGTCTCGACGCGGCACTAATGGCCATTGTCAAGACATTAATCTACATTTGAAACTCTCCATCGATGTATTAAAGAGCCTCCCGGTAGGATGCAAACTTTAATGCGTTGGGTTGGCATGCGCATGTAAAGGCGTTTGGCTGGAATACTCCCCATGGAGCAGAGCGTGCGCTATCATATGCGGATCAGCAGTTTAATCCAGTGACCACGGTACTAATAACTACACGTAAAACGCTTGAAAAGTAGTATTAAAGGCGATACAAAGTTTTGGTATGGGGTCAAGAATTTGCCAAATGAACATATTGGAAGCATATGGGATTTTACAATATTCAATGATCGTTGTCGCGGTTGAAATCGAGTCTAAAGTGATGAAACTGTAAATAATAAACTCTTTATGTTGTATAGCTCCCTCTCAAGAGTCAAGACTGATATTACTTAGCTTTGAAACAATGTTTCTTAAATACAATCGACTGATTTGCTATTTCCGTTTGGAAATTATATATCAGAACTGCATATCCTGAGATTTTCAGGGTCGCAGCTACCATGGAATGGCCTAAGGCGCTTTTTGCAATATTTGAAATTTACCGAGCACCGGTAAATTATGATTATTCAATTTGCTTGAAATTTGCTTAGGGGCAAAATTTTCTAGTGTTTATAATACATCCACAGGGGCATACATATCAACTTTTAAAGAATTACTATCCATCCAATTTTCAAAATTACCAAAAACTTTGCATTACCTTTAAGCGCTATACAAATGTGACTACTATCATCATTATGCATACATACTACAGCTCTTTGTCTTGGATTTATCGGAGTATATAGCAAGAATAAACAGAAAGCCAGAATCTGACAATATAAACGGAAGCTAAATGAACAAAGCGCGAGAGAATAGCGGGCTAATGACATGTATACGTGGACCTCTGTCAGGCGATCCTATCCATGCAATGCCATCCTATTCTATCCTATGTGCTAATAAGGACTGAATCATCGGAAGTTAAGACTTCCGATCAAACCCCCTCCTAAAGGGGCTGAAGGTTTCTGCAAGGTTCTATCCCTTAAAACTTGAAAAAGCTGACGATCATTGGCATACTCACGAAGATCCATCTCATGAGCTCTGTTCTGTTGTACAATGTGGCTGTTCCTGTAAGCAGCGTCCAGTATCTTCTGTTTGACTTGAGTCATGCAATCAACATCTAGAACTTTGACGTAGTACTTATGATGCCTGTCCCTGCCCACTACTGATAAGGTCTGTGAAAATATTCCAAAATAATCGGTGAGTATGAGTCATTTTATCAATTATCAGTAAGTATGCCTCGCCCGTATGTTTTGAAGTCTAAACGACATGATATAATCATTTCTTGTGTCTGTTACAGGTCCTGCATTCACATTATCGTTTAGAAAACGTACTGATTGTACCGTAATGTTGTATCTTTTCACGTTGATTTCGCAAGCTTTAAATTTTTACATCACCATCATTACCATCAATAACAACCAATGTAATCGGGTATCTAACTCTCTCTCTCCCAACTCTAAATTAACAATTGTTAATGCAATATATCCATCTTTGCTTGTTACAATATCTTAATATTTCAAATTGACTTGTTTGAAAATATCATCATCATCATGATACATCATGACACCTTAAACTATAAGTCACAAGTTTAATGCAATGAAAAGTAGAATAACAGTTTTCTACTTTTATTTTACTCAGATACAAATGAAAAGCTGAATTACCAATTCGTTGAATTCCACCTCTTCTTCCAAGAGACATTCAAAGTTAAGAGAGAAGACAGACTGTCCAGTGGTGATATCAATAGGTCCTTTCTCAACCTGTATCTTGATGGATTGGTACAGCAGGTACAGAGATTCAGCCACTTGCCTCTGTTTTTTATTCAAATAAACAACGCGGAGAACACGATTAGACTATCAGATATCATGTTGATCCATAAAAGACATGCATAAAATTGAGCCAAAGCAAATTGGTAATCATATTAGTGGAGTTTACGCTACATGACATAATTTTCTGTAATCTTGTGAAAAAAGATATGGCACAACTATTATACCTAATGTTCGTTAAATGTGAGAAATATTGTTGTAAAAATCTGTCAAATACTGTTGCAAAAAATGACATTTAGTAGATATTCCGAAAATGTTATGCACGATATCCTTTAACCTGAATTAATTGGACTCGACTCGTATCCTTCAATCAGATTTGAGAGCATTGCTAATGTGTGATATACAAATGACATGGCCGCAAGAACTTATTTAATTATGTTTAGACTAGATTATGTCATCTATTTTACACATAATACATCCAATTTAAAAGTCCTTTTCGTTTTTTTTGTTTTATCCTATGTCTGACGAATATCACCATCATCATGATCACAGAGGCATCGATATTACTTTCCTATATTTGAGCGTATTCTTGTTATTCGATTCTAATGAACTTTTTTGTTCCTTTAATTACCTTCAGATATTGATACATGCAGAGGGAGATCCAGTTGGAGAGGAGCTTTTCAACGATGGTTTCAGTCCTGAACAAATAAAATTAAAGTAATTTTCAACGCGGATGCTAAATAGTGATTTAAAGTGATTTTTATTAATAATAACTACATCACAGTAAATACAAAATAAAAAGGTTCCGACATTATTACTCTAAACTAAGACAGTATATTAAAGAAACGTGCTCTTGCCTTTGAGGAGAGCGATGTGTTTTTCTTGCTCGGTGGCATTTCAATGTTAGATGCCGGAAAGGATTATCTGACAAGTTTCCATAAATGCTAATTTTTGCGAGGTTATTAAAGTGGGTCAAGGTTATCATGTAGAAGACCAACAAAATGAAATGACATTCAATAAGATATCAAAATATTTTTATCAATTCAAGTTACCTACACAGTATATGTTCTTTTTAACCTGCACATTATATTTTCCTTTTTAAACAATACGATCGCAATGACTTAAGACAAATCAACTCAAGGCCAATGCTATTGAAATTGCATTAATTTTGATTTGTTATAGTGTTTTGCGATCGTGATAATCTTTCATATGAAATATTACTAATTTAAAAAGATTAATGAGTCGAACCTTCTGAAGAGTGACCTTGCTCTACCGCTCTCTGCCCCTCCTCAATACTTTCTTCCAAGAGTTTGAACAGAGTTCTGCCAAGAAGCAGACAAATACAAATATTAAATAGTCTATATAGATACTGACTAGTGATTGGTCAAAGCGCCATCACGTGACTAGAGCTGCAAGGATCTCCAACGTTATATTGCCCGATTGACGTCACCTCGGTCCGTTATATTGGACCGAGGAGCGTCATCACTACGTCATACTGCATAGCTGCCGCATACGCGCTGTGCGCGCGCTGCATTCATGCAGCGCAGACAACATACTACCTCTACCTACGATCTAGATATACATGACACAAATGTCGTAGCTATATAGACTATATAAAAGAGATATTGCCTGTTGTATCGCTTTAATAAATAACATTTCACTTCCTCCACAGTTATATTTTCCTCGAGACAATATTTTCCCTCAGCGCTGTGCGCTTCGGGAAAATATAATCTCTTGGGAAAAATATAACTCTGTCGGGGAAGTGAAATGTTATATTAAACCTCTAGGCAGGCAATATCTGTATAATATTTAACTTTTTGTTCTTCTTTAAATAAGATATAATATATGGTGAACAAAAAGAGAATACAAATAAATAAAAGTTTTCAAGTGGAATTATAGCAATTTTCTTCACTATTACAATGAAAGGCCGAGTGTCATTACAGTTATCATATTCATGATGTTCATGACACTCTTTGTAATGTCTTCTACAGAAGGTACATTCTTCTATATTTCATCTTGCTATTAAATTGTTTTCATGGGTCAAAATCAAATACACTTTCTAGCGACTATCGGTTTGCAAAGTAAGAGTCCGTCAAAGTTGAATATTTTTATCATTTGGCTATATGCTTAAAATCTTTTCAACAAACTGCCTTTTAGAGATATTTTCATTTGTGGCACTTTAAGTTTACATTTTTACATTTTATTCTAATTGGTATAGTGGTCTGTAGCAATTTGAATCGTAATAATGATGCCATTTCTATTCTCATGATTCTATGGATTGTTTCCTATGTGAGCTTGGAAAATAGCTTTCAACATACACGCAATTCATAAAAGAATACTGTTGGCACAGTAGATCATGTTTATAATATTATACAGATACTGATAGGGTATTGTCTTTGGACCGCCAAATGGAGTTATATTTTTACCAAGGGGTTATAAGTACGTACCCATTTAACCATAATTATGGTCAATTTATCCATCGACAAATGATCGAAACAAAATGACCGGGAGTGAAACATGCTAAATTACGATCCTCGCAGTAGATATCACGTGACGAGCTGTGGACCAATCACACCTTTGTATCTGTAAGAGCTACCATAAGATGTGGATGTGATATAATGTACTCACTCTGTGAAATATCCATACTTTCCTTCAGTCACCAAGAGGGCGGTAGTCAATGAGGCGATGTTGACTCTATGATAGACCAAAATGAAAATCCATCAGGTAGGATAGCATCTTTTTTATTTCTATTTCTTCTGTACACTCGTTACTGGTCGTTACTCTAGTTCGAAAATATGAGACAACCTTCTTCATCTATATCTTCTACATTTACATGCGCATTGATTGATTACTATTAATATATTAGAGACACATTTGTGAACGAAAAAGTTGTGATCAACAGATAAGATGAAGAGAGAGAGAAAATGAGGGATGAAACGAAATGATCAGAGAAAGAGAGAAGATAAATGTACAAGGAGAGAGAGAGAGAGGGAGTGAAAGAAAGAAACAGAGAGAAACACATACAAATAGACAAACAGAAGACAGACACGCAGAGACTGACAGACAAACGGACATATAGGCAGACCGACAGAGACAGGGGAAGGAGAAGGGGTCAACATCAGGGGAAAGGTGGATGCTACATATTTTTAAGACATAAGGGTGGGAGGATAAAAGACCCTTTTTCTCCATTTCAGAACTTCAATAACAACAGATTTAGGCAATCTAAAGAGTACTAGATTGTTACAAACCTATCACGTCTCTTGGATTTTCTTTGTTCTTCAAGATGCTTGATGAAATTAGTCAAGAACTCAGGATTGCTGAGCTGTCTAGAGAACATGATCATTGCAGTCTCCAGGTCAGAGTTCATGTACTGCAGATACAACATAAATAAAGATAAAGAAAATAGCAAAGCTTAAGTTATTCATTCAAACCCTTTCGTTCGACTTTGGAGATAAGTCGAAAGAGGTTCTGATTTAATACAAACCATTCGCAAATCCATCCATTCCAATAAATCATCTCCTTTCTTTTATTTAATGCTGATATTATTTTTTTATCTGAATCAGACTGAAATGCATAGGCATGTGGTTTATATCTCACCGTAAATAAACTTTCAAATAATAGGTAAATCGATTTGGATTCAGGCATTTCCAAACAACTTGTAGTAGATGGATGTATGCTCAGCTGCAGGAAATATTTGTAATTACCAAAGGGTCACTTTGACCCTTTTCATCCTCAATGTTACCAGAACAGGGTAGGATGACAAACATGTATATATATGCTTGTCATGTTTCTGATGCATGATTTATTCCAATACGTATTAACCATAGTCATGGTGGAGGTGTCGTGGTATAGTGGTTTATTCACTTGACTCTCAATCCAAGGGTTGAGGGTTTGAATCTCAAACCGACTCTAACGTCTTTTGGAAAGAAATAATCCACATTAAAATAAATAAAAACATACCTCAGGGTCTGTGGTTGGTGGTAAAACAGCCAATCCTGCAAAGAGCATGTTCTTGGAGTAATCAAGTGCATTCACAAAGGGTACACCAAGATGGCTGACTTGTTCCTCTACTTCAGACATGTCAGCCTGTAGTTCATGAAAAGCTGCAACAAAAATAATAAACAAGAGTAAAATAATCGATCAATGATATCAAAATATACACATTTTGGTATAAATTTGCCTGTTGTAACATGCATGGTGGTAGATCCGTATCATCCGTCAATAACTTGAAAGCGATTTGTTCCTACCAATTTCATCCCATTTGGAGACATGTTACTTGGGTAATGTTTTGACTGACTTTTTAGCAATTTCAGTGTGCCCCCTCCCTTGAAATGTTCCAGCAAGACCCACTTAACCAATTCTTCTTCCATTTTGAGTACATACCTCTTTACAGAGTATTATCGTACTATACTGGGATGTGTGCACCACTACACCGTTTCCTACTCTTATGCGAATAGTGCAGAGGGTTCTTAACGTGCAAAGGTAGTGACTCTTCTACACCTCCATTTAACGTCTATCCGAGGATGTTTTCACTTAACATAGCCTGCGTCTATGAACAAGGGAAGGGGCACGTTAACACATAACGCAGGCTTCAGTCATCCGCCTGGGTGGCTAAGATTGGATATTACTTGCGTCATCAAATTATATTAGGAAAACCTGAGGATAATTAATATATTCAGAAACACGCCAAATATGTACTATTGTCATAATAAAATAATTTATCTTTAATGCGACTGAACGGACTGATAATTGCACCTTTATTGGGACTAAATGGTTGGGACTTACTTTAATCCTTGGGTATGGAAACATTCCGTTACAGTAATGGGCAGCTTTTCAATCAATTAACGATTACAACTTTACCAGTTTCCACTCGCTCTTGAATCTTCTTCTCCAGCATCTCAAACTCGTGGACCTGTTTGTTTAATTGTTGATGACTTCGTCTGAAGATGATTACGCTGATGATGACGAGGATGAAGATGAGCAAAGCGGTCCCAATCACAGCACCGACAATGACACCCTTATCAATGGACGTAGTAGTAGAGTACTTTACGTAGCCAGGGTAGAATACCAAGTTTCCATGTAAAACCTGTAATTGATTTGATTCATTGATTGATTTCTATCATCTTCTGATCATCTTTTCAAACATACATATTTAAAAGTATTAATTTGACAGTGACATCCGATTCATATACTTTGATTCATTCAATGTAAGAGTGATCAAAGATCCTAAAGAGATAAAATTGTGCTATGAATTTTCCAAATGTTACCATCCTTTTGATAACGATTTTTGTTATCTATGAACCTCATAATGGACGAATTAGATGTATACTAATGATGAGGGTATGACTATTTCAAAAATAATAATAAACTAACACATGAAATCATACAACAAATGACAACACTGCCCGAAAGCCAATATTAATGGTATAATGATTGAGAAATATACTTCAGGTAGTAGAAAGGAGACTCATCGAGATACACCCTCACAAGTTAAATTGACCTTAACAAAGAAGACAACAACCCTATGGAATTTTGATACTAGTAGCCAAAAGAAAATACGAAATATATAACACTGTTTTAAACGAATTCCTTCTACTAGTCAGAGATGGGACGTCCTCATCACTACATATATTCCTTGTAATTTACAAACATTGGTTTGAGAGGGGTTATAGAAAAAGAACTTTGTGTACAATTTTAAAATCATTGCAATTATGAAAATCCGAAAGGTAACTTTGAATTACAAATAACCCCCCCCCCCAAAAAAAAAACATTCAGATTTGACTTTAAAATCTTTTTAAATACATCCCCAAAATAATGAAAATGGGCGAGTTGGAAATCTTTTGGTAGTAAAAAAGATGATAGGAAATTAGCAAGACAAATAAAAAGACATACCGTTACAGCTGGTAGATCTTGGGTAGGTCCAGGTTCGACTGTTCCATTGATGTTTCCTGGTTGAGGCTTCTTCTCTGATGGCAGCTGGCATCGTACGACATTAATCTTAAGATCATCAACATCACAGACTTCATCAGGACCTAACAAAACCATAACATCATCCTCTGTGCTTGCCAAGTCCAAATTCATCCCCTAGAAAAGAAGTAATGCAAGGAGCGTAGGTATACAGTTAAGCAGTTACTGTCAATGATTCTCAAAGTACTCTCACAATATACACCGTATGATAATGTTGCTGGCAGTACGTCGCTTTCAATCGCTGACAAGATTAACTTAGCCAAAGTCGGTGTAGTTTCCCAACTAATGGTTATTCTCAATAGTGATGAAAGTTGAATGATATTGAATGGTATTTATTTATTTCATATTACTCGATTGTCAATCCAGTGATATCTAGCTTTTAAAGTCTTTTTCCCCCAAAAGATGCAAGCACCATGGACAGAAGAATTAAGAAAAGAATCACCAAATATCGTTTCTTACTCAGCAATTCGGATGGAAACATTAAACAAATTGGTAAGATATACAATAAACGAAAGTATTAATATCCCCCGTGAGGAACCCGTAACGGCATTTAAAGTCTATAACATGATGATATTAACGTCAAACTAATCATGAACGACCCCACCCACCCCAATTTATCCTAATTGCATTTAAACTGGTCAAGCTGTAACATGATCATGCATAATTATATTAACAATTATGACCCAAAAATACCAACTAGTATTCAGTATCAATTTTCTACAAAATAATACAGCGCGAATAAATATATGCACAAAATGGTGGAGTGTAATAATAACAGTGTTATAACTAATCAAGAAAAGAAACAAAATATTAAAAGACTGTATCGTCCTCGAAGAATTATGAAACGATAATTGGAATAGATATTCTAAATCAAAATAGGCACGACTCACTGCGATCTCAAGCCGTCTGTTGCCACTTTCATAGATTCTGTCTGGCCCACTGAAGCTTTCATACATAGGGTCTGGGTAGTACTCTATAAAGCCACCATCGACGATATATCCATCAAAGTCAAACGTCAGATTTGCTGTCATAACACCATTTGTAGCTCGTCTCCTTCTGGTAGAGATACCATCGTCAGGAAAGCTTGGGGTTGGGCAGGAGAGAAGAGTTTCCGTTCCATTGCAGAGCTGTGGAACATAAATCAACATTTCTTGAATCAAAATAAATACAGAAATCAAAGTTTGTTAATGGTGAATTATAAATCAAGTAATAGAGGGAGATCTCATGTTTCGCTATTTATTTCTAAGGTAACGGATGAATCATAACCTTTAATAATGAAACATACAATTATATAGGTATTAAATGTAGATTGTAACGTCCCACACAACAAGCGGTACGAATAAAGTTCATACAATTCACATAACAGAAAGGGGCATCCCAGTAGATCAACAGCCACGAGGCCATCATCCCACGCGATTGACAGTCCACGAGACCGACAGCGTTAGTCTAGCGAACCCTCTGAAAACGTCAAGAAGTTGTCTAAGGATTTCATGTACTGTCGTTCTCGAGGTATGTCGATTCATGGGAAGTTGACGATCTGAAAGTTGCATGCATGGTCATGATAATGTGTTTGTAATTTATACATTAGCAGACTACGTCTGTTTGTGATAAGCAGACAACAACCAGCAGACTAATAAATAAATACCTCAGAGTTACTAGCATTTGTTGTAAGTGACGAAACTATTATCCGGGGTTCCTGGATGAGATCAAATCTTTGTCCTGTTAGTTTGATATCGAGACCTCCTCTGTATTAAAAGAAGTAATATTACACTTTTCAGATTATTACGAAAACATTTAAACTGCATATACGCAGTTATGTTAATAAAATGTCACTTGCAGAACTGACAACAAATAATGCTTTATTATCCATGAAATATTAAGATTGTGAGGGGAAGATGTATAATAATATCTGAATTGAAAAGTGGAGAGATATTTAGATGCAATTGAGAATGCTTATTTTCAGCCCATTCGTACACTGTTGTCTATTTGTCCCCACTTAAGCTTCACACACACACACACACAAAATCTCATTACACATTCAATTAACACTATAAACTATTGACTTTAAACATATTTCCATTAAAACAATTTAATTAGATGATTTGCCGAAAACAAACTATGATTAAGCATTGCCAGACGATAATTTTTTCCTAGTATTCGAAAAAGCTACCGCCAGTTCGAAACAAGAATAAAGATTTTGTTACTTACGACATGATAGACATGATAGTTCTGTCAATGTCATCAATAATTGGGTTTGGGTGGTAGGTAAATGTGAAGTCTTCAGACGTTTTTACTAGTCCATCAAATGTCATTTTCAAGGGCACAGAGATCTGTTCATTGATTTGTAAGCTGCTTGTGATACAAGTCGCAGTCGTATCTTCAACAATCCTGAAAAATAACAAATACATTCATACATAAAAACAAAATCTAGGAAAATGTCTAAGACGTAGAAACAGGCATGTTGGTATTATAAATCTTTAAAAAAAATGTTATATATGTCTTCTGAACACATTTTATTACGTTAAAGCTCAAGATCTCATGCTGGAGGGGGGGGTTAAATTTTAACTTACGACGCTTACGACGTGTTATCTACAGTTATTGGTACCGTTTATGAAAGCGACTTTTCCTGACCGATCAAATTAGATTAGCGCGGGTGCAATGGGTGTGTGTGAGTATGTTTGTGTTCGTGTGTGTGTGTGTCTTTCTGAATTCTACATGCTGATTTTGATTACATTGTAAAATGATATATTCCATACTCCATTCCCATAAAAATTATCCTCCCATCAGTAAAATGCAATAAGAAGTGTGTCTACAAAAACTACAATCTTCCAATTGTATCTAACAACACACAATAAATGCTACTAAAAACATGTATAGCAAAAAATTACCATTAAGGTACATAATATATATAAATGATACTCACAAATTGTTGCATTGTGCTTCTCCAAAACTAGCTTCAATGTTCCTTCCTGTGTTGAGGTACATCCCAGTAACAGTGATCTCAGTCCCTCCTGCCACCGGCCCCTCCGTGGGACTAAACCCTGATATCATCGGATCCTAGCAGGAAAATTAATCAATCGCATACATCGTTCCAAAGGATTACACATCAATTAGTAGTAGATTGTGGCTGAATGTTTTATCATGTTGTATTCAATTATTACGATTATTTCCTCTCAAAGCCCGATATGAGATTATGATAATAACATAGTAATACATATTCTTTACTGTAGAAAAACTCCCAAAACGTTATGAACAGCCGTGTAAACTAATCAATGGTAAAAATACCAAAGTTTCAATAGTAATTCAAACAATTGAAATTTATCCCAGGAAGCATTACATTTATAAAAGTTATTGTCATAATGGCGGACTAGTGAATATTAATATGTAAGATTTAATCAGGAGAGCTAAAGTATTTGTTTCTAGTTCATCGAGACTGTGTCATGTGTCATGTATCATGGCCTTGTATTAGAGTCGCTGCCCGTCAAGCAGAAGATGGCAGGTTCAAATCCCGCTGGTTCCAAGATTTTTTTCTGACTTTTTTTAAATTACAGATCGAGCATGCGATCTTTATTTACCGGGTGTAAACCAAAAATGTGTTTAAACAATTGAAATTTCTCCCAGGAATCATTACATTAATCTAATTTTTTCCACGGAAATGTTGTTATGAATTTGATTTTCAATGTGATTTAATTCACAACATTTTAAAGCAAAGTTCATCTCAAGTAAACTAGGCCGCTTGTTACGCCGCTTGTTACGCACTCACCCTGTAAAAGAATTCTGTAGTACTTTCTCCGGTCTTACTACTATCGCCAGACCTCACTGTGATTGCAATACGTCCTGAGATCAGTTCGGTAGATATTCCAGTCATACAGCTAACACTGAAAACAAAAAAAAGCAATCAGACAAACGATCGTTTGATATATATACATTTTTATGCAGCCGAAATTGTTTCGTTTCTTGCGTTTTTTCATTATGTACGTTGTCTTTATATTCATGCGAGGATATCATCATAAATTTGAAATAACTCAAACTTTCATGTATGTAACACATTTAATGTGTTGAATAGTAAATTAAACCTTGTATAGATATGTTGGGATTCCAAATTAGAGTACATGAGAATATATAATCGCTAAGCCATTTGATGCAAACGGTATTGCCAACATATAGTCGGCATTTTAGTATCTCGGTGATGGCGGCAAGTTCATGGAGGAACTAATAAAAATCACCATCCGGTAGTCATTTAGTGGCCATTCATGAGACGTTTATCAAAACGAATACATCGAACACATGAAAGCTTTGTTGCTTTTACCTCTGTCCTGGCTGATAAAATGAGCCCATGTCAGTCAGATTACACACCAAGGCTCCTATGACAATTTCCAGTACATCTTCAAATTCTGCTCCTAGGTCAGTTCCCGTAATTTCTAATCTCGTTTGAGCATTGATAGGAACTGACAAGGGATTAAACTAGAGAAAAACAATCATAATATTAAAATCTCATGCATAATGTTTCGTAAGGAGTTAACCGCTAGATGATTGATATATTTATTACACATAGATCACGCACCGAAATTAATGGTTTCGTGCGTCTTGACCATCTGATTTCAAGTAGATTTGGCAAATCTCTTATATTATTATTATTAAAACTAAAATTATATGATCTCTCACAGGACCTTGCATAAATATGTCAGGTAAGTACTTATGAGTCGGATAGTAATCTGTTATTTTCTTACGTCAGTGATAACTGGTGCTGAACAGAGCTGGGTCTCATTCTGGCTGAGAAACTGATTGTTCGGACAAGCATTACTTTGCATGACATTGCAGTCATCACCACACCAACCACAGTTTAAGTTTGATGGAGTCGCCTCTTTCGACAGGCACCGGCTGCAACTTCCATTGTTAACCGAGCACTTGTACAGGGTCACTTCAATGAAAAAGAAGGGGAAATATGGTAGTAAATTTCTATTCAAATCGAATGTAATCACTGTTGTTGTTGTTGGTTATATTTATGGCGTTCAGTCAGCTTTGACTATTTACGCCTGATCTAGTTTTCTAAGTCTTGTCGAGGTAGTCTAGTCGTAATTTAGTTCCTGGCTTGTTGTTTCGACCGATGTTGTTCTGTTAAGAACAAGCGAAGAAACTGTAATCACTCCCTTAGTCTAATGCATTTGTTAAAATTTATTCAAGATATGCCTAAGCTATGATAAAATGATTCAAAACAAATAATAGTATTTTCCAGTTGAATTTGCAAGTAAAGCCTTATAGGCGAAGTTTTAATTATAAATGATAATTAATTTGTTCGAAATTCTTTTCAATTTTCTTCCTAACATTAGCAGTAGATTTGCATAAAATCAAAGGCTTGGATTTTTAAAAAGTTTCATCTAAGTTAAAAAAGGACAATTACATTTTCATGCATTAGAAAGTTTATGAAAGTGATAATTACTCCATTTTAAAGAAGGGCTGCGGTGACATTTTTGTTTTCATCGTATATCCAAATAGTCAGGTGGCTTAGTGAAATTATCGTTACTTGCCAGATAAAAGCACCATTTTTGGTACAGGGCTCCCTTAAGACCTACTAAACGATATTGGGCTAGAAGCCCCCGGAAAAAAAATCAATTTAAGGGTGCGGGGGCGGGGGCGTCTTTTGGAGCCCCCAAATAATTTTATAACATTGATTTGTAGTTGTACAAATGCCATTTTTGGTACAGGGCTTCCTTAGGACCTACTGAACGATATTAGGGTAGAAGCCCCCGTCAAAAATATCATATAAGGTCGTGGGTGGGAGCGTGGCCTCATAGCCCCCAAATAATTTAGAATGTAATATAACATTTATATATTGGTGTACAAATGCCATTTTTGGTACAGGGCTTCCTTAGGACCTATTGAACGATATTAGGGTAGGAGCCCCCGGCAAGAATATCATATAAGGGTGTGGGGCGGGGGCGTCGCTTCGTAGCCCCCAAATAATTTAGAAGATAATATAACATTTATTTGTTGTTGTACAAATGCCATTTTTGGTACAGGGCTTCCTTAGGACCTACTGAACAATATTAGGGTAGGAGCCCCCGGCAGGAATATCATATAAGGGTGTGGGACAGGGGCGTCGCCTCGTGGTCCACAAATAATTTGTAAGGTAATAAAACATTGATTTGTTGTTGTACAAACGCCATTTTTGGTACAGGGCTTTATTAGGACCTGCTGAATGATGGTAGGGTAGGAGCCCCCGGCATACATATTCATATATGTGTGATTGGGGGCCCATGTAAGTAACGATAATCGATAAATTTGACGCTAAGCCACCTGACTAAAAGCATATTCTGGAATTGATGAAAAATGTGTATCGGTACAAAACGAAAAGGGTGTCATACCATAAGTGTCTGTCGGATCATCTATGTTGTATTGTCCATTCCACTGAACCGAGACGCTTACATTCTTCTCGAGGATGTTCTCATTATACATGTACTGAAATAAAAGGTTCAAACAAACAGTGTAAAATTTAAATCGATAGACAGGTGTAATGTGATTGTGTTCGTTAGCATAAATGAGGGTAAAGACGATATATAGAGGAAAAGGTCGGGGCAATAATGTCCAAATACAGGATAGGTGTCATGGTTTATGGATATGTCACCGGACTGCGGATCACATGGTTTGCGGTTCGAGTCCAGCCGCGGCACTAATGTGCTTGGCGAGACATTAACCTACACTTGCCACTCTCCACCAAACTGAAGTAAATAGGTGCCAGGTGGGAAAAAAATTCCTTGATAACTTATCACTGCGGCTCAGATTCAGCCGGGGTAATAATATGATACTTTGTATCAAGCGTAGATTAGTATATTCAAATAGTACCTGCGGTATATAAATAGACCTATCATTATTATTATATGATACATGTATGCGCTCTGCCAACAGATCAGTATAAAAACACTGTGGGTATTAGACAAGATGGAGGGAGAAAAAAACGGGGAAGAGAAAATGGTGAAAGGAGTAGAAAAAGCAGCAAAAGGGCGATAAGGAGTACACAAAAATGCAGAGTGTAAGGAAGAAGAATAAGATTGGAAGAAAATATAGGGCAAGAACGGAGAGGAAATGGTGGAAAGAAGGCATATATATATATATACACTGTTGCTCATAAAGTTGGAATATTTTTATTTACCCCAATTTATGGAATGATTTTGACAATGATTTATTCCTAATAGATCTAGATAATAGTTTACATTCTCATATTTTATTGAATAGAAATGTGTAAATGTTTGTTTTGCGTGACTGCTTAAGCATCTGTATGCTACTATGCTAATCAACTAGGGGACCTACGCCCTGAAGTCAAAACTGACAGTAAATAAGGATTAATGCCTCACAAAAGGGCAGTAATAATAGCACATCGACACGGTTTTGATCATGGGGCCTCACAGTTACGAGGCCATTTCTTTGCCACTGAATCACGACTGTACGCAGCGGGGGCTAGGGTAGAGGACAGCCCCCACAAATTAAAACAAAAACAAGAAAATTCAACAAATTATCAATAATTCATTGCATTTTGCCCCGGTCCCCAATAGAACAAAAATTATGTGTGGCCATGCCTTGAACTATAATGCATATGAGTCATTCAAGGTATTTTCAATCTAGTTAGATTAGGGATAATTCTCATCCACATAATATTACTAATATTGATGATAGATAATCTAATAACTTTTCTCCCAAGGTTCCATACACATATTCACCTCTTCAGCACTACAAACGATGAAGCTATCATTGAAGAAGAAACTTGGTACTCGTATCCCGTCTCCATCAATATGAAGAATGCAATGAAACGACTGGACCTGATGAAATATTACATTTGAAAACAAAGAGATTATAATACGTTATTTAATCATTTAAAGATAATATGTCCCTTTTGCAGCCAATATCAAATTCTGTAGAACTTTGCAGGAATTATGAATATGTCATGTATGTCCTATCTGTGAAATTTAAACGTTAGCAGTGTCCTAATATTTAAATTATGCAAGGAAACATGTTTACTTGCTAGACTTCACTGTCAGACACTATTGAGTGACTGACTGGCTTTTTTCTTCTTTGGTAATAGCATATATAAAATGAGCTGTAAAGGGTACAGGAGCATTTGTCTACATCAATAACCCACTTCTTTTAAAATTAAACTGATTGAATCTTTGCGCAGCATAAAACGTACGACCATTCGGTACAATGGTCTGAAAATCAGACTATTACTTACTGGCTCTATAGCTCTTAAGTCGATTCGACAACTAATAGTCATTATTTCCCCACTTAAAGACATTTTCAAGCCCCCCTTTCTTTCAAATGCCGTTGGAATTTAACCTTTTATTTTTTGGCCTGCAAATGGGACATAGTACCTTTAATACATGTCGCAAGACAGTACTTAACTTTTGCCACACTTGGCCTAGGTGAGTTATACATGAGTACTAAGTAGGAATTAATACTTAACGAATCTTGAGTGCTGCAATGGATACCGTGCTACAGCCCGCTAATAATAATGGAGCGTCGGGAGTGGTTATGCGCCATTAAAGGGAAATCCAACCCAAATAGACAACTACTCTAAGAGAGTTATGAATTTTGTGAAAGTTGTAATCACTATTCGTATGGGCACTTCAAATTGGCTGAATGTAATGTCAATGTGAAATTACCGGACTACTCTCCCATCTGTTCCAACATATAACATGACTAAAATTAAAATTGCTCAATAGCTCATGGCTCAGGAGGGTCTATTCTTTTTAGAGGACCTATGATAAAATGCTAGCTATAATATATTTTGAGTAGTGCCCCAAGAAAGAAGGAATTTACGAGAAAAAACAGAAATTAATGATATTTTTGTACACGGCAAATGGGAGAGTTATCCACGTCCTACGTCACAATCCACTAACCAAACTACCAATTTGAGATTCGCATAGACTTTAAAGGGATCGTTTAACAGTGTTAAATCTCAGATACACGGCCCTACATGTTATTAGTGTCTGTGATATGGTGTAATAATGAAGCCCTAAAAAAATTGCGCTTCAAAATGATCAAGAAGTGCCTCAAAAAAGTAAAAATCTTTGATTGACCGGTTTTACCATACTCGTTTTCCCTAATAGACTATAGTGTTATGAAAACCATCAGGCGAACGGTTTTCAAAATTTGTAATTCCAATCATAAATATCTTGATAATCAGACAGGCGATCAGCTTGTAAAAGTCATGGGGTTCCTGACTGACCTAAAGGTTTATGATTATCATTGCATCATGAGCTAAATCCAGAATTTTGTTTCAGAATCTGAGACAAAGTTACCGGATCCCTTTAATAGTGATATCATATTTCACACATTCATAACTTCCTTACTATTGGTCCGATTCATTTGATTATCGGTTTCTGCATCTTTTTTTCCATCATACATTTTCATGAACAAATTATGGTTTGATACAATATTTCATATGTATATATAAAGAAAATATACGAAATTAAACAAAAATATTGAATGCATAATTAACATACATTAGATGCAGGAGGGCTACAGCATAAGCAAAGTAGCTTGACGTGCCCGCAGCCCTCAACTTAGATACAAGAATATAAATAAAAAAGTAGAGGAGTGACTTGCAGAGAAGAAAAGGAAAGGGGAGAGAATGAGCGTTGGTTTTCTTTTAATACAATAAAACTGATACATCTGCTGATTGATTGCAGGTTCATTCATGGATGAATCAACGATGTTAGGTCATGGACGATTACAGATTATTGGTACACACAAACATGAATATAATAGAATGACACACTGTTGTCATTCTCTTTCTGTTATTTTTCTGCTTCCATACAAATCAAGTTATTACAAGGGTTGGATTGCCCTTTAATATTATTATTATTATTATTATTATTATTATTATTATTATTATTAGTAGTAGTAGTAGTAGTAGAAGTATAGTATTACATTATATTCTCACATTATGCATGTTAAGTTTACAATCATCGTAGCACATATTAGGATAATGTTCATACCTGAGCTGTAGGGAGATTTTTTGCCAGAAGTGAGTAACCAGAAGGAATATTAACTGGTATGACAATAGATTCTTCTGTCCCAACCAGCTGAGGGCAAAAACTCTGGCCTTTGTTTCCAGATCCTACGGTGTTCTATAGATATTGAATAAATACAAGATCCAAATTTAAAAACAGAATCAAACTCATTACACTAGTTTGTAGCTTATTATCAATAATTGTTTATGTACATGTATGATATTAATATCCCATTGAGAGGATTCCCTGAATGGCATGATTTCAAAGCACAGTTCATATTCAAGTTAAGTGTCTACTGATTGCAGTAGATCTATGTCTTTGCATTTTGCAAAATGTCCAGACCTCCCATTTCTTTGGTTTCACGCTATTTTGTATTTTAATGTATGTGTTTCCAACACTTGACCTTGAAATTTCAAAGTGAAGAAAACATTAATTTTAACATTTGGTGATAGCAAGAGGAAAACACCTTGGTATGATATACGAGTAACGTCCACCTACACTCTTTTCGATAAGATTATTAAAAGGTATTGTTCAACGAGAAAGATATTTCTTTTTACAGTTTAACAAATCTGTTTACATTTTCTCCAATCACCACAGTTTTTCCCAGCTGACATGAACTGTTATCGTGTGTACACATGTTGTCATAAACACACCAGTCACATGGCCAGGGACTTGTAACACAAGATGAACAACTGCAAGAAACAAGTAAAAGAAATAGCCGGAACTTAAAGAATGATACTATGTTAAGTCTGTGATCCAAAGAATAAAGAGTCTTTACTTGCATCTCCTACCTATCTAAAATTAGATGTACAACATACGCTCGGAGATTAGGGACTTTTAGATTTGCACAACGAGAACATGGACTGCTACGTGGACATCCTTTAAGGCAATGTGACGTCCTTTTAAGGCACACTGCCGTGCACTGCCAGTGCCTTAAAAGGACGTCACATTGCCTTAAAAGGATGTCCACGTAGCAGTCTACGTTCTCGTCGTGCAAATCTAAAAGTCCCTAATATTGTGACGTAGTCAACATCCTACACTAATCAAACTATAAACTTCTACTCCGGACTAAACATCTGCTTAAATCTAAACCTGACCTAACACCCAATTGCAACCCTAAACCATAACCTTATATCTTTGACGGAATATAGCCTAGAGCAATTGTTGACGTAGCAAATGTTGGGCCACCTCGAATTACTTAATCTGTTCATAGACATTCCACTCCATTAACATTTAGAGCAGTAACATGAATGTTTGGATTTACAGCCATTGTAAAGATAGGAGAGTAAGTCCCTTGCGTATATATGATGGAGGGGCAAGGGAATTTGGCCACAGTATGATATGATATGATATGATATTTCCTCTGATCTGAGAATAGGATTGTCAAATTAATACAGTCATCAGAAATACTAAAATATTGTATGTAGTCAGTAAAGATACTGGAAAAATTACCTTTGACTTGCCCAGTAAGTCGATATAGTTATCTATATATCATAAAAGCAAAGGTGGCATATTAAAAAACGTAGAAACCACAGAACCTACGATTTAAGATGGGTGCAGTCAAACGATATAAAATCCGTGCTGACGAAGCTTACTCCAGTTTCCGTTGAGACAATAGAAAGTGTCAATGTTACATGGTCAGCTGGTGGTGAATGAAAACAAAAAGATACATAGAAGGTTACATAGGTTTAGGGGAAGTTCAGTACCTTATTATATTGCCGATATGAATCACGTTGGGAAAATGTAATATGCCATGTGTTCGCACATTAAAAGGTGACGTAATAGGTTCATTTAATATTTTTTGCGATCCTTGAGGAAATGTGTCTGAACATCTTTTTTTGTTGCTATATCTCCCCCTCCCCCTCCCCCTTCTACATAATATAAAATCAGTACCTTTTTAGGTAGAGTGTAATAACATTTGTTTAAGGGAGTAAAGGAGAAATAATTAGATTGTTGGTAATACATAAATGCAAATCTAATAAGGGAAACCCCGGTATGCTACGAATTTGTGTGTTATCGGTCACAAATTTATACTTTAAATGAACCTTTGTATTCTATTGAGGATTTTCTCCAAAGTTTCACTTGCCCTTGTCTGCTCTTCTAGACTTCTAGTCATAGGCTAACATGACAGTCCTGTAACTTAAAGTTTGGGTCGTGGGTTTAAAGGGCAAGTCCACTCCAAAAATACCTAACTTTCAATAAAAGCAGAAAAATCAGACAAACCAAACAAAAAAAGTTTGAGCAAAATCGGATAACTAATAAGAAAGTTATGAATTTTTGAAAAAGTATGTAAAACTATGGAACAATGGAAATCACTACACAAATTGCCAATTTGGTTATCAGTTTGTGACGTCATGTCCTCACTTTTTATCAATTGCTTTATATAGTTTAATCCCATTAATTTCCCTTTTTATCCCGCAAAACTTGATTTCCCCATGCCTTTGCCCAGGTTATATGATTTGTATCATATTGCGTGCATGACATTTCCCAAAATCTTTTATGAATTTTGAAGAATTGATACTATTTTCTGAATATTGTATATTCATAACTATTGATTTTTATATAAATAGTTTATCAAAATTCAAATTCTTCATGATTTAACTGGACAAAAAAAATTACTCTATATTAGTGCATCCACACAGAAACATATTAATCTAACTTGGATGCTGGTGTGAAGAAATAAGATTCTTAGGGGGAAAATAGGAAATTTATATTATCAATATAAAGAAAATAATTAGTGGATAGTGAGGACATGACGTCACAGACTCATAAGTGAGTTGCCAATTTGTCTAGTGATTTTCAAAGTTTTTCATGTAAGTAAAAGTTCATAACTTTCTTATTAGTTATCCGATTTTGCTCAAACTTTTTTTGATCGGTTTGTCTGATTTTTCTGCTTCTATTGAAAATAAGTTATTTTTGGAGTGGACTTGGACTTTAACCTTCGAAGTTATGTAGTTGCATATATGTTCTGTGCCGACGCAATTAACCTCGTGGTCCGCCAGCTTATAGTTATATAATGCTTTCCTTGGCTTGTCATGCTTTTAGTGAACTTTGATTATTCGCTGTGAACTGTGTGAACCCTCGTGGTAAGTAGATCGCTGTGAATAATCTCGGGGTTTCGCAAACTTAAAGTTTAAATTACGACGATCTTGTTTGAACATTTTACGTCAAGAGAAGAATTCTTCTTACACTGTGGACTAGTGAGAAATTCGATTTAAAAAGGAACGTAATTAACAGAGAGAGAATTAATATTTCCCCCTACCTTCTTCTGGAATCGTAGGCAATTCACTCGCAGGAGGAGATACGCACATGACTGTATTGCCCGTACTAGTAGCAGCACTGACCTGGTAGGAGTCGAAGGCACATTTGTATTGATGACTCTCATTGAGGGCTGGTAGCTGCTGAACGGTAATGGTGATCTAGCGCATGTAAAAACAAGATTAGACTTGATATCTGACATACACAAGATGGAGAACATACTCTGTAAGTTATATAGCGCGGCCAAAATATTAACATATAATGAGGTCAAAATAACTTCATCGACTGTCTAAGGTTTGTCGATTGATAGATAAATCACAAGATTTGTTTGACCTGTTCATGTTCTCGATAGCGATGAAAGTTTTTGTATTTCATTTTGATTATATTTGGAGTAGGCCTATTAATACTTAAAGTAACAACGATAACTCGACGCATAATCCAGTTGCCAATACTCCTATTTAAAGGGAATGCGTATTATATTAGAATTTCAGCCGAGTCTGTAGTTTCATATTCAGCGATCCACAATTTTTTTTTTGGATGGACATGAAGTCCCAATATATATGAGGTCAAAATAAAATTTCATTTCATCGACTTACTTCTTGTTCTGTGTCTTGATAAGGCAGTCTATGATCAGGCTGGACATCTGAGATGGCTGCACATTGCAAGGCATTGTAAGATAACCATCGAGTTGACTCGTCAGGGAAGGGGCATTCCTCATATCGTGTACATCTTGAAGGGAAGAGGGTGTGAGAAGGAAGAAAAAACTGATGAAAAGAAATAAAGACGAGTGGAAAAAATACCCTTTTTACACGTGATAAGTTAAAAAAAAAAGATTCATGATGTGAACATAGCAAAAGTGAAAGCAGAATTAGTTGTTTTCTCTAAGGGTTGACATCACTCCGGGATCCCTCATCCTCCTTCTGTTTGTAAGTAAAGTCAACAGAACATGTTAAATGTATTTAATTCAAATTAATTGAAGTAAAGGAACGGAAAATCAACCGTCATTTTCCTACCCATATGATACACTCACATTGCCTCTAAAGTACACCATCCACAGTAAGGGTCTCCATCATTTCCTCCATCCTCACCAATGCATTCCTCACAGCTCTGGTACTGTTCACAGTTGAATAAATCCAACGTGAGAACCTGATTCTTAATATGAAAATGATACAGAAAAAATAAAAATTTAAAGCAATTGCATAAATATCATATGTTCAATGGATTCTAACATCTGTCGAGTTATTCCCTTTCATAACCAAAATATCTGTCATGACTGTCTGAATAGTCTTACCTTTAAAGCTTGGTCTGAACTTGTAGCAAGGGTAAGCTGCTCTTTCGATTCATCAAGGAACAACTCTTGTAGGACAGATCCACCTCCAACAGAGACATTTTCATATACGTAGCCAAATGAACCGTTCACTATGTTCAACTATTAAGAGAATCACAAGCACAATATGGTTTGCTGTATTTTATTTTGTTCCTAATGAGCAAGAAAAAATGTTCAGGGTATTAGGGAAAAGAACAGAACGTCAGTGAAGCCAGTAATAAAAGGAATAAGGCCACCTATTGGATATAGTAAACATGTAGGCCTAGTAATTTTCAGTGAACAAAAATGTGAAAATTAAGGCTTCATTAATGTGGATAAATAACCCCCACCTACAATTGCAAAATCATTGACTTCTTAAGTACATGTATATCTAATTAGATGGAATACAGTATTTTCAATACTTTTTACATGACACAATACCATTGGGATCTTCATAAAATTAGGCAATTAGGCATTCAGTATTCATACGAAATATCGCTATTTTATATCTTTCTGATGAAACGTTTTCGAGTGTTTTTGTAATATAATTGGAATACAAATCATACTTTGCTATAATTATGTTTAACTATTTATGTGCCGTTGTACGGCCGAGATATTATTTGTATGACAAACATACTCTATGTAACTATCTTTTATAAAGTTGTTCATTGTTTATGAAAAAAACCATGTGGAAGGGTAAATGCACTGAGACAAATATTTTATAGGATGAAATAGTTTAGTGAGTTTACAATTTACTACAATTTATAGGATGGATATGGAAAATGCATTAATTTTACCAACAACGAGAGTTAGCAGTATACAATCTTGTACATCGATATGTCATGGCATCGTACAATGTGAGCAGGTACATTTCTGTTGATCTATTTACATTGTGAAGGTACCAAACCTTATGGAAGTATCCTTGTGTATCTCCCATGAATGCCACTGTGTGATGTCTGTCTACGGTTGTCACAATGGAGTTGGGTATCACATTAGGAATGGTGATGATGGGTGAGGCAGAGAGGGGAACCGTTCCACTGGCATACTTGTAGAAAGTGCGCTGAACACCATCTTGTTCCAAATACGCTGTGCACTGGATTGAATCTGGTGGTGTGAAGGAAAGCTGCGAGGAAAAAAATAGCAAAGGATTTATCGCAGTTTAGAAGATACACACATCTTATATGCCCTTACGTATCTCCCATTAGTGCAATTGTACGATCTCTGTGACTACAAGGTAAACATTATGATTGTCACACTGGGTATCACATCAATAATATTGATGATGGGTGAGGTCATTAGGCATACCGTACAACTGCCATATCGGTTAAGGTCTGCTTGTCACTATACCATATTGTCTGTATTTCCAAATGAATCTGACGGATTGAACGCTGGAGAAATACTGGCAGAAAATAACGCCAATATGCATTTTTCGAATACAAGCCAAAATGCATTGCATGACAACACTGGTTTACATGCAAAAATCTGAACACACATACATAGTCGCCACACAATTCCCATTTTTGTGGTGTGAAAAAAATGAAACAGATGCAGTTATGTTGTGATGCCCAATTAATTTTTTTGATTGAATAATTGTGTATTTTGCATGATTTAGTTTGTTTGAAATGTGCAAGTGGAAGTCGAAATGGAAAAGATTACAGTAGGGTATAAGGCATGTACCTTGGACACTCCTTGAATAAGTCACCATGCACACTGATAATATATGATGTACTACATTTATAACGCCAGATCGATTAGCTCCATTGATCGCCATGTGTTTTTATTATATTATTTTCTACAAACGTGGCTCCAAGTGAAGAGTAGCCATGTAGGTAAAGGTTGTTGTTTCAGTCATGTTTAGTTGGACGATTGTGTTGTAAATTAAAGATTTACGAATTGACTCTTAATCTGTATTTATAATGGTAAATGAGATTAACAGAAAACTTATTCTAGATATTTGGTGATATGCCAGGCTGAATTCGTTACTCAGCCTCGAGTCTTTATCCACTGGATTCGTCCTGACTGATCAATAATGTAGAGCTGCTTTAAATAAAGTATGCTCTTAAAATTTTATGAAAAAAGCTATTGCACAACAATTTCACAACGTACACTTACAATATTCATGGTACACATTGCGGTTACTGCTGTTATAATAGAGAAATCGATACAAAACACTTTTATATTTATGATAATTATCTTGCATTGACTTACTGAAGGTGAAGGGCACATGGCGTCATCCAGGTAGCTGTTTGTCGTGCCAGTGCTAGTTCCCTGAATACACCCTAAAACAGCATCTTCAAAGCTCTGCTGGACATCACTCATCTTATAGACACAGAGGGCAGATGACTCGTCTGTTGAAAATACCGCGTACAATAAGGCATCCGTATTGTCGATATTCAGTGAGTCAGCTAGCTGGGATCCTGCTGGTCCAATATGAGCAGTTTGGATCATATTGTGAGATTCACACCGCAGCTCTATCTCTGTGTATGATGCAAAGTCTCTATCTAGTGAATTACGACACAGACGTCCCAAGTACACAGTGTTTTCTCTAGATATGAAATAGTACAGATACTCCTTGTAAGCAATCAGATGTTTGAATGAATTCTTGACATCAGACATTGGTTTTGGTATGTTTCGCTCTCTAATAAAGTCTAAAAGATCGTATTTTGAAATAGAGGGAATTTTGCTACCACCATTATCACTGACCCCTGTGAATAGGTAAAGGTTTCCATTTGGAGTACCCTCACCATCATTTACAAAGTCAGCACCCAGAACAACAGCTCCAACAGTAGGTAAATCCTCTGTTGTCACAACTAACTGATCATCGCTTACACCATCGTACCTAATTACATCATGTGATATATTGGCTAAGCTCCTTGTCTCGCAGAAACCGTCGCAGCCTCCACAAGTAATGAGCATATCGTTCTGAGATGATACTATCGCAATAAGGAGTTTATTATCATTAATATTCTCATATTTCAAATGGCATGGTCCAGTATCAAGCGTGTGTTTCAAATTGAGTTCCGAGTCGACTTGGTAAAGCCTCTCGCGTGCTCCAATATAGACATCTCCAGTGATGTTGTTGATGGCGATGTGGTTGAATAGTAGGGAGGAGTCAGGGTCAGGAGGTGTAAAGGATGATACCAGGTAGGAGGAGAGAGGAGCTGATTGGACGGACCGAGTCTTGAATGATGTGAGGATCAGAAAGAGCAGCAACTCTCTCACCCTTTTTTGATCCATGCCTGTACAGATTTTAAAAACGTTAAAAATAGAGTTAAATATAATACAAATAATAATGATTTTGTTTTACCAGTGAATCTTCATCAGCATCAGTGTTGTCTTTCCTAAAGGCACTGCTATTATTATTACCAGTTACCCATTTACATCCGGGTGTGGAGTGGCAAACGTGGATTAAAATCTTGCACTTTTACGTCAGTTACAGGCAGGGATTCGAACCCTTAACCATTAGATTGAGAGTCAATTGCATGAACCAAGTGGAGGAAGTCGATTAGACTTACAAATTCTTTCAGGTACTTTAGGAAGCCTCAGCTACTGTGCATACAGTTAGGAGGAAACCATAATGCCATATACAATTATGTGCAATGTATTATCCATTATGTGGTGTTTTCTTTCTTACATATCGATGAAGTAATATCATAATACAGCCGGAACCTTGATAAAGTGGACGTCATGATGATTACATTTCAAAAAAATAATATGTCATATTATGCAAGAGCCTTCATTTTACATGACAGCTCTTCAGTCAACGTTTAACTCCCTCCACCTTCTACAAAGCGACAAACCGATAAAATAATTATCATGGTGATGCTACTCATTGTATTAAAAAACACAATTATATTCAACTCGGGACATGTATTTTAATACTCAAATATAATCAGAAATGATTTATAAAGCCCATTGTCAAATTGCCGAAAAAAGTGAAAATTATTTCAATATACAAATATATCAATGTTCATTCAATACTCACCTCTAGGATTGGTTTCAGCAGAAGGCACAGATCAAGCTGAATCATTAATTTTCAGCAGTCAGGTGACGATGTTTTATAACATGTCGGCCTGCAAACTCAACAAACTTCGATTAAAAGCACTACTTCCGCTTTTAGAATGTACCATTCCTTTACATAATGTGTTTCTATCATTACTTTTTTTAATTAAGAAAGGAGAAATATTTAGGATAAGAATAAGCATTTCTATATTTCAGTTCTTTTTATTGTTGGAGAGTTATTCTGTGGGCAGAAAATGGTAGGCTTGTATTTAAATAATGTGAAATTTGATAAAATACAAACGTATTTAAAAAAATTTTCCCCACACCATAATGGAATGAGCCCCCTTTTCCAACAACAAAGATCATATTTTAGGTACATCTGGAGTAATATTGAATTACGACGCAGGCGTCCCATATAGACGGAGTATGCCCTAGACATGATATAATAGAGATAATCTTGTTAATGTCGGTATGTGTTTGTTCGATAGCGCTGGCACTTTCGGACATAATTTGGTCTCCATTCAGATCAAAAAGGTTTTACTTTGACATAAAATCAATTGGTCTACCACTGACTCATATGAATAGGTGAAATGCTCGGTTGGGGGTACCCTCACAATCACTTACAAAGTCAGCCCCACAAAAACAACTCCAACAGCAAGAACACATTATGTTGCCGTAACGTAAAATTGGCGTCCCGGTAAATCATATGATGTATTGATCAAGCTCATTTTCTCGGAGTAAACATCACCTCCATCAGTAATGAGCGTCTTGTTCTGAGGTTATCTAGACTACAAGGAGTTAATCATCATTTTTATTCCCTCCATTTAGTTCAATACACTCTCCAGTATTCAAGGTATGTTTCAGATTTAGTTCTGAGTCAAATTGGTAGAGCCTCCCCCGTGCTCTAATATAGACATCTCCAGTGATGTTGTTGATGGCTATGTGGTTGAATGGTAGGGTGGAGGCATGGTCAGGAGGGGTAAAGGATGATACCAGGTAGGAGGAGAGAGGAGCTGATTGGATGGATCGAGTCTGGCATGATATGAGGATCAGAAAGAGCAGCATCTCTCCCACCTTTTTCCGAGCCATGCCGGAAGAGTTTTCCTGCACTGCATGCTTCTAGGTCTACATACACTCTGTAAAAACCAAAATTAAAATAATATAATTAAATATAATAAAAGTAATTAATGATTTAGTTTATAACCATGGGAGGCCTCATCAGCAACAGTGCTGTTTTTTCCTCTAAGGACCGTGCTATTATCATTACCTCACCAATTGTCAGATATTCAATAATAACTGGGTGTAGCATGGCCAAAGATGATTAATGTTTTGCCAAAGGACGTCAGTTCTTGGATTGACAGTCAAGTGGATGAAGTCGATAGGTACTGTACACATACTTATATGGAGGTGGATTTAAATCTTTAAATCTTAAAGAAATGTAAAATTATATGCAACATATTATCCACAAGGTGTTTTTTTTTTTATATTTCTTACATATCGATGAATGAAACATCAGCACATGGCAGGAACCTTGATAAAATGGACATCATGTAGATTACATTCTAACAGATTAAAATTCAATTCTATGAAACTCGGGCCATGTATCTATGAATTGCATATTTTCAGTTGCCAGAAGAAGTCGAAGTAACATTCAATACTCACCCTTAGTCCTGGTCTCAACAGAAGGCAGAGATGAGGCTGAATCAGTAATTCACGATAATCTAGTAACGATGTCTTACAATATGGCGGCCAGCAACTGAAAATACCTTGAAATTACGCTTTCAGAATGTACCATTTCTTTACTAGAAGTGTTTGATATTGTTTTTAGTAAAGACCGGAGCAATATTCAGTATTTTAATAAGCATCCCTGTTTTCATGTTCATTTGCTTGTGTGAAAAATTATGTCTACAGGCAGAAAATGATATTAATGTCTTTTAATAACATGAAAGTTGATGAATACAAACCGAATTTTTCATTTTTATCCCACACCATAATGGAATGAACCCGTATTCAGACAACACAGTACCAATAATCGTAGAAAGATGTTTTTCCCGGCTATTATCGACCATTAAGCTGTTTTTCAACAAATACAGATCATATTTTAAGGATGTCTGTGAAATTTTCTCCATTTATATCGTAGGATTGCAAGTTAAGATTTAAATGCAGGCTAAGCGTGTAATCAATATGAGCTAATAGCAATCGCATTGCTCGTATCGAATGGTCTTTTATTGCTTAACTCGGAAGCCCAATCTTAATCATTAAGCTATACTTAACCCTAAATCCTAAACCTCAAATGTAACCCAAACTCTAACCAAAATCCCTAATCACATTTGTACTACTAATAACATTAGGTTAGTGATCAACATTGATTTGTTATAAAGATCATGAATAATTATGAGGTGGTATTTTCTGATATATATATATATATATATCAGAATTATGTATATCGTGCATTCTTTGCATAGGCCTAATCCATCGACCTTCTCTTGCCATCCTCCGTTACAAATATCCGCGTGGGATTCTGGGATCACGCCATCTTCGGCGAGCAGCAAGTAGGAGGAGATCACATATTTCCGCATCAAAGTACAACGATACATCGTGGTTATGAGGCTGGTCTCGAGGTCTCAGGTACCCGAAACTTGATGTTAAGGGCCCGACTGGAACATTCATGATTTAAGAGTATCAAACTATAGTGCGGAGATATATTTTTTTTTCTTCCGAATACAATGACTGAGCTCCTATCATCTAAGAGAATAGTTCATAGCAGTCATTTTGACGGTCGCGTATCCTTTAGGCCTCTCTGGAGCAACTGCCGGGCTCCTGTGGTTATCTCTGGGTCTTAACCCTTTATCATATTTGATACTATTTTTCCTAGTGAGTTTTCTACACCCAACAAATATTTTCAGCAAAAACATTCAACTGAAATTCATTTTAATAAAACAACGGTGGGCAAAAAAAGAAGAAGTATATAACATTTGGAGCACTTTAGGCACATTTCATTAAAAAAAAAAATCAGTTAGCACTATCGTTTTCAGAATTTAATTCTATAAAAGTATCCTATTTTTTCAAAAGTGAACATCAATTCCCTGTTGGAGAAATCCAACCTTTATAATGAGTTTATTTGTATTGAATTAGAAAAAAAAGAGAAAAAGTCTGAAATAAATTGGACCAATAATAAGACTGTTTTGAATGTTTGAAATATGAAAGTACTTCATCTGTGCGAATCTCCTGTTGGTAATTTCGTCAGTGGATTGTCACGGACAACTCGCCCATTTGTCATGTAAACAACAATATCATTATATAAATTTATACTTTGTTCTAAGTAACTTCTCCCTAGTGGCACTACTCAAAATATATTATGGATAGCGTATTGTCATTGGTCCCCCCAAAGGCAAAAAGACCTTCCTGGATTATTAATTTCGGTTGTTCATTTTATTCATTCAGTTTGTTTAATAAAATAGGAGAGTTGTATGGCATTACGTTGCAATCACATACCGAATCAGCCAATTTGAAATACCGATATGTACATGTATAGTGATGACAACTCTCAAAATAAAAATGAAATTCTTTTATTGTTCTATTTTATTAAAACTTTCACCAGTCTGCTTCTCTTTATTTTTCTCCTTACTTTAAAAGTGACTGTCTATTGAGGTTGGATTTCCCCTTAAGAGTGAACAATATTTTCATTCCATCGCTCATCAACCATCCACAGAATTTGAATGAATGTTGATGTATTGAGTTCCTCGTGTACAGTACACCATGATTTTTTTCTTCTTCTTTTTATGTATAAAAGGAATACTGTTTTCATAGAAAATATCACTATGCTTCTATGTTTGGTATGTGTTTTTTGGATTAGTTGTTTATCAAGGTTGGAATTTTCCTCTAAATATAGTTTGCATGGCATTGAGAAAAGTACCAGGGGGCGATCAAATACACCGTTGAATAGGTATAGAAAACTATGTCACAGATAAGTGAATAACTATTGGCAGGATCTGACGTCAAATTTCTCCATCGTGGGAAAAACTGGCAATTCTGACGTTTAAAAAACACAAAAAACAACATCGATTCATGTGACCCTTGTAACCATTAAGTGGCTTGTATTGTCTCCTCTCCCTGTGATCTGAGGTGTGACTCTATGTTTTGACTGCCATCAGTTTCATGATGGTGTATACTATGCGTGAATAATATATATTTGTGCAGGTAATGGTAAATAATATTTTGTTAGGCGATTTGGTCTATTCATCATATAAGCCTTGATAGACCTCCATGGTGATATCTTAAGTCGCTTCTTTTGATCATAGACCAGAAGAATGTTGCCATTTGTCCTTTGAATTATTTTATTTGATACTAGTGGGTTGCTTGCCTTATAATAATAATAATATTACTCAGTTTTAATATAGCGCTTATTACAATCACTAAGCGCTTCCAAACTTGGAGATTATTAGCCCGGCTCTAGCTGTGCTGCCATTACGGTGCTCTAGCATTTTAAAGAATTAATTCCTGCCTGGTACCCATTTACATCACCTGGGTTGAGTGTGGCAAAAGTAGATCAATGTCTTGCCAAAGGACATTAGTGCAGCGGCTTTTAAATATGCGTATCTGTTTTGTTGTTGTTTTGTCTGTTGTAAAAGTTGTTCTATATTCATTGTTGATTCGAAGAATTTCGAATGGGGAGGGGGAGGAGTCATAAGACAAAATCTTTTAGAGGAGGTTTGAATCTTCCGAACAGTGCCCCATCGACTTAACGCATCAAATGTTCGGAAAAATCGGCAAAAGCATCTTATGTCAAATGAGGAAAGACGTTGTATATTTGGAATTAAAAACCCATGTTACACGTATGCCTCATTCTCATTCTTACATTGTTCAACCCTTTCCCTTTGGTCCATTGTATTACTACCTGAAACTATTATTTTGTAATACTGTATCTTGATATAGTCTGTGATTGTGGAAAAGATATTCTTTACGTGCCGCATTACATTTCCACGTAATAGGAAATGCATGGCTTTAAATGAGAGCCCAGTCACACCAACGAGACCGACGCCAGACCGACAGCAGACCGATCAACAATTATATGCCCTCCCTCCATGCAATGAATAAAAATAGTTTGCAGGCACAGACTGTATCTGCACTGAAAGACTAGGCTGGCAGCATACTACATAAGGTCAGTACTTTAGTGTATGCTCCGGACAAAGCCAAAGACCATGCAAAGACTAACAGAGCTAGGTTCTGCTCATGGCTTTTAAAAAGTGTGGTTAACAAGTCAAATTAGAGTTTGTGCCTGCAGACTAGGCCAAGAATCGGTCGGTAGGGGTGGGGTTTAGAGATGTGACTGCTACTCCAGTCAAACTGCTTTATGATCTCACTTGTGTCATTAGGCAGGCCATCAAGATAGGTGTTTACTAATTCAGTTTGAACAAAGAAATTAACAAAGTGAAATACAGAAGTCCTGCTTATAGTCGATACTTTATTATTATTCACTATAACCCAATTATGACAACAGAAGAGCTGTTCATTTAAATAGGATACACACAGTTTTCCTTAGAAAACACAAACAGAGAGCGAGAGAGAGAGAGAGATCAGATAAATACAGGGAGGGGAGTGGAGACAGAAGGAAGGAGAGAAATAAAGCAAGAAAAAGAAACAGGAGGGAAATGCAAAATTTAAAATAAAATATTCATGTTTGTTATTGAGTAAAACGCGTCAGCATTCTAAAACTTCATCAAGAACGCATATTCTGCGCCATTCTAGATTATTTTCATATTTTGATTAATCCTATGTTCCCAATATATTCACGCCTTTTCCTGATATAATGTATAGTTAAACTGAAAATACAATAGTTCTTTTCTTTCGACGTTCCCTCGCTTGATATGTACAGCAAACTTATTCGTAAAAACATGACATGAAAGACTGATCAGAAAAAAGACAATTACATCTTCATAACTTTTCAATGAAACATTATTTTGCAATGCATGCCGTGCACCATTATCGTGTTATCACAAGAACCAATTGATGGATTACGCCAAACTTGGGTCATGTATGCATCTTGCAGAGCCGATGAACTGATTACATTTTAGGGTCATGAGGTCAAAGTTAAGAGGGTCATACATGTATATGAAAAGTAGCTTTTAATCACGATATTCTGAGAACCTGTTAATGGATTACAATCAAACTTGAATTTTTAAAATTGCTTCTGTTTTGGTTTGTAAAATCGCTCTATGGCGGGGGCGTGCAGTCGATCCATCTAATTTGTTTGTATTTACAAATGACTAAAATTACTTATATGATGAAATTCAGGCACCACGCTGCTAAAACATGAGGACATTCTTTCACGTCGATGCCCGGATTTAAGGTGGTGGTGGTTGTCCGAATGCCCGTCTTGTTTATACGGATGAAAAACAAGTAGAAGAAAATCTAACCAAGAGGGGACTGCACCATACAGTCATCCATTACTTCCATGCTAGCAACCCCACAACAAGGCCATTTCTGATCAATGGCAAAACAATGATGAATTCAATAGTTTACATCAAACTAATGTAATTAGTATGTACTTATATAGAAAAATATATATTTTGGACGAAGTTTGTATGAGTTTGTATTTCCCTATGTAAATGTTTTTTTTCCCGCAAATTTAAGACAAAAAACTACAAAAATATTCTCACACGGTTTCATAAGTACGATTTGTTCTGATAAGATAATGCTGTGTGTACATGAACATCCAGTGATTCGTATTAAACGAAAGGATGTCGATGCGCTATTGTCATAAAACATAATACTTGTATAATCCCAGACTTTTTTGATTTTTTTATAGACAAGTACCAGTGAGCCAGGTCGTAGCTATAAGGTGCGCATGGGCAGATAAACGTTATTTGTATACAAATTGTAAAACCCACCAAGGCGAATACTGGATATGTGCTAATGAAAAATCATTGTTTATTTGTGCACAGACGGTACGTTCAATGGAACACAGGTGGAAGTATTCTTTTTAAAAGGTTTAACAATTGGTATTCATGAAGCATCTTTATGACTTTGGCAGCGATTATTCTTAAACGCACAAAGTGAGATTTCTCCATGCGTAAAAGATCTGTGGATAGTTGGGGTCATTATTTGTGCATGCATCGACGGTACATCGACGGCACATCGACGGCATATTTGAGCATCGCCGTATATGTGTGCATCGACGGTACATTATTGATATACAGGTCGAATTATTCTTCTCAATCGGGCAAACGAAAGGTATCCATGAAGCACAGAAATGACTTTCGCAGTGATTATTCTTGAAGGACTAGGTCTACTCTATGTGTAAAGATCTGTGGATTTTTGGAGTCCTTTGTACAATGTGCTATATATATATATATATATATATATATAAAACCACGAACTGGTCTATTCCAATAAGAAGATAAGTTGATGATACATGTGTAAAGATATGATACAAATGTCTTTGACAGTACGAGAAAACAATTGTAATTTCGATCACGGCTAGGTGATTCTTAGTTATCATTTTCTAGAAGTTTAACCTTAGGCCTATACACCAAGAGAAAGTAGAAAGGTGCAAAATCGAATAAGCTTAAAATGGTTAATTCCTTTCTAATAATTAACATAACTGAAATAAATCTGACGAGTTTGTTAAGTAGGCTTACCAAAACTTTATATATATATATATATATATATATATATATAGGCTACAATCTGTATATATAAGCATAGAACATATCAAAAATGTGTAAACAATAATAAACTGCGACAAACAATACGACTTGAATTACAATAGTTAATGTTGTACTAAAGTTAGAATACATGACTACTTAGCATAATAAGACATACATTTCCACACCACCTTAGTAAACTTAAAGTACTTTACATTCATACAGCTGAAGAGCAAAAATCTGAGTATCAATATATTCTTGTAGGCCTACTGTACACAATGTTGCCGCCTTTTAGCCATTCCATCTGAATACAAGCATTTTTAACGTCGTAATCACGATGCAGTATCATGAACCACGATGAGAGCTTGGAAAGTGCGATGACGACCAAGGCTCTAGTTTGGCATCAGCTCTGTGATCGAATCCAACTGTGGATAAGGAGAAAATGATTACAAAAACAATAATACTCTCTGGTTTAAATAATTAAAGTTGAGCTCATGATCATTGCTTCTAACTCGTTGACTTAAGTGGTGCCATTACATTGTAGGATTAACTGCCTGTATCTTCCTTCTTTCGGTGCATATGTGCTAGTATCAACGGTTATACGTCAAAATGGTGAAGTTATGATTTCAGAACTTTCTCATCAGCTACAGATTACAACACATATGAAAAATATGTCCACACGAGCTTTGCGAGAATATTAACGATTTGATAAATTAGTCCCAACAAGAGTAATTATAAGTGGGTGAGAAATATCATATGGGAAATAGAGAAACTTAGAGTCAGAGATGGGCAAAACTAGAAGAACAGAAATGTGTGCGCAAAAATGATAATAGACAAGTCTAAACTAATTATGGGCCAATCAAGTTTGCACAAATAACTCCAGCTTGCTTAACATTTGATTTCATTTGATTTCATTTGATGTTCATTCATTTTCCATATATAATGTATAATGACTTGTGTGATCACAAAACAGGGGGTCGTCAAATTACTTTATGAATGAAATGTCCATACAATTAATATACATATGTAACCAATGCATAGTGGAAAACGGAAGCCCCAAAAAAAAAAAAAAAAAATTAAAAAAATGGTCTATTAAAAACAACATGCCACGCCACCCAAGGCTGATATTTTCTGTTTTACAAAGTAATAAGATATTTACATCATAATACAAGCATAAAAATACAAAAGCTATATATGACAAAATAAAAGTGGTAGCGTCATATAAGATTTAGAAATAAAAAGAGAGAGAGAAAGGAGAGGTTAAGTTGTATTCAGATAGTATCAAGCGGAACATTTAAGGTCTGTATATACCAATCATCTATACAAAATTCCTGACTTTTGCTAAAAATTCATGAAGTAGTCATCGGCCTACTAACCAGAGGACTTGTATCATGAGATGTGAAGTCATACAGCTTGCTGAGGGTCGCCACTCGACTGAACAGACCAGAAAAGTCCTAAAGAAAAATCAGACAAACATAGGAATGCTATTTCGTTATAATACAGTAGTATTATTTTTCATGCATGGAAAATAGGCATGTTTCTAAGTCTAGCCAACAATTCATAAGTCATAAGGAATACATTAATCAATAAAATTAATACAAATAATATACATTGTAGTTCTACAGCGTATTTCAAAATATGTTCATTGTTACACTTTCGGTACCTATGGTTGAGCTACCTTCAATTTATCAGTATATATATACTATACATCTAATGAAGCTGTCTGAACAATTATATATAGACAACGAGACTGCCATATAAAAGATCTGTTTGGATGTGTGGTTTGTTGAAAAATATGGGTACGAGCAAAAAAGTTCAAAGTTAAAGAAGAGAAACATTAAACATCACCTGTGTGATACTGTCGAAATCCTCCTGGAGCTCTTCTGTCGTTGGTGGCGGCAATGCTTTGATGTTCTCATAGTATTCACCGATGGTTCTGATGTGGCCCGGAAGATCCCTGTAAAACAGGACCCGATTGAGGGCAGACTCCTGAAAGAGGGTTCAAAGATTCCATTCATTTGTCGACGAATGGTAAACTTTTTAGAAACAGATATGTTCATGAAGCAGTTGCAGTGTGACTTCTGCTTTGTTGTTATTAATCATCATTATCAATTGAAACTTATGATGCTTGCATTCTACGCAAACCTAACCCTTGATAGTAAAACAAAATGTACTGGTATTGAAAGTCTCATGATCAAATTAAAGATAAAACTACACATGAACTAACGTTAATATTGTCAATTTTATACATACGAAATAAAAAACATGATGTTGAAACCTCACAAGCTCACACTCCAGTCGGACCTGGATTTATGTCTTATTAATTAATTTAGTTATATGTTTTTCTTCGTTTTGTTTTGCTTTGTTGTTGTTTACTGGGTTCTGTTGTTGTTTGTTGTGTTAGTATATTGTCTCTCTGTTTGTTCTTGCTGTACTTTAGAAAATATGGTCCGAGTTGATTTTTTTCTTCTGGTTGAATGTCCTGTGATTATATAAATGTTATTTTGTATATTCCATGTAACACTGAGAGAGAAATAGAACGGCTTATGCCAAAAGGGTGGGTAGCGACGCGTCGCGTTGACTTGAACACGACCATTCGTCCAAGCCCCCCGGTTTTGCCGAAAGGGTGCGTTGGATTGTTAGGGCGCGTCAGGGTCAGATAACGCGACCAAATGGCACATACGGGGGCTTATTCCAAATGTACGCGTTCAGAGTCCCATGCAAACAGCGCGCGCGCCTGTTACGTACGCCGCGTTCGTGGTGTGTATGGTGGATCGATCGCGAGCTGAGAGATCTGCATGCTGCCGCCTGCAACCATTGCCCCCCCCCCACTCTTTACACTCTGGCCATGTCATCAATGTGGGCCTTTTGGCTCTCTCACCAGTGAATCAGCTAGGGAAATAATGCCCCTCCTTTCGCCCCCTCCCTCTCAATCGAAGATGAATTATAAAATGTATAGTGTATGCGAATACAAAGTCTGTCTACGAAATAATTTTTATCCCGGGCAAAGGAAAACTTTTTTGGGGGCACGTACCATTATCTTGATGAGAAAAAATAGATTTGCTTGCAGTCTTTTACACTGTTATATTTTCCTCTGGTATTTTTCCTCTGGCATTTTTTCCACTGGCATTTTTTCCACTGGCATTTTTACCTCTGGCATTATTTCCACTGGCATTATTTCCACTGGCATTTTTACCTCTGGCATTATTTCCTCTGGCATTTTTACCACTGGCATTTTTACCTCTGGCATTTTTACTTTTGGCATTTTTGTCGCTGGCATTTTTACCGCTGGCATTTTTACCTCTGGCATTTTTACTTATGGCATTTTTGTCGCTGGCATTTTTACCGCTGGCATTTTTACCTCTGGCATTATTTCCTCTGGCATTTTTACCCGACACCTGTATGCATGGGCTTATGTGCGTGTGCATTCGTGTGTGTCCACGTTCGTGTCTTTCTGTGTTTTTTGTGTGAAACAGTTTCAATAATACAAAATAGTTCAAAGAACCTAAAAGTACGATAAACGGATAGTACTGCTTCTCTATCTTTTTTTAACACACCCTTTCGGCAAAACTGGGGGATTTGGACGAATGGTCGCGTTCCAGTCAACGCGACGCGACACTCCCAACGTACCCTTTCGGCAAAACCGGGGCTTTGAACGAATGGTCGTGTTCAAGTCAACGCGACGCGACGCTACCCACCCTTTCGGCATAAGCCAAATAAAACTTGGAATTATATACGCGGTATGTTGATAATTTATGTACTACTATGTTGACTATGTTTCAACAAAAAGTACGTTTCAGTTGATTATCAATTATTTATAAAAAATGTGTTGTAAATGCATTCATGAAAAAGGGAAACCATATTTAAAAATATTTTGTTATGACCAATCACTTGAACAAAAGGAGATATTGACCTGATCCTAAGGAGGCCGTGACTGCCATTGATAATACAAAGCTGTCTGCCTTGTTGCGGGCAGTCGACGTGTTTGAAGAATGTAAATTTGATGAGAAATCTTCCAACAGACTACTAAGTACAAAGAACTTGACTATGTCTGGCGTATTATGATGCAATACACATGAACAATGACTACTTCAGCTTGTCTATTTCTATACTAACCTGCGTATTTTCTGAGCGGATTTTCTTGCAGGCATTATCCAGCATGTTAGCCAAGACCGAAACGCTCTGGTCAGCAGACCGTGACTGACGCATGTCAAAGACGTAGGAGGGATGCGTCAATGTAGTCATCCAGTAGTGTAGTGGTAGACTGAAAATGGGAAGGAATGATGCAATGAAAAAACACACGAATGAAACGATTGTAAAGACTCTCTAGAATTCAATTATTGGGCAATGTAAATAGCATACCCCAAAGGTGACGCTACAATCACCTTGATAATCCGACTATTTGTACTGACACTTTGATAAGCAGGCCATTACTGACGCCCCTCTAAGCTAAACTTGGCCATATTTTGACCGGAAAGGGGGAGGTATCCCCGATAATTTCCGTAACATATGAACAAAAGCATCACAATTTGCCACGTAGTTTTATATCGCACCAAAAATGGGGAGGGCAGGAGGCGGGAGCGATGCCCGCTGGTTGATCCGCCCTAAATGGTGGATACGCCAGCTTATTCAAATACCTGTTACTTTTCCATGCTTCAGCAATCTCTTCGGGTTTCTCATCGCAGTACTTGTTAGCCATCTTATCGAAGAAGTCAAAAAGATATTTGATGGCGAGTGGTGTCTCGGCGGGCTTCTTAAAGACACAGGCAAGGAACTCATCAAGGCGAGGCTGAATTGTTTTCTGGTTAGAAAATGATAATGATATGTTTTAACAACAATAATAATAATGATCACGTTATGTCTGTGTCATTGGTATGATATTTAAAATTGTGTTCACGATTTCGAGTTGAGTTTGAGATCGTCTTAGAGCGAGTACACCTACGTTGATTTCAGGTAAGCCATCGCTTGCTTATGTGTGGCTCGTGTATTAACACACATGCATAAATGAAGCTTAAAAGATAAATATTGTGACAAAGACTTAAGTTTTCCTACTTTAGTAACCAGCAAGCGCGGTGCTAAGAATTCACGATCCAGCTTGGTCAGGGATGTACTGCTCTCTGTAGGTAGTTGGTTCTCGGCCACCTAAACAGTCAAAAATTTCAAGCAAATTTTCGAAATAGTAGATATTATTTCATTCTAAATAGACATAGATATTATAATGATGACGGAATAAATTTAGTGTAAAGACTATCAAAATCAAAGACACCTTTCAATTCTATGAGTTCTATACATTCTACTGGACGATATCCAACGCGGCATCTACGTTTTTAAAAGAGAATTGTTTTGTTATTGTTATTGTATCTGAATTAGAGTGCACAATCTACTCGTGAACTAAAAAAGAAAAACAAAAGAAAATGGACCTAACTGTCTAATTTGCTTTTCATTCACATACGCAAATTGAGGTATGCAGACTTTTTACTCGTTAGATAATTGTGCTCTCGATACCTATACTATACGGGTTCTGCGAGGAGGGGTGGGGTAAGCAAAACCAGCACCCCTACTCTGTAAAACCCCGATGTGGCATTCCTTTATTATACACACACAAAATTTGTTTACTTGTTCGCAATTTTTCAGGCAGTTGCCTATCCCTTCTGTTACAAAATCCTTATTCAGTATTAACCTGTTTTAACTTCTATACATTCGTAAGTCTACTGTCACTGTCCTGTTGATGAAAGATATCAAAATAGTTGTTCCTACCAAGTGGATGATCCGAGATCCGCCACTTTCCATAGTCTGGATTCTTATGTAGTCTCTATCACGGACATCATCCGGACCAGCATATTCTTGGTCTAGAGGAAATAGTGTATGAAATGATATATAATAAAATAATTTATTGTCTAAAGTAATTCATTATGAAGTAATGTGTTATGAAAATGTTGTATTATGTAATATGAGGTGTTTTATCATGAAATAATGTTTTGTGAAATATATGTACCTCGATCAAATGCACATGCCATAGTGATAAATAAATCCATTCATTGTACTTTGGAAAACATAACAAAAACCGCTTTAGGAATCGACCCGCTGAGATAAACCCAAGGCTTTTGAACTTTCAAGATGCACATGTACATTACGTAAATTTTTTTCGTAAATAATTCAAGATTTCATGTTTGCTCCCAACGACTTTTACTACTGTCTCTGATGCTATGTTCATATTGATTTATCAAAATACATGAGTATGCAGTGGCGTATCTAGAAATTGCAAAACAGTGGGTGCATATTCTTACCCAGACCCGGCGAAGGGGGGACATCATGGGCGAATTATACACGAAAGTGTTATGACCATGTGCGTGTGCCACAAACATTGAGGAATTATATTACTTTTTTCTTTGGGGCGTGTTGTCTTTTGTTTACATTCAACCAGAGAGGGCAGGTTATGACGGCTCCAACTTATGCTGGATATACCACTGACAAGCTCTCTCTTTATACCAGTAACCTACATTGTTGGAAGAGTTGTACCCTGGGGTAACAGGTTGATACACCCCTGTTTCATTCATTGATGCCTTGACAATCAGAGCTACTTGACACCCATCGGATACCTGCACAATCATAATAAACAAAAGCTTATTGTGAAGACGTAAAAGCTTCGGCAGACCACTGTCGTATAAAAAAAGAATGTTCTGTTTTAGTCTTTGTGAGTCTTAGTGATTATTCATTTGTGTAGGCCATTTTAAGGAACTGGAAATGGCATCTGGATAATAATCGGAATCTATATCTGTATATACTAGTTATGACAGGAACAACGAGTAATTCTTAATCCGAAACACGAATTAATCTGAAGCATAAACAATCGTCATCATGCAAGAAGAAAGGAAATCGTATGTAAACAATATCATTCGGAGATATTCATCTTCTATCTGCCATATGAAAAAGTTCGCCACTAGAGGGAGTATGGAATTGTTACCCAAACCCTCGTCACAAAAAGGTCGGCAGACATTGCAGATGTGAAACAGGTGATGGCAAAGTTGTAATTGTTTTCTCCAATGACCATGAGGCTTGGGACCCGGATGTGAACTGTAACATAGGGTTATATAAGTTGTAGTATCTCCTTACCCCGTAAGTCTTGACTGTGTTGATGAATAAACCCTTGGTGTTCCCAACGGTTTTGTTCAATTCATCTCGATCTTTCAGGATTCTCTCCTCCCCACCTGGATGGTACCACACTATTAAAACAAATACAAAAATGTTGATGTCAGGTTTACATCTGGTGATTACATACATTTATGAATAGTAGCTAAAAGAGACATGAGGGAGACTGAGGTGTCATGGTATGTGGATCACATCGTCATGGTTTGCGGTTCGAGTCTCGCCGCGGCACTAATGTCCTTTGTCAAGACATTGATCCACATTTGCCGCCCGGTAGGTGGCGAATGTTAATGCAGTCGGGTTGGCATGTGTGCGCATAAAATGGCGTTTAGCTGGAATACTCCCCGCGGAGCAGATCGTGTGCACTATCATATGCGGACCAGCGACCGAGGTACTAATTACTACACGTAAAGCGCTTAGAAACGTAGTATTATGTGCTATACAAATGTGACTACTATCATCATTATGCAAACAAAAGCTCTTTGTCTTGTATTTATCGGAGAATATAGCAATAATAAACAGAAAGCCAGAATCTGACAATATAAACGGAAGCTAAAGGAACAAAGCGCGAGAGAATAGCGTGTAGATACACGTATAACAGGGACGCCTGTCGGACGATCCATGCAATGCCCTCCTATTCTATCCTATGTGCTAATGAGGACTGTGTCCTCGGAAGACTTTCGGTCAAAGCCCCCACCCCCTCCCGAAGTGGCTAAAGGTTTCTACAAGGTTCTATCCCCTTAAAAATGGAAAAAGCTGGCATACTCACGAAGATCCATCTCATGCGCTCTGTTCTGTTGTACAATATGGCTGTTCCTGTAAGCAGCGTCTAGTATCTTCTGTTTGACTTGAGTCATGCAATCAACATCTAGAACTTTGACGTAGTACTTATGATGCCTGTCCCTGCCCACTACTGACAAGGTCTGTGAAAATACTCAAATGTAATCGATGAGTATGAGTCATTTTATCAATTATCAGTAAATATGCCGCGGCCGTATATTTTTCAACGACATGATATAACCATTTATTTTGTTTGCACCATGACCTGCATTCACATTACCTTTTAGATAAAGGTATTTTGACCGTACTTCTGTGTCTTTACACGTTGATTTTGCAAGCTTTGTCATTTATATCAACAACAACAACCACTGTTCATTTCTAAGGGATCGGGTATTATGGATATTTGACCCATCCGACTCTCTATCTTTCTTTCCCTCGCTCTCTGTCTCTCTCTCTCTAACTCTAAATAAAACACTGTTAACGCAATCTATCCATGTAGGCTTGTTACACGATATTAAACTTTTAATTTGACTTGCTTTGACGTCATCATCATGATACATCATGAATGAAAATCTATAAGGCATAAAGTTAATGCAATGAAAATTAGCATCAAAGTTTTAGATTTGTATTAAAACAGATACAAATGAAAAGTTGAGTTACCAATTCGTTGAATTCCACCTCTTCTTCCAAGAGACATTCAAAGTTAAGAGAAAAGACAGACTGTCCAGTGGTGATATCAATAGGTCCTTTCTCAACCTGAATCTTGATGGATTGGTACAGCAGGTACAGAGATTCAGCGACCTGTCTCTGTGTTTTTTATTTAAATAAACAACGCGGAGAACATGGTTAGACGCAATAGGATATATTGCGAGCCAAAGGAAATTGCTAATTATATTAGTGAAGTTTACGCTACACAAGATAATGTTCATTCTATAATCTTGTGAGGTAAGATATTACACAATGTACTATTATACATATGTTGGGCTGTAAGCTGACAATAAGTAGTAGATATTTCGAAAATGTTATGAACGATATCCTTGAATCTGAATTAATTGGACTTCACTCGCATCTTTCAAGCAGATTTTAGAGCATTGATAACTTGAGGTATACAACTGACATGACTACAAGAACTTATCAAATTCTGTTAAAACTAGATTTTGGTCCTTATGTACAATGTATCATGAAGATGAACTAACATAGTTTGTACCGTCATTTATATCACGCAAAATACATCCAATTTAAAAGTCCTTTTTTGTTCTTTTGTTTAATCCCATGTCTGAAGAATATCACCATCATCATGATCACAGTGGCATCGATATCACTTTCCTATATGTATGAGCGTATTCTTTTTATTCGATTCTAATGAAATTTTGTACTTTAATTACCTTCAGATATTGATACATGCAGAGGGAAATCCAGTTGGAGAGGAGCTTTTCAACGATGGTCTCAGTCCTGAACAAATATAATTAAAGTAATTTTCATTGCGGATGCTAAGTAGTGATGTATAATGATTTTTATTCATTATACTTACATCACAGTAGATTTATAATAAAACAAGTTCAGACATTAGCACTACAAACTAATAGTATATATTAAAGGAATGTGCACTTGTCTTCGAAGCAAGCGATGTGTTTTTCTAGCTCGGTGGCATTTCAATGTTAGATGCCGGAAAGGATTATCTCACAACAAATGTCTATAAATGCTACTTTTGCGAGGTTATTAGAGTGGGTAATGGTTATCATTTAAAAGAACAAAAAATGGCGTTCAGTTAGTTATAACAAATAGTTATATCAATTCAAGCAACCTACACAGTTTATATATATTTTTTACCTACACGTTATATATACTTTTTTAAACAACACGATTGCAACTACTTTAGAAAAATCAACTCAAGGGCAACTTCAAAACCCTATTGTAAACTTCCCATGTTCGGAATACGTAATACGTCACTGTGATCAAAAGGTGAGGGAGAATGCTATTGCAATTGCATTAATTTTATGTTTAAACAGTTTTTGCGATCGCGATAATCTTTCATTTCAAATATTACTAATTAAAAACAATCGTAATGTCTCGAACCTCCTGAAGAGTGACCTCGCTCTACCGGTCTCTGCCCCCTCCTCAATACTTTCTTCCAAGAGCTTGAACAAAGATCTGTCAAGAAATAGACCCCAAAATATCACACATTTCTTTCGTCATTAGATGAAAGATCATACATGGTTAAACAAAATAAGAAAATACGAATGAATAACCCAAACTGAAATTATCGCTATTTTCTTCACTATCAACATGAAAGGCCAGGTGTCATTACAATTATCATGTTCATGATGTTCATCACTTTGTAAATTCGTCTATAACAATTACACTCTTCTATATTTCATCTTGCTATTGAATTGTTTTCATGGGTCAAAATCAAATACATTTTCTTGCGACTATTGGTATTCAAAGTAACAGCCGGTCAAAGTTGAATAAGTTTATAATTTGGTTATGTGCTCAAAACCCTTTTCAGCATGTTGCCTTTTGAAGTTTATTTTCATCTATAGCACTTTGTCCATATTTTCTACATGTATTTTGCAATTGTATAGTGTTCGGTAGCAATTAAAATCGTAATAATGATGACATTTCTATTCTCTTGATTCTATGGATTGTTTGTTATGTAGGCTTGAAAATAACTTTCAACATACACATAATTCATAAACGAATACTGTTGGCACAGTAGATCATATTACAAATTTTGTACAGATAATTCCTGGTAGGGTATTGTCTTTGGACCGCCAAATGGAGTTATATTTTCACCAAGGGGTTATAAGTACGTACCTATTTGACCATACTTATGGTCAATATAACCATCGACAAATGATCGAAACAAAATGACAGGGAGTGAAACATGCTAAATTACGATCCTCGCAGTAGATATCACGTGACGAGCTGTGGACCAATCACACCTTTGTATCTGTAAGAGCTACCATGAGATGTGGATGTGATATAATGTACTCACTCTGTGAAATATCCAAACTTTCCTTCAGTCACCAAGAGGGCGGTAATCAATGAGGCGATGTTGACTCTATGATAAACAAAAAGGAAAAATCCATCAGGTAAGGAGAGTCTCTTTTTTGTTACTAGTTTTATTCTTCTGTACACTCGTTACTGGTCTGAAAGCTTAATCTCATCAAATAAGATTTTGAGTATTAACATCCATCTCTAGTTCGAAATACATGAGAAAACCTTCTCCATCTATATCTATAATATTTGTATGTGCATTGATTGATTACTATTAATATATTGCAGGCACATTGATAAAGGAAAATGTTGTGATCAACAGATAAGATGGAGAAAGAGGGAGAATTAGGGAGGGAACGAAAAGATCAGAGAAAGGGACAAGATAAATGTACATGGAAAGAGAGAGAGAGAAGGAGTGAAAGAAAGAAACAGGAAAACACAGACAAAAAGACAAACAGAAGACAGACATGCAGAGACTGACAAACAGACAGATAGGCAGACCGACAGAATCGGGGAGAGGGGAAGGGGATAACATCGGGGGAAGGGTTGATGCTTCATATTGATAGGACATAAGGGTGGGAGGATAAGAAAACAAAATTAAAGATAGAGACCCTTTTCTCCATTTCAGAACTTCAATAGCAAAACGGATTCGGGTAATCTAAAGAGCGCTAGATTGTTACAAACCTATCCCGTCTCTTAGATTTTCTTTCTTCTTCAAGATGCTTGACGAAGTTATTCAAGAAGTCAGGATTGCTGAGTTGTCTAGAGAACATGATCATTGCCGTCTCCAGGTCAGAGTTCATGAACTGCAGATAAAATATGGTAAATAAATTATAATAAAGAAAATAGCAAAGCTTAAGTTATCATTCAAAACATTTGGTTAGACTGTGATGATAGGTCAAAGGGGTTCTGATTACAGACCTTTCGCAAATCCAGCCATTCCAATCATTTTTTCTTTGTCTTTAATGTTGATAGTATGGTTTTATCTCAATCAGACTGAAATGCATAGACATGTGGTTTATAGCTCACCATAAATAACTTGCAAAATATCAGGTAAATCTATTGAGATTCAGCATTTCCAATCGAATTGTGGTAGATGGCTGCGTGCTCAGCTGCAGGAAATATTTTTAATGACCAAAGGGTCACTTCGACCCTTTTCATCCTCAATGTTACCAAAACAGAGTAGGATGGATGACATACATGTATATATATGCTTGTCATGTTTCTAATGCATGATTTATTCTAATACGTATTAACCATAGTCATGGTGGAGGTGTCGTGGTTTAATGGTTTATTCACTTGACTCTCAATCCCAGGGTTGAGGGTTTGAATCTCAACCCGTCACTAACGTCTTTTGGCAAGATAATAATCCACATTAAAATGAATAAGTATATACCTCAGGGTCTGTGGTTGGTGGTAAAACAGCTAATCCAGCAAAAGCATGTTCTTGGAGTAATCTAGTGCATTCACAAAGGGTACACCAAGATGGCTGACTTGTTCCTCTACTTCGGACATGTCAGCCTGTAGTTCGTGAAAAGCTGAATAAAAATATTAAACAAGAGTAAAATAATCGATCAATGATATCGAAATACTTCACATTTTGGGATAAAATTGCCTATTTTAACATACATGGTGGTACCCTTCAATAACTTAATAGAAAGTTGTCGCTTGAAATATGTCTGAACCCCTGTCAACAAATTGTCCTTTGGAGGGCATGTTCCTAACAATTTTCTCCAATTTAGAGACATGTTGCTTGAAAAATGCAAGACCCCCTTAACCAATTATTTGCTAAGATTGGACATTACCTGTGTCATCAAAGTATATTAGGAAAAAAGTATAGTTATTCATCTATTGAGAAACACACCAAATATGTACTATTGTCATGATACAATCATTTAAGGGACCGATAATTACAAATTTGTTTTAAACTGAATTATTACGACTAAATGTTATCCTTGGTTGTAGAAATATTTCGTTACAGTAAACAGGGTAGCATTTCTCACAAGCAATGAAAGATTACAACTTTACCAGTTTCCACTCGCTCTTGAATCTTCTTCTCTAGCATTTCAAACACTTGGACCTGCTTGTTTAATTGTTGATGACTTTGTCTAAAGGTGATGACGCCGATGATGACGAGGATGAAGATGAGCAAAGCGGTCCCGATCACAGCACCGACAATGGCACCGATATTGTCGGACGTCGTTGAGTAGTTTACGTAGCCAGGGTAGAATACCAAGTTTCCATGGAAAACCTGTAATTGATTTGATTGACTGATTGGTTTCTATCATTTTCTGATCATCTTTTCAAACATACATATTTATGTGTATTAATGTGACAATGGCATTTGATTCATAAACTTTGATTCATTCAATGTATTAGTGATCAAAGATCTCAAAGAAATAAAATCGTACAACAAATTTCAACACTGTCCCAATGCAATTTGTATGGTATAATGATCGAGAAATATACTGCAGGTAGTCGTGAGGAGAAGCGTCGACTCGTGGTGATACACCCTCATAAGTTATCTTGACCTCAAGCCTTAACAAAGAATACAACAACCCTATGGAGTTTTGATACTAGTAGCCAATAGAAAGGATTACAAAACATTTGACACTCTTTTAACGAATTCCTTCTACTTCTAAAGATGGGACGTCCTCATCACTATATATATATATACCTTGTAATTTAAACATTGGTTTTAGAGGGGTATCAGAAAATTCACTTTGTGTACAATTTTAAAATTATTTTAATTATGAAAATCCCAAAAGGTTCGATGAAATACGAATAAAAAAAAAATACATACATTATATTAGACTTTAACTCTTTGCCCGCCACGTACACAATCCCCCCTGTGCCACATTGTTTTTAGGGTGCCACCTTAGGAGGGGTTCTGCATGGACTATGCTTATTTTTCTCGGAAAATGTCAATGTAAACAATGTCTGCGAAAGCGGTGCAATGAAGTGTGATGTGTATACAATGCGAAGCACGCGTTACTATTGTGTGTGTGTGCGTACAATAGAATTAAATGCGTTCCGTGTGTATTGTAAATGAAATGTGACTTGAGTCGAAGTTGGCAGCCCGCTGTATGTTCCGCTAGCCGAACGTAGCGGGCAAAGAGTTAAAATGAATCTATTCAAATACACCCCCAAAATTATGAAAATATGTGAGTTGGAAATGTTTTGGTAGTAAAACGATGATAGGAAATTAGCAAGATAAGTAAAAAGACATACCGTTACAGCTGGTAGATCTTGGGTAGTTCCAGGTTCAACTGTTCCATTGATGTTTCCTGGTTGAGGCTTCTTTACTGGTAACTGGCATCGTAACACATCAATCTCAAGAACATCAACATCACAGACTCCATCAGAACCTAACAAAACTTGAACATCATCCTCTGTGCTTGCCAAGTTTAAATTCATCCCCTAGAAATGAAAAGAAACGAAATAATACAAGGAGCGCAGGTATAGATTTAAGCCATTACTGTCAATGACTCTCAAAATACTCTCACAAATGACTCTCACAATATACACCGGATGATAATATTGCTAGCAGGGCATCGCTTTCAATCGCTGACGAGATTAGCTTAAGCAAAGTCGGGTAGTTTCCCCACGAATGGTCATTCTCTATAGTGATGAGAGTTGAATAATATTGAAGACTTTAACTGATCGAATATTAATTTTGCAGAAGCGTGCATTAAGAATAATCCATAATGTCTACTTCCGTTTCCACACTAACCACTTATTTTTACAAGACAACATTCTTAAAATAAATGATTCGTATTCGTGGTACCTCGGTATCTTTATGTTCCAACTAATTAAAAACGAATCACCTTTCCCGATTTCCTCCATTTTTCAAAAAAATAACGAGATACATTCATACCCCACTACACAGGCGAACCACTTCCACACTCCTCGAATGAGAACAGCTTTCGCACAAAAAAAAACAATTATTTACACCGGTCCAGTATTTTGGAATAACTTGCATCCATCTATTGCTGATGCGTCGCTATACATGAATCTTGGTTTGTTTGACTATCGACTCAATCCTTTTCTCCCTCATTCTACTGATCTAACCTCTTTTTTCTAGAGCTTTTGCAATCATTCATTTTCCTTTTTTTCTTTTCTTTCTTTCTTTTTGACTTCTACTATTTTCATCCATCTTTTTTCCTCTCTTTTAAATTTTTTTCCGCCCTAATTTCTTTGCTACAGATTTTTGTGTTGTTGATTGATTTTCTAGGTATACTTTGTTCAAGATATGTTGTAAAACAGCATCTGAGGAACTTACACTTCAACAAGCTCTGCTTCTAGTTAGTTCCTCTCTCGTGCTATTTCTATTATATTTGTTGTCTCATTATATATTTTTTGTAATATACGTATTCATTGTATTATGTTTTGCATGAGAAATAAAATCATTTTAATCATTGAATCATTGAATTATATTAACAATTATGACCACAAAATACCAACTAGTTTTCAGTATCAATTTTTCTACAAATACAGTGCGAGAATGCACAAAATAACAGTGTAATAACTAATCAAGAAAAATATAATAAACAAAACTGTGTCGTTCGCGAAGAATTATGAAACGATAATTGATTTTTTTTTTAAATCAAAACAGGCACGACTCACTGCGATCTCAAGCCGTCTGTTGCCACTTTCATAGATTCTTTCTGGCCCACTGAAGCTTTCATACATAGGGTCTGGGTAGTACTCTATAAAACCGCCATCGACGATGTATCCATCAAAGTCAAACGTCAGATTTGCTGTCATAACACCATTTGTAGCTCGTCTCCTTCTGGTAGAGATACCATCGTCAGGAAAGCTTGGGGTTGGACAGATGAGAAGAGTTTCTGTTCCACTGCAGAGCTGTGAGACATAAATCAACATGTCTTGAATCAAAATGAATACATAAATAAAAGTTTATTAATAGTAAATTATAAATAAAGTAACAGGAGATCTCATTATTCCCTATTAATTTCTACGGTACCGTGTGAATGCATTGAATGTTGATTGTAACGTCCCAAAAATAAGCGGAACGAATAAATCAAATTCCTCATACAAAAAGAGGCATCCGAGTAGACCAGAAGCCCACAGGACCATCATCCCACGTAACTGACAGTCTACGAGACCGACAGCATTAGTCTAGCGAACCCTCTGAAAACGTGTCAAGAAATTGTCTAATGATTTCATGTACTGTCGTTCTCGAGGTATGTCGATTCCTGGGAAGTTGACGATCTGAAAGTTGCATGGTCACGATGATGTGTTTGTAATTTCTACATTAACAGACTACGTCTGCTTTGTGATAAGCAGACAACAACCCAGCAGATTAATAAATAAATACCTCAGAGTTACTAGCATTTGTTGTAAGTGACGAAACTATTATCCGGGGTTCCTGGATGAGATCAAATCTTTGTCCTGTTAGTTTGATATCAAGACCTCCTCTGTATTAAAAAAGTAACATTACACTTTTCAGATTATTACGAAAACATTTAAACTGCATATACGCAATTATGTTAATAAAATGTCACTTGCAGGACTGACAACAATTAATGCCTTATTATCCATGAAATATTAAGATTATGTGGGGAAAGTATCTGAATTAAAAAGTGGAGAGATATTCAGATGCAATTGAGCATGCTTATTTTTAGCCCATTCGTACACTGTCGTCTATTTGTCCCCACTTAAGCTTCACACACACAAAAAAATCTCGTTACACATTCAATTAACACTATAAACTATTGACTTTAAACATATTTCCATTAAAACAATCTAATTAGATGATTTGCCATAAACAAACTATGATTAAGCATTGCCAGACGATATTTTTTTCCCAGTATTCGAAAAGCTACCGCCAGTTCGAAACAAGAATAAAGACATTTTTTCTTACGACATGATAGACATAGTTCTGTCAATGTCATCAATAATTGGGTTTGGGTGGTAGGTAAAGGTGAAGTCTTCAGACGTTTTTACTAGTCCATCAAATGTCATTTTCAAGGGCACAGGGATCTGTTCATTGCTTTGTGAGCTGCTTGTGATACAAGTCGCAGTCGTATCTTCAACAATCCTGAAAAATAACAAATACATTCATACATAAAAACAAAATCTAGGAAAATGTCTAACACGTAGAAACAGGCATGTTGGTATTATAAATCTTTAAAAAAAAATTGTTATATATATGTCTTCTGAACACATTTTATTACGTTAAAGCTCTAAATCTCATGCCGGAGAGGGGCGGGGGTGTTAAATTTTAACTTAAACGTCGCTTACGACGTGTTATCTACAGTTATTGGTACTGTTTATGAAAGCGACTTTTCCTGACCGATCAAATTAGATGAACACGGATGCAATGGGTGTGTGTGAGTACGTGTGTGTTCGTGTGTGTGTCTATCTGAATTCTAAATGCTGATTTTGATTACATTGTAAAATGATATATTCCATACTCCATTCCCATGAAAATTATCCTCCCATCAGTTAAATGCAATACGAAGTGTGTCTACAAAAACTACAATCTTCCAATTGTATCTAACAACACACAATGAATGCTACAAAAAATGCTACTATTGAGGCACATAATATATGAAAGTGCTACTCACAAGTTGTTGCATTGTGCTTCTCCAAAAGTTGCTTCAACGTTCCTTCCTGTGTTGAGGTACATCCCAGTAACAGTGATCTCAGTCCCTCCTGCCACCGGCCCCTCAGTGGGATTAAACCCTGATATCATCGGATCCTAGCAGGAAAATTAATCAATCGCATCAATCGTTTCAAAGGATTAGACATCAATTAGTAGTAGATTGTGGCTGAATGTTGCATCATGTTGTATTCAATTATAACGATTATTTCCTCTCAAAGCCCGATATGAGATTATGATAATAACATAGTAATACATATTCTTTACTGTAGAGAAAATTCCCAAAACGTTATGAACAGCCGTGTAAACTAATCAATGGTAAAAATACCAAAGCTCCTATATTAATTCAAACAATTGAAATTTCTCGCAGGAAGCATTACATTTATAAAAGTTATTGTCATAATAGCGGACTAGTGAATATTAATATGTAAGATTGAATCAGGAGAGCTTGGGTGTACGTGGGATGGCCTTGGAGTGGTTCAGGAGCTACCTTTCGGATAGAAAGTAGTATGTATTTTTAAATGACAACTCCTCAGATCTTAGTAATATAAATTATGGCGTTCCACAAGGTAGCATATTAGGCCCACTCTTATTTATTTTACATATAAATGACTTTTGTCGATCTTCTGATATTCTGTCTTTCGTACTTTTTGCTGATGACACAAATTTATTTTTTTCTCACAAAGACTCTCATAGATTAGTTGAAATAATTAATATTGAAATGTGTAATATTTTATTGTGGATTAGAGCTAACAAATTATCATTAAATCTCCAGAAAACGAAGTATATGTTGTTAAGTAAATCTATAAATGAATTGCCAGCTAATATAGTTTTAGATAATACCCCATTGGAGTGCGTTTCATTTAATACATTTTTAGGTGTAACGGTTGACAGAAAGCTTTCATGGAAAAATCACATCGACAATATTTGTAAAATTATTTCCCGAAATATCGGTTTTATTTATAAATTAAAGACATGTCTCCCTCTTAATTCATTAATTATGCTTTATAGTTCATTGATACTCCCATACTTAAATTATGGTCTCTTAGTTTGGGGTAACACACATCAAACGTCATTAGACAAAGTGTTTTTATTACAAAAGAAGATTATTCGTATAATTTGTAATTCCCCCTTTCGCTCCCACACAGACTCTTTATTTTTTTTAAATAAGATATTAAAAGGTAAAAGACTTATATCTTTTCCAACTAGGTCAATTAATGTATAATTATGAAAATATTATGTTGCCATCTGTTTTTCATGAAATGTTGTTTTAAAAATAGCTCAGTCCATAATTACCCAACAAGACATTCGGACGATTATCATTTACCTCTCTTGCGGACCCTCTTAGCTCAAAAAACGTTTATAAATGAAGGTCCAAAGTTTTGGAATTCTTTAAGTAATGAAATAAAAAAATGCTCCATCGATAAATATTTAAAAAAAAAAAATGAAATTGTTTTTATTACAATCATTTCAACCTCATTGAATTTATATGTTGTTGTTGTTTTTGTTCTTTGAATACAAGATCATTCTCTACTTGCTGACTCAAAATGTAATTTAATATATATTATATTATGCCTTCTCAAGGTTATCTCCTTTCTAATGCGCATCTCTCTTTCCTCATTTTCTTCTCAACCCCACATGCACCTCATCATTTTATATTATTTTCTGTTCCCCTGATCTCTCTCCGTTTTGGGGGGCATTATCTACCCCCTTGTATTGTAACCGTATCCTCCCATGTTTGTCGTGTAAAGTACTCTCTTGTCCCGTTCTCGTCTCTGTTGGCATCTCCCCCATTGTTTCTCTATTTTGTAGTTCCTTTTGTAGTTAAGAACTTGTTAATTTAATTAATCATTATTCTTAAGTATCATTTAGGGTGTCCACACTTGTACAAGCTTTGCTTTTTAGTGGACCCATCTGTTTCCAATATGTATTCTTAAATTGTTGTAAATGTTTAAAATTGATTTTGTAATTGTTTTCTCGGAAACATAAATAAACTGAATTGAATTGAATTGAATTGAATTGAAATTGAATTGAATTGTTTCTTTGAAATTGAAATTTGTTTCTAGTTCATCGTCATGTGTCAAGACCTGGCGGTAGAGTCGCTGCCCGGCAAGCAGAAAATGGCAGGTTCAAATCCCGCTGGTTCCAAGATTTTTTCTGACTTTTTCCAATTACAGATCGAGCATGCGATCTTTATTTACCGGCTGTAAACCAAAATGTGTTTAAACAATTGAAATTTATCCCAGGAAGCATTACATTAATCTAATTTTTCCACGGAAATGTTGTTATGAATTTGATTTTCAATGTGATTCACAACATTTTAAAGCAAAGTTCATCTAAAGTAAACTAGGCCGCTTGTTACGCACTCACCCTGTAAAAGAATTCTGTAGTGCTTTCTCCGGTCTTAGTGCTTCCACCAGACCTCACTGTGATTCTAATTCGTCCTGACATCAGTTCAGTAGATATACCAGTCATACAGCTAACGCTGAAAACAAAAAAAGAAATCAGACAAACGATCGTTTGATATATATACATTTTTATGCAGCCGAAATTGTTTTGTTTCTTGTGTTTTTTCATTATGTACGTTGTTGTTATATTCATGCGAGGATATCATCATGAAATTTGAAATAACTCAAACTTTCATGTATGTAACGCATTTAATGTGTTGAATAGTAAATTAAACCTTGTATAGATATGTGGGGATTCCGAATTAGAGTACATGAGAATATCAACAAGCTAAACCATTTGATGCAGACGGTATTACCAACATATAGTCCGCATTACGGCACTCTCGGCCAGTTCATGGAGGAACTATTACAAATCACCATCCCGTAGTCATTTAGTGGCCATTCATGAGACGTTTATGAACACGAATACATCGAACACATGAAAGCTTTGTTGCTTTTACCTCTGTCCTGGCTGATAAAATGAGCCCATGTCAGTCAGAATACACACCAAGTCACCTGTGACAATTTCCAGTACTTCGTCAAATACTGCTCCTAGGTCAGTTCCCGTTATTTGAAGTCTCGTTTGAGCATTGATAGGACCTGACAAGGGATAAAACTATAAACCAAAAAACACAATTTTAAAATCTCATGCAGATTATTTTATATTAATTTGATTATTGTTTACATATGTTAATCATTATTGACTATTTGACATTTAGAAATAAGACTTCTGATGATTGATAGAATTATTACACATAGCTCACGTACCGAAATGAATGATTTTGTGCGTCTTGACCACTTGATTTCAAGTGGATTTTGCGCCTTATAAATCTCATATATTATTATAATTATTAAAAGTAAAATTATATGATCTCTTACGGGACCTTGCATAATGTGTTTGGGGAAAGTTAAGTATTTATAAGTCGCACAGCGATCTATTATTTTCTTACGTCAGTGACAACTGGTGCTGAACAGAGCTGGGTCTCATTCTGACTGAGAAACTGGTTGATCTGACAAACATCACTCTGAATAACATTGCAGTCATCATCACACCAACCACAGTTTAAGATTGATGGGGTTGCTTCTTCTGACAGGCACCGGCTGCAGCTTCCACTGTTAACCGAACACTTGTACAGGGTTACTGCAATGGAAAAGAAGGGGAAATATAGGAGGAACTTTATATCCAAACCAAATTTAATCACTTCTTTAACCAAATGCAATTTGTATATCTTTCTAATATGTCTAAAAAAGATTCAGAACAGTTATTCAAATGATATATAGTATCTTCCAGATGGATTTGTAAATGAAGACTTAGAAGTGAAATCTCAATTTCAAATGGTAATTTATTTGTTCGAAATTCTTTTTAAATTTTCTTCCTAACATTAAAAGTAGATTTATTTAAAATTTAATGATTGAAAGATTAAAAAAAGAATCAAAGTATTCAAAGGACAATTATATTTTCCTTCATTAGAAAATTCTGCGAAAGTAATAATCTCACCATTTAAAAGATATAAAAGCATATTTTGGAATTGATGGAAAATGTATTGGTACAAAACGAAACGGGTTATTTACCATATGTGTCTGTCGGGTCATCTATGTTGTATTGCCCATTCCACTGAACCGAGACGCTTACATTCTTCTCGAGGATGTTCTCATTATACATGTACTGAAATAAAGGTTCAAACAAACATAGTGTTAATGTTAAATGGATAGACAGGTGTAATGCGAATGTCTTCGAAGCATAACTGATGGTAAAAATGATGTATAGAGGAAAAGGTAAGGGTAATAATTGCCAAAATACAGAATAGATGTCATGATCTAGTGAATATGTCACCGGGCTATGGATCACCTTTTTCGCGGTTCGAGTCCAGCCGAGGCACTAATTTCCTTGCCAAGACATTAATCTACACTTACCACTCTCCACCCAAGTGAAGTATATTGGTATCCAGTAGGAAGAAATTCCTTGAATGCTTTAGCGCCTTATCACAGTGACTCAGCTTCAGCCGGGGTAATAATTTGATACTTTGTATTAAGCATAGATGAGTATATTCATGTAGTAGCTGCGCGCTACTACATGGACGTTTTATTTTTATTATCATATAATACTTGTATGCATTCTGCCAACGGATTAGTATAATAGCACTGCGGGTATTACAGAAGATGGAGAAAGTAAAACCGGGGAAGAGAAAGTGGTTAAAGGCTTAGAAGAAGCAGCAAGAGAGCGATCAGGAGAACAAGAAGTGAGAAGGGGAAGGAAGAAGAATAAGATAGGAAGAAGATAGAATAATAGATGGGACAAGAAGGAGGAGATGGTACAAACGCGCATATATATATATTTAGAAATGATGCTCCATACACGAAGAAATTGCTTTACAATTAAGCCCTAAGGGCGTACGGTGCATCATTATTTTCATGTGTTTCTGTGTATTTTCACGAAATCCGAGTAGAAATCTAGACTTCCTTTGATATATATATATATATATACAGTCAAACCTGTCTATAGCGACCACCCAAGGGAAACACAAATAATGGCCGTTGTAGACAGGTGGCCGTTGTAGACAGGTGGCCGTTTGCGGCCATTTTGATTTTTAATAGTTGATTGACAGCACTCGCAAGTAGTGCTGTAGCTCGGTACCCAAAACCCGTACCCGGCCCGGTCCGGCAATTTTCCAAATTTATTAACGGGACCCGGAAAGGTCCGGTAACCCGAACAGAGTTGGACTGACATGATTGACTTTTAAGAAGGCTCTTAAAAGGCTACTATTATCTTGCGTGACCTACTGACCTTCTCCTGAATAGAGGACACGCACCGCTATATTTTGTTTATCCTGCTGTGGTCTAGACCTGCCACGTGCCGCAACTTCCAGACGGGATTCAAGACAGTAACAATAACAATAAGTCCCAGGTCAACATAAATTATCATCCCTTAATTTAGAACACTCCCTAAGATGGAGCATAAGGTTAGCCATGCTCTACTATGATTGGTCCGTTTGTCTGTCAATCAAAAATAAGCACATGTTATACGCGCCACCAAGATTTGTATATATATATATATATATATTACCAGTTTACTTAACACTAATCATAATTTCAATCTAGCTTTATTGAAATGTTAACTCTTTTTATCCACATATTATCAATAAGATTGATGATTGGTAATCAAAGTTGTGTTCTCCCAAGGTTCCAAACACATATTTACCTCTTCTGCACTACAGAGAATGTAACTTTCATTGAAGAAGGAATTTGGTACTCGTATCCCGACTCCATCAATACGAAGAATGCAATCAAACGACTGGACCTGACGAAATATTGAATTTGAAAACGAAGTCGTGTCATGATTTTACCAGATGACGGGGTCAATTTTTTTTGTTGTTTAAATTAGAAATGACTCAATCATTCAAACCCTGTCGCAAGACAGTGCTCCACATTTGCCACATTCGACTCAGGTGTGTTATTAAATAAGTACCAGGTTCGGAATTAATTCTTTAAAATTCTTGAACGCTGTAATGGACGCCAGGCTAATGTGCCATTATTATTGTTATTATTATTATTATTATCATTATTTATATCAGTAGAAGTAGTATTACATTATACTCGGACATTATGCATGTAAAGTTTACATTCATTATAGTACAAATGAGATGATGTTCACACCTTTGTCTGCTCTGTAGGGAGATTCTTTGCCAGAAGTGCGTAACCTGAAGGAATATTAACTGGTATGAAAAACGGGTCTGCTGTCCCGTTTAGCTGAGGGCAATAACTCTGACCTTTGTTTCCAGAACCTACAGGGTGCTATATATATGAAATTGATACAAGATAAAAATGGAAACAAAAACCAAACACATTACACTTGTAGCTTATTATCAATAATGTTGTATGTACGTGTATGATATTAGTATCCCATTGAAAGGATTCGCTATATGACTTGATTTCAAAACACATTTCATATTAGAATTCAGAGTTTACTGATTCCAATGAAATTTCTATATTCCTATTCTTTTTCCGTTTTGAATAAAGTCATGTTTTACTCTGTCTGGAGCCAGTAGGTCTTTAAAAAAAAAAAAATTTGGCCAAATTTCCAGACCTCCCTTTGTGCAGTTCCTCGGTCTCACGCTATTTTGTTTCGATACATAATACACGAATAACGTAGATACCAATTCAATCAACGCTCTTTTCCATAAAATTACTATAAGGTATCGAATCAAAGAGAGAGAGAGAGAGAGAAAAAACAAGAAATCAAGGTTAAGAAATCTGCTTACATTTTCTCCAATCACTACTGTTTCTCCCGGCTGACATGAGCTGTTATCATGTGTACACATGTTGTCATAAACACACCAGTCACATGGCATGGAACTTGTTACACAAGAGGAACAACTGCAAGAAAAAAGAAGAAAAACAATTGCTGGAACTTAAAGAATGATACCATGTAAAGTCTGTGATGTTAAGAATTAAGAGTCTTTACCTGCATATCCTACCTATCTGAAATTTCATTGTACAACATACGCTAGGTGAATGTTGTGACGCAGTCAATATCCTACAGGAATCAAACTCTAAACTTTAACTCCGGACTAAACATAAGCTTAAATCCAAACCTGACCTAACACCATAATGCAACCCTACCCCCTAACCCCTTTATCTTAGACGGAATATAGCCTAGAACAATTTTTGCCGGAGCAAATTTCAGGCCACCTCGAATTACTTAATCTGTTCATAGACATTGCACTCCCATTAAAATGTATAGCACGTAACATGAATGTTTGGATTAATTGCCATTGTAAAGATAGGAGAGTATTAAAGTCCATTGCGTATATGATGGAGGGGCTGATTTGGCCACAGTATGTTATGATATGATATTTCCTCTGATCTAAATAGGATTGTCAAATTAATACAGTCATCAGAAATACTAAAATATTGTATGTAGTCAGTACAAGTATGGGACAAATTAACTTTTAATTGCCCAGTAAGTAAATATAATTATCTTAATACCATAAAAAACAAAGGTGGCATATTAAAAAAGTAAAAACCAAAGAACCTACGATTGAAGATGGGTGCAGTCAAACGATATAAAATCAGTGCTGACGAAGCTTACTCCTGTTTCCGTCGAGACAATAGAAAGAGTCAATTTGACATGGTCCGCTGGTGGTAAATGAAAAAAAAGGATATATAGATAAGACTGTTGCAAAGTTTTTCAAGAATTATTCTTCAGGGTAATGTATGTTAACATAATTTTTCGTTAGCCCCACCCCCCTCTCAACATAATATAAAATCAGTAACACTTAAGGTAAAGTGAAATGATATTTCTTCTACGGAGAAATGGAGAAATTCATTAGATTTTTTAAAACTAAATGAATGTAAAGCTAATGAAAAGGGAGACCACGGTTTGCTACAAATTTGTGTCTAATTTATACCTCATATGAATCTTCTTATTCTATATTTGAGTCTTTAATATTCAAAGGCTTCTAAAACGAAGTTATGTAGTTACATGTATTTAGGTACGCCAGCTTACATGTATGTTCCGTGCCCATGTAATCAACTTCGAGGTTCGTCAACTTGTATTTATATAATGCTTACCTTGGCTTGTCATGCTTGTAGTGAACTTTCATTACTCGCTGTGAACTATGTGAACCCTCGTCGTTCCTTATAACGTCGAGGCTTCGCAAACTCATTTACAACAGTCTTGTTGTGCGAACATTTTGCGCCAAGAGAAAAAATTATTTCATACACTGTAGAATAGTAAGAATTTTGATTGAAAAAAGGAACCAAATTAACATAGAGATAGTTATTATAATATCCTACCTTCCTCTGGAATCGTAGGCAATTCATTCGCAGGAGGAGTTACGCACATGACTGTATTGACCGTAGTAGAAGCAGCATTGATTTGGTAGGAGTCGAAGGCACACTGGTATTGATGGCTGTCTTTGAGGGACGGTAGCTGCTGAATGGTAATGGTGATCTAGCATATGTAAAACAAAGTTGGATTTCATGTCTTGCATACAATAGATTGATTACACACTCTGTACGTTATATAGCGCTGCAAAACTATTAACATATAATGAGGTCAGTAAGTTTGTCGATTGTTAAAAAGGGACAATATTCTGTTGACATGTTCACGTTCGCGATAGTGATGGAAAGAGTTTTATAAAGATGTTGAGTACTAAATAGGTCTCAGTAGTGTGGTCTTCAAGTGGTTTATGTCATATCTTTCTAGTAGAAGAAGAAGTTTGTATCCGTGATGCTACCTCTGCTTCAGTTAGTTTAGATTTTTCTGTCCCCAAGGATCTGTTCTCGGTCCGCAATTGTTTAATGTTATACTCTGCCGATACAGCATATTGTTCAGAAACACAGTATCAATTATCATATGTATGCGGATGACTTACAGCTTTATTTTATTTGCAGACCAGTCCAGAAAGAAATAGATGAAAATGTGGAAAAATTTGAAAATTGTATAGCTGATGTAAGGAACTGGATGATTAAGAGTCGCTTAAAACTAAATGATGCGAAAACACAATTCATTTTTCTTGGCAACAGTAGACAGCTCATTAAAATTAAGGTATCTCATGTTCAAGTTGGTTCTGCCCCTGTATCTCCTTTACATCAAGCTAGGAATCTTGGTGTAATATTTGATTCTGCCATGTCACTTGAAACCCATGTTTCAAATTGTGCTAAACGGGCCAATTGTAATCTGCGTAATATCCGGGCAATTAGGCAATATCTCTCACCTCAATCCACCCAACAGTTAGTACATGCTTTTGTTAGTTCGCACCTTGACAATTGCAATTCATAACTTTTTCGAATATCCGCCAACCAAATTAACCGATTGCAAAAAGTTCAGAATGCTGCTGCTCGCCTTGTAAAAAACTCGAGAAGATCATCACATATCACTCCTATCTTGAAATCTCTTCACTGGCTCCCTGTTCAACAGCGTGTGATCTATAAAATTCTACTCTTAACCTATCGTGCACTAAATGATTGGGGGATTGGGAAATTGGGGGATCGAGCATTTGCATCAGCAGCTCCTTCTTTGTGGAATAAGTTACCTTTCTCTATTCAGACGGCCAACACTCTTTCTACTTTTAAAATTCGGCTTAAAACTCACCTGATGCTTAATGCATATTGTTAAATTTCAATGTTTTCTTTATACAATGTATGCCAAACAAATAATCACCCTGTGCCACATACTATGTACCATGGTGATGCCATGATGAACTTACATATAAGTTAACATTTAATATTTCTTTAATCTTAAGTATGTTCAATTCCTAATATAAATTTAAATTATTTGTATGCGCCTTGAGCATCTCTAGAGATGGCTATGTTGCACTTTATAAATATTGTTATTATTATCATTATTAAATGTTAAAATTTTTTGCAAAAATGAATGGCAGACTAAAGTATTTCTCTGCATAACAGCTTATACTCAACATGAATTAGTATCTCAGGAGCATAAGAATGGACACGACTTCATTGTGTACATTTAAAGGCCTCATGCTGTTTCCCCAATTATGTTTTTATTACATTAAAGTGTGGGTTTAAAAAAAAATCATAAATATGGCAAATAATGTATTACTAGAAACTGGTAAGCTAACAGATGGCCATCGTACAAGTTTTAGGTCAACTACATATCGGGTGATTTATAAAAATACAAATAAAACCACCTCCATAGCATTTAGGAAATGCGAGAGATTCGCCAGAAAAATAACGATATTTTAATGCCGTCACAATATGAACCAATCCTGCCCAAGCAGACGACATCCCATAAAGAATGAACATAATTGCAATGCTATTTGTTCTCAAATTATAATGAGTTTAGTGTATATAAATGTGATGGAATTTTACACCATTCAAAAGGGATATGAAACCGATTCTGATAACTAAATTCTTTTGTTTGTAAATACACAGGATAGGGGTTAATAAACAATCAAAGAAACCACACTTTCAAATTTAAAACCCCGGAATGATAGCATGGACGCATTTGTTCCCTCTTAAAAAGCCGAACATACCGCGGTGTATGCAGCTGAAAATACAATGGCGTCTTATTTTGTTTACAAGTGACGGATTCCTTAATTTTTTTATCGCTGCATTTTTCATCAAAATAATACCATGCGTGGGGTTTAGAGTGAGGCAATAGATTAAACATTTAGCCTGACGGTAGTGAAGTAAGAGAAATAACTGAAGAGAAGATGACGAAACAGGCACTGAAAATGTGTGAGATGTCATGGGACATCGTCTGCTTGTGCAAATCATGTTCAACATGTGACGTCACACATCTCAGCAGCGATCGGAGAGCATGTCAGGTGCTATGCCGGGGCTGTATTTAAGCGTTTTGTAATTCATAATAATCATTACTTCGAAAGTTTCCAAGCATTGAATTTTGATAATCTTGTCAAATTAAAGTGTCACCTTTGCAATAATGACAATAAATTTAGTGTTTAAAATCAATGAACCTTCTCTTTAATTATTATTACTTATTGAATAGATTCTTTACAAAATGCAAGAATGAAGTCAATGAATGACTTTCTCGCCAAAAGAATCGACGGCAGATGTAATAAAAATAGAATACATCTCCAATTGGCGACACGTACGTTGAGGTATCAACGATAACTCGACGCATAATCCAGTGGCCAATGCTCCTATCTAACGCGTATGAAGATTTCAGCTTACGGGTGCAGTCTTTAAGTCTCAGATCATAGCTGTAGTCATTTATTTATATCGTTATTGAAATTTCATATTCAGCGGTCCACAATAATTTGTTTTGATGGACATGAGGTCCCAATTTAGCACCTACTTCTTGTTTTGTCTCTTGATAAGGCAGTCTATGATCAGGCTGGACATCTGATATGTTTACACACTGGAATGCATTGTAAGATAACCATCGAGTTGACTCGTCCGGGAAGAGGCATTCCTCATATCTTGTACATCTTGAAGGTGAAAGGGTGGGTGAAAGAATGAATGATAAAAATAAAGAGAGGGAAATGTGAGAAAATGTGTTTTTTGTATACGTGATAGCCAATGTTTGTGTGTGCAAAGATGTGAACATAGCGAAAGTGATTCTAGTTCCTCCAAAATAAGACATCGCCTCGAGTTCTGGATCGTCATGCAGATTGAAAGTAAAGTAAACAAAACACATGTTAAATGTATTTAACTCAAGTTAACGGGAGAAAAGAAACGGAAAATCAGTCATCGTTTGCCTACCCATATAATGCACTTACCTTGCCTCTAATGTACACCATCCACAATAAGGGTCTCCGTCATTTCCTCCATCCTTACCAATGCACTCCTCACAGCTTTGGTACTGGTCGCAGTTGACTAAATCCAACGAGAGAATCTGATTTGTCATGTGTAAATAGAAATTTAAAGCAATCGCATAATGTCAGAAGTGATATCGGTGCTGACATTAGCTGTCGAGTTATTCTCTTTTATAACTAAGATACTTTATAGATGTTTCTTCCAACACCCATTATGCGGAGGTATTTCATTCACCTGCAATTTCAAATGACATAGATGGCGTCCACGGTCCACACTTTACGTGTCGCTGTGTTGGGCAAACATCACAGAAGCTCGTAAATAAACACCCTTCTTTAAGATGTCCGTGGAGACATGGCAGTAAAATCATTAGGAAAACGGTTAGTAAGTATGTAGAAAGGATTCCCTAAGAATATACATGAGACATTTATCCTTTGAAAAGTCAATGAATATTGCGCATTTTCGTTGTTTAGAAACCAACCTCATCTAAGCTACACTTCTATTTTTAGAAGCATCGAAACGTTCGGCACATTTACAAAGTTAAGAAATTAAAACAAATAAGGGGGAAATAGTGGTTTTCCACCATCGACAAAATGAGCGCTTTGTCACGCTTTTGTGCATTCTGTTGATTGAAGATCGGGGTGCGAATGTTCCACTTGCTGTAGCAAGAAGAACATTCCTTTGGATTGTACAGGAAATCTTATAGCTGGTAATAATAGATATAATGGCAGATGACATATTTTATAGTTTTCACGTTGCTGATCAAAGCATTCTTCTAACCAAAAAAAATTTAAAAAAACGTTAAGCTTATTATAATGTTAACATTGCCTAAAACTTTGATGAAATTGAATTTTTCAAATATTTTCACATCACATGGTCACGCATAATGCATATATCATATATACGGCATCCTGTTAGCTCAACTTTGCTCAACAATATCGCCCAAAAATGCTATTGGGAAACAGTGAAAACCACTGCATAACAACATCCCTTTTTTAACAGTGATGCATAAGCACATGCAAATAAACAGAAACCATGAGGGTACCGGACAGCCTCATTTTTACAGAAGAACGCCTAAATGACGAGAGAGTTTCCTCTTTTCTTTCCTACTGCATCCATGTTATATCAAATAATTCTGCCCTTATCCATCACATTTTCATTATATCTCGTCTAACCTTTGAACCTTGGTCTGAACTTGTAGCAAGGGTGAGTTGCTCTTTTGATTCATTAAGGAACATCTCTTGTAAGACAGATCCACCTCCAAGAAAGACATCTTCGTATATGTAGCCAAATGTACTATTCACTATGTTCAACTGTTTAGAGAAATCATAAACAAAATATCGTTTGGTTTTTTTCACTTTGTTCCTAATAATCAAGATAAAATGTTCAGGGTATTAGGGAAGAGAACGGTCTGTCAGTGAATACAGTAACAAGAAATAAAGTAACCTATTTGATATCGTTAACATGTAAGCCTAGTCATATTTAGCGAAACAAAATTTGAATATCGAATATATATAACTCTCTTTACATGGCACAATACAATGGAGATCTTCATGTAATTAGGCATTTTATTAATCAGTACTCAAATAAAATATAGTCAATGTTTTATATCTTTCTGTTTAGAAAACGTTTTTGAGTTTTTTGGGTAATGTAACTGTAATACAAATCATATATTGTTATAATTATGTTTATCATTTTATGTGACCTTTGTACAGCCGAGGTATTATTTATTTGACAAATTACTCAAGGTACATTATCTGTTATTATGCTATTCAGAGTTGATATAATATAATAATAAAGAAATCATGTGAAAGGGCAAATATATTGAGAGAAAAAATTGTAGGATGAATTATTTAGTGAGTTGACACTTACTACAATTTATCGGATTAATACAGAAAATGCTAAACAGTTAATTTGACCAACAAAGAGAGTTAGCTGTAAACAATCGTGTCCATTAATTTGTCATGGCATCGTACAATATAAGCAGGTACATTTATGTTGATAATCTATTTACATTGTGAAGGTAACAAACCTTATGTAGATATCCTTGTGTATCTCCCATGAATGCCACTGTATGATGTCTCTCTATGGTTGTCACTATGGAGGTTAGTATCACATCAGGAATGACGATGATGGATGAGGCAGAGAGGGGAACCGTTCCACTGGCATACTTGTAGAGACTACTCCGTCCAATACCGTCTTGTTCATAATAGGCGGTACATTGGAATGAATCTGGTGGTGTGAAGGAAATCTATCAAGAAAAAAAGTTTAGAAACGGATTTATCCAATTTGAGAAGAAACATACACCTCGTATTCCCCTTGCCTATCTCCCACGAGTGTCACTGTGTGATGTCTCTCTCTGTTGTATACATGATGGTCGTCACACTTTGTATTACATCACGAATGGTGATAATGGGTGAGGCCATTGGGCATACCGTACAACTGCCATACCGGTGAAAGGTATGCTTGTCAATATACCGTATTGTCTGTATTTCAAAGTGAATCTGAAGGATTGAACGCTGGAGGATACTGGCGGAAGAGAATGCCAATATGCGTTTGTGAATACAAGCCAAAATACGTTGCATGACAACACTTCTTTAATGGGAAAAGTTTGAACACTTAGACCCCGTTTACAGTGAGCAAAAAGGCCGGGCCGGGCCGAGCCGCGGCCGGCCTAGCACTGTAAACGCGCAAAAGGCCAAATGCGAGGCGAAAAGTGGCCGCGCATTTGGCCCTGCTCTGGAGGTAGTCTCGGCCGTGGCCAGGCCGCGGCTCAGCTGTAAACGCACGCAGGGCCAAATGCGCGGCCAATTGCGGGGCCAACTGTTACCCCGGAAGTGAAAGTTCGCCGTGTATAGGAAATTGGGGAAAAGATTCACTGCAAATATCCCGCGCGCGCGCGACCGGATCTGCACTGTGACCCCCGGCGCGCCCCCAAAATAATCGTTTGTTTACATGCAGAGCGCCACTACGACAAAATATTGAAAGGTTTCAATTTAGGCCGCGGCCGAGCCTGCCACTGTAAACGCACAAAATTGCGGGGCCGAGTAGGCCTGGCTCGGCCGCGGCCTGGCCCGGCCTGGCCCGGCCCTGGCCCTTTTTTCACTGTAAACGGGGTCTTACATGGTCACCACATGATTATTACCACTTTTTCTATCAAACAATGAAGCAGATGCAAATATGTTGAGAGGTAAAATTCCTTTTCATTGGATAATTGTGTATTTTGCATGTTTTAGTTTGTTAAAAGGCAAATTGGGTTAGTGGAAGCGGGAGTACCATGGACACTCGGTCGTCTTGCATTGATAATACGCGATGTTTAACATTTACCTCGTCAGATTGATTTGCTCCACCGCTCGCCTTGTTTTTTCATTTGATTATTTTGTACAAACTTGGCTCTAAGTTAAGAGTAACTGTGCAGGTAAAGGTTTTGTTTTATTTTATTTAATACGTTTAGTTTGAAAATTGTTTGTAAATTAAAATTGTTACGAATTAACAAGTAATTGGAATTTGTAATGAACAATGAGGTTACCAAAAGAGCCTGGAGTTTATCCCTGACTGATCAAAATTGCAGGGTTACTAACTGTGAAATCTATGCATTGTACACATTATGAAAGAGCTATTGCAAAACGAGTTTACAACATGCATTTTCAACATCTGAGGTACACATTGCGGATAATTTTGTTTGATTACTTAAGACAAATTGACACACAATAACTTTCATATTTATGATCGTATTTTTACAATGACTTACTGGAATTTGAGGGCACACGCCATCCAGGTAGCTGTTAGTTGTGCCGCCAGTTCTAGTTTCGTGAATACATCCTAAGACAGCATCCTCAAAGCTCTGCTGGACATCACTCATCTTATAGACACAGAGGGCAGATGAGATCTTATTTGAAAATACCGCGTACAATAAGACATCAGTACTGTCAATACTCAGTGAGTCAGCTAGCTGGGATCCTGCTGGTCCGATATGAGCAGATTGGGTCATATTGTAAGATCCACACTGTAGCTCTATCTCTGTGTAAGATGCAAAATCTATATCAAGTGAATTGCTACACAGACGTCCCAAGTACACATTGTTTCCCCTAGTTATGAAATAGTAGAGATAATCCTTGTAAGCAATCAGATGCTTGAATAAACTCGCCGTAATGACAACATTTTGTGGTATTCTTTGCTCTAAGTTGAGGTCTAAAACATTGCGCTTTGAAATGACGGGAATTGTGTTACCACTGACCCCTGTGAATAGGTAAACGTTTCCGTTTGGAGTACCCTCACCATCACGTACAAAGTCAGCACCCAGAGCAACAGCTCCGACAGTATTTAGATAATCTGTTGTCACAACTAAACGTTCACTGGACGAAGTATGCCTCATTACATCATGTGATATATTAGTCAAGCTCCTTGTCTCACAGAAACCGTCACAGCCTCCACATGTGATGAGCGTATTTATCACGACGACAAGGAGTTTATTATCATTGACATTCCCATCATCTAGCGAAGGGCAGAGTCCAGTATCGAGCGTGTGTTTCAGATTTAGTTCCGAGTCGAGTTGGTAGAGCCTCATCCGTGCTCCAATATAGACATCTCCAGTGATGTTGTTGATGGCGATGTGGTTGAATGGTAGGATGGAGTCTGGGTCAGTAGCGGTGAAGGATGATACAAGGTAGGAGGAGAGAGGAGCTGGTTGGGTCAACCGAGTCTGGCAAGATATGAGGATGAGAAAGAGCAGCAACTCTCTCATATTTTTCCGATCCATGCCTGTAGAGATTTCCAGTACTGCAGGTTTTTATGTGAAAAAAACATAATAAGAAACTTAAAAAAAAAAAACCAGGGAAGCCTCATCAGATTAAGTGCTGTTCTTTCTAATTGCACGGCTATTATTATTATCTGGGTGTAGAGTGGCAAACGTGGATTAATATATTGTACCGTGCACACGATTTATAGATGGGTACCATAATTTATGTATTATTTATGTGCAAAGAACTATCCATGAGGCGGGGTTTTCTTTATTTCATATCGATGAATAAACATCAGCACATGCCAGGAACCTTCATAAATAGAACGTCATGGTGATTACATTCCGAAAAAAAGAATACGTCACTTTTTAAAAGGACTGTCTTTTAACAAGACAGCTCTTCAGCCAACTCGTAACTCCCTCCACCTTTTACAAAGAAAATTACATAAACAAATAATAAAATGTCGGGGCATGTATTGACAAAAATCTAATAAGAAATGGTTAATATAGTAAATTGTTAATCTTTGCAAATAAAGAATGAAAATCATATAATTATCTAAACATATCAATGGTCATTCAATACTCACCCTTAGTCCTGGTTTCAAAAGGAGGCAGAGATCAAGCTGTCTCAGTAATTCTCAGCAGTCAGGTGACGATGTTTTATAAAATGTCGGCCTGAAAACTGAATATTCTTCGATTAAAAGCACTACTTCCGCTTTTAGAATGTACCATTCCTTTACGGAATGTGTTTTTACCATTATTATTTTGAATTAAGACAGAATCAATTATCTGAATATGAATAAACATTTCTATTTTTTTCTGTTTATTTGATTGTAGGATAAAGTATATACTGTTGGCAGAAAATGGTAAGCTTGTATTTAGATAATGTGAAATTTGATAAAGTACAAACTTTTTTCTTTATTTTCCACCCATACCATAATGGAATGAGCCCCCTATTCCAACAACAGAGATCATATTTTAGGTAGATATGTGGTAAATAATGAATTACGACACAGGCGTCCCAAATAGATGTAGTCTACCTTAGACATGAAATAAAAGAGATAATCTTGTAATGTCTAAATGTGTGTCGTTTGCTAGCGCTATCAGGTTTGATATAATTTATCCTCCGTTCAGATCAAAAAAAGGTTCTGCCTTGATATAAAATCAAAGGTATAAGGCTCGGTTGGGGGTACCCTCATCATCACCTACAAAGTCAGCACCCACAACAGTTAAAACATGCTGTTGTCATAACAGTTTCCTTGTAAATCGTTCTGTTCTGAAGTGTGATCACAAGGACAAGGAGTTTATTTTCATTGTTTTTACCTCTATTTAGATCAGTATAATTTCCAGTATTCAAGGTATGTTTCAGATTTAGTTCCAAGTCGAGATGGTAAAGCCTCTCCCGTGCTCCAATATAGACATCTCTAGTGATGTTGTTGATGGCGATGTGGTTGAATGGTAGGGTGGAGTCAGGATCAGAAGGAGAAAAGGATGGTACCGGGTGGGAGGAGAGAGGGGTTGATTGGATGGACCGTGGGTGGCATGATATGAGGTTCAGAAAGAGCAGCAACGCTCCCATTTCCTTCCAAGCCATGCCTGAAGAGATTTCCAGGACTGGAGGTCGCTATTTATGTACAAAATATGTCAAAAACACATTAAAAAAGTGAAGAATGGTATTTAATATAATAACAAATAATTATAATTTAGTTTACCCAGGGGAGTATCAGTGCTCTTCTTCCTCAGTGGCCTGATATTATTATAACCTCACCAATTGCCAGGTACCCAATTACACATGGGTATAGGATTGGCAAAAGTGGAATTGATGTCTATCCAAATCAGTCAGTTCTTAAATTGATGGTCACGGAAATGAATTCGATAGATACTGTACACACAAATGCAGGAGGTATATACTATAAACCATAATGAATTATAAAATTATGCGTAATATAATTTCCATGAGGTGTTCTTCTCTTCCATATATCGATAAATAAACAGCACATGGCGGAACCTTGACAAAAAGTACATCATTATGATTACATTCCAAACAAAATACTATGTCACGTTTGAAAAGGGCTGTCATTTTACATGACATTAAAGTACCATGATACATCTTGGGGGTGAGGCTTGGCTCGTGGTCTCAGTTACCCAAAATCTAATTGAAAGGGTCCAATTGTAACATAACTAATTTAAGAGCTAACAGTGTGTCGATGTATTTTAATTCCGAATACATTTGGAAGTGTGTTATACTAAATGTACGTGTCAAGTCCATCAGTATTACATCATTTTTCGGGAGGTGCCCCTAAATGATGTAATATTGGTTGATTTGACAAGTACCTTTAGTATAACACACTTCCAAATGTCTTTAGAAAGAAAATATACCTTCTCACTACAATGCAATGCTCTTTAGTTTTGATTGTCGCCTCTTTCGAGCGACTTCCGGGCTATTGTTGTCACCTGTGGGGCTTAACTTTTTACCATATTTCATTGTATTGTTTCAAGAGAGTTTTCTACACCCAACGAACAGTTTTAGCCCAAGCATTGTACTGAAATGCATTAAAAAAATGGTGGGCAAAATAAGCCCAAAATCATTAAAAAATGTGAGGTACTTTCGACACGTTTCATAAAAATTCAGCTGGTGCCATCGTTTTAATAATTAAATTTTACATCGGAATCTATTTTTTGTTTTTGTTTATTAAGTGAACACCATTTCCCTGTTGGAAACGTCGGTAAATCTAACTATCTACCCTTTGTAATTGTTTATTTGTATTAAAGAAGAAAAAAGAAGAAAAAAAGAATGGAAAAACCTGAAATAAATGAATCCAATAATAAGACAAAATTGCGCACCACTACATCTATGCGAATCTCATATAAGCAATATCGTCAGTGGATTGACACAGATTGTTACGGACAAAAGAATATATATATATATATATATATATATCATTAAGGAAATGTCTATTTTTTCCTAAATAACTCCTCCCTTGGGGCATTACTCAAAATGAATATGGATCTAGTCACAATGACATTACCGGTTCAGCCAATTTGAAGTGCCCATATGTACTAGTGTAGTGATTAAAACTTTCAAAATTCATAATTTCTAATCTTAGTCCGATTTCATTCAAACTTTCTTTGATTTCTCCTTACTTTTAAAGTGTTTGTCTATTAAGGTTGGATTTTCCTTTAAGAGTGAATGATATTTTCATTCCATCGTTCACCAACCATCCACAAAATTGGAATGACTTTCGAGGTATTGAGTTCCTTATGTATAGTAAACCCTAAATATTTTTTTCTCTTTAGGCCTATGTATACTTTCTATTTTATAACTTTAAACCATGTAAAATGTATTATATTATTGAATATTGAATTGTATATCTGATTTAGTGTCAAAATCACTGTTCTGTTGGAAATGAAAAAATAAAACTGAAACTGAAAGGAATGCTTTTTTCATAGAAGATATAAATGGTATGTTTTCTCTTGTCTGGTATGTTTTCTCAGACTTGACGGAGATAATATTATCTGCCTCGCCTCGACTTGACAAAGATAATATTATCTACCCAGACTTGACGGAGATAATATATCTCTCTCGGCTCGACTTGACAAAGATAATATTATCTACCCGGACTTAACAAAGATAATATTATCTCCCTCGCCTCGACTTGACTAAGATAATATTATCTACCCGGACTTGACAAGGATAATATTATCTACCCGGACTTGACAAGGATAATATTATCTGCCTCGCCTCGACTTGACAAAGATAATATTATCTACCCAGACTTGACGGAGATAATATTATCTGCCTCGCCTCGACTTGACAAAGGTAATATTATCTGACCTGACTTGACAAAGATAACATTATCTGGCTCGACTTGGCAAAGATAGTATTATCTGCCTCGACTTGACAAAGATAATATTATCTACCCGGACTTGACAAAGATAATATTATCTCCCTCGCCTCGACTTGACTAAGATAAAATTATCTACCCAGACTTGACGAAGATAATATTATCTGCCTCGCCTCGACTTGACAAAGGTAATATTATCTGACCTGACTTGACAAAAATTATATTATCTCCCCGACTTGACAAAGATAATATTATCTGACCTGACTTGACAAAGATAATATAATTTCCTCTGACTTGACAAAGATAATATTATCTGACCTGACTTGACAAAGATAATATTATCTCCCCTGACTTGACAAAGATAATATTATCTACCCGGACTTGACAAAGATAATATTATCTACCCGGACTTGACAAAGATAATATTATCTCCCTCGCCTCGACTTGACTAAGATAAAATTATCTACCCAGACTTGACGAAGATAATATTATCTGCCTCGCCTCGACTTGACAAAGGTAATATTATCTGACCTGACTTGACAAAAATTATATTATCTCCCCGACTTGACAAAGATAATATTATCTGACCTGACTTGACAAAGATAATATAATTTCCTCTGACTTGACAAAGATAATATTATCTGACCTGACTTGACAAAGATAATATTATCTCCCCTGACTTGACAAAGATAATATTATCTACCCGGACTTGACAAAGATAATATTATCTACCCGGACTTGACAAAGATAATATTATCTCCCTCGCCTCGACTTGACTAAGATAAAATTATCTACCCAGACTTGACGAAGATAATATTATCTGCCTCGCCTCGACTTGACAAAGGTAATATTATCTGACCTGACTTGACAAAAATTATATTATCTCCCCGACTTGACAAAGATAATATTATCTGACCTGACTTGACAAAGATAATATAATTTCCTCTGACTTGACAAAGATAATATTATCTGACCTGACTTGACAAAGATAATATTATCTCCCCTGACTTGACAAAGATAATATTATCTACCCGGACTCGACAAAGATAATATTATCTGCCTGGACTTGATAATACTATCTCATAATATATATATATATATATATATATATATATATACAAATGTGATATATTACGTTCCATTGAGTGACTATTGTATTGTATTTCCAGGTATTACAATTGTGAAGATAAAGAGTGAGGGAAGTTTTTTTTTAATTGAAAAAAAGAAAAAATTAGCTGAAATTATAAAAACGTAAGCTTTGATACATTGAGAAAGGGTAGTGAATTTTATTCTGACCTTTTTAAAAATTAAAATAATTCATAAGAAACGTGAAATTTAATTTCACACTTTTTTTACTGAATATTGAACAATAATTTCTTCATTTTGAAAAGATATACTGTTTAATATACATGCACGTATACATGTATATCGCTTCTCCCTCTCTCTCTAAATATATATATATATATATATATACCAACTTGTTGTATTAACAGGACATCTCTCTCTCTCTATATATATATATATATCCTCCCCCTTTTTGCTCTCTCTCTCTCTCTCTCCCTCATTCCCCCTCTTTCTGTCCCCTCTCTCTCTCCAACTCTCTCTCGATCCCTATCTCTCTTTCTCTATATGTCCTCTGGTCCTGTTTCTTGATTTGTACTCCGACAAAGCGGGATCCCGCATCGCGTCCTCCCTCCCCTCTCTCTCTCTCTCTCCCTCCTTCTCCCTCTCTGCCCCTCACTCTATCTCTCTCTCTCCCTGTCTTTCTCTCTCTAGATATATATTTTTGTCTCCCTCCTCTCTCTCTCTCTCTATCTCCCTCTTAATCTATCCTGCCTCCGTCCTGCCTCTCTCTCCCTCCCGACCCCACACACACGCACCATCTTTTATTAGTTTTATGCAAAAGTGAGCTAGTTAATGTGTTTTGAAATGAATTGAGAACATAGACGACCAAGGTCCATAAACATAATTAAAACCATCTTAGCTATTACCACCAATATATATATGTATATATATATATATATATATATATATATATATATATTATTCCGAGATAAGTGTAGAAGAAAGATTTTCTTCTTCTTCACAGAATGATTGATATATGAATATACATCATGAAATAAATGACGATTTAACATCTAATGCCTCATAAACTTACCAAAATATCATATTTGTTTACGACTCAAACATTGTTGTGATGGACTCGGGCCTATCACTCTATTCCAGTTATTAAAGGTACTATGTCCCATTTGCAGGCCAAAAATATGAAAAGGTTAAATTCCAACGGCATTTGAAAGACAATACTAATTTAGAACTTCCCTAAAAAAAGGGGGCTTGAAAATGTCTTTAAGTGGGAAAATAACGACTATTAGTTGTCGAATCGACTTAGGAGCTATAGAGCCAGTAAGTAATAGTCTGATTTTCAGACCATTGTACCGAATGGTCGTACGTTTTATGCTGCGCAAAGATTCAATCAGTTTAATTTTGGCCATTACAAGAAGTGGGTTATTGATGTAGAAAATGCTCATGTACCCTTTACAGCTCATTTTATGTATGTTATTACCAAAGATGAAAAAAGCCAGTCAGTCACTCAATAGTGTCTGACAGTGAAGTCTAGCAATTTAACGGGTTTCCTTGCATAATTTGAATATTAGGACACTGCTAACGTTTAAATTTCACAGATAGGACATACATGACATATTCATAATTCCTGCAAAGTTCTACAGAATTTGATGTTGGCTGCAAAAGGGACATAGTATCTTTAAGATGTAAGCATTCTGTTTCGTAAAGCTTGTACAGATGTTTATTTAAACAAATTCCTTCATACATGTCATGACTTAATATTGATTTGCTGGTCCAAAGACTCATTTCCTCTCCCGTTTTTCTATTATAAAATCACTTTACCCTAGGATTATGAAGGAACGTAACTCTGTTTTATGGAATTAAATATGAAATGTATGAGGCCGTCTGCATGTATTTGTTATTTATTTGTTATTTTTTTTATTGATCAACGATGATATTAATTCACATCGTATACCGGTTTATGAAGCAAAAGGTCATGCAAATATGGAACTATTAAACTTCAAATAGCAGTAGACAGCTGTTTTATAACACTGGAAAACTATTTCATCACACTAATAATTATATAGGTGATTTCCGAGCAAAACTACCATTTAAACTAACTCGATCGCAAAGCCTTTCGATAAATCAAATCAAGGGCAGATGTCAATACCTTATTAAATATCCTATGCAATTCATAATAGGATTACGTAACATCTTTTTATCTTTTTAAATATTTTAAAAATATTGTTACCGGATTTCAATGGGTGGTGCACAAGGCTATTGAAATTACCTTAGGTTGATTTTTTTTGTAAAGCCTTTGTCAAACTAACCAGTAAATTACTATCAGAGCACGCACATCTCAATCTTGTGACATGAATACATAATTATTAATTCATATTTTATTATGACAATAACAACCTTGGTTTAAAAGTGGGTCATTGATCATATATGTTCAATAAAAAGGAAGATATATGATATACAAGTACATAATAATAACAAAGAATTTATATCTTCCATTGATACCATCGTATATTATACATATAAAATACCTTACAACCTTTCCAACGTTTTTAAGAGGTAAGGGCACGTATTTAAAACAAATACATCGTAACTGAGAGTTACATATTATAAATAAAATCATATCACGAGGTTTTTATACCCTGGATATATATGTAGTAGAAATGTTTTCAGTACCTTCGCATGTCAATCATACAAAATATCCTACAACGTTTATAACGTTTTTTAAGAGGTGCAATAATACATCCCAAATACAACCGAACGTTTCATATAACATTTATTATATCACGAGATTCTTTTTACCCCTCATATCCAGTTGAAATGTGGTTAAATACAAGGCAATACATATGATATAAATCTTAGACAAGAAAATATAGTGCATGACGAACCATGTACCTCTTGTGTAAAAGAATAATACTAATAAAATACTACTAATTTAATGTAATTATAAACAAAAATTACATAATAACCTCTTTTTCAGTTTCCTTTTTTTCACAGCTTAAACATTCTGAAGGTCGTAAAGATGGATATGTTTAGTTCCAACACGGTGGATTTATGTACATGAATGTAGTTTAAACAGAAGGTATATTACGCTTTGAGCATTACGCGCTTCATTGCATTATGATCTATATGTGAAACTAACAGAAGAATATATCCATCTAAACGAACAAAAAAGATGATTATGAGGTACAGATGAAAATTCAAAATATATCTGGTTTGTACAAAACTGTTCTCTTTCCATCTGTATAAAGTAACCATGTTGCATTGTAAACGTATTGCGTAACAAAGTGTGGTAATACATTAATATGTATATGACTGATTTAAAAAAATGCTATGTTGATCTAATCTATCAAAATAGAACGTGGAAGGCTAAAGTTATGGGGATAAGATATTTAAGTAAAAGGGTACCTATTACCCCTATGTCATTGAATGTGTTAGGACGGTACGATGTAGATCTATTTCAAAAGGCCCTCCATGTCATTCTTGGTGAGATTGTAAAGGTGCAACAAATTCGACAGATGACTGAATTGACCTTTGAACTCCTGCATCAAATGAAGAAAATAGACGAAATTAGTAAGTAAATGTCAATATCCGTTAGAATAGCATACTTAATCTTTCACGTTAAAATCCCGTCCCACCTGTTGTTCTCGTAGACGTTACTATCATTTCGTCCCTAAATCAATATACAGAGATCATGTCAATATCAAACAAATTTTGGACTTCCATTTTATGACTTTATTTGTATACACTTATTGATTTTGCGATAGAATTACGTAGTGCAGAACAGACAATAAATGGCAATTCGTAAATCAATATTTAAAGTAAGCCCGTCTTTACGACTAAGCGTAAGGTTTATTTAGCTTGCAAATAGCACATTGGACCGAAATGTCTATTAAAAAAGGGTATGTGAGATCGACATCCCATACGACTAACAAGGAAACGCACGTTGTAATATTGAAATATAAAACCAGTCTGTCTTATGGCACGTCGGTCATTTGAACCGTCTGGAAATGTAAGTGCTGTACAGCACTTCATGGTGCGCCAATTCCTCCGCGCCAATAACCTACACTAACTGAATTCTAAACTTCAACCCTGGATCCAACACTATACCTTACCCTTACCACCACCCTAAACCTAACCTAAACCCCAATTGCAATCTGAACCCTAGCCCTATACCTTTGACGAAATTAAAGCCCGGGACATTTGTCACAGGAGCTAATATTGGGTCACTGGTCACCTCCATGAGGTTATCGATATTTGTTTTCGTCTCGTGAGCTGTTATCATGTAAAAGAAAATTAAGAAAAACAATGACCTTGAACATATTAAAAAAGGCCCATTTGCAGAGCCTCACAACCATTTTGAAAAACTGTCGGTTTGACTGCAATTTTTACCTAAAACCCCCATAACAACCCGTCGGTGTTTGATAATTCTTGTTTTGGGGGTGAGTTGTGGCCATGCGCCACTTGTAGCTGCCCTGCATGAGTTAGCACGAAATCGAGGAGAGTCACGTGACCAAAAACCGAAAAGACGATTCGTATCCCAACCCTGGACTAAGGACCCTTCGCAAGACATTAATCTACATTTACCACTCCCCACCCAGGTGTAAATGGTTACGTGATATACCATAGCACTCCATATATGGCTGTTAAGCTCTAACAAATGGTAAGAACGGTCCAGGAGTGTAAATGTGTCATAGCATGACAAACACAAGTGCTATACAAGAAAACTCTACCAATAATTATTTCATCGCCATCGTGGCCAAAAATATATATCGCACTTGCGTATGGGGGACCCATTAACACCTTGTAATAGAGTGATGAACGTGGCTTAATGTCTTGTGAAAGTAAGTTAGTGCTGGGCTGGGATTCGAAATCTCATTAATTGGATTGAGCTTCAAATGAATGAACCACTAAACAACGATACTTTCACAGTAAACACTATCCTTATTATTCTAATATACCTTAGAGATAGAGGAGCAGGCCTTGTTAAGCTTTCCTGGTCGGACCTTGGGTTGACTTGTAACCTGGGTGCAGTAATCAGTCATCATCTTTCTCTGGAGTGGATGTTCATTGTAGTAGGGCAGATGATCCGATTCAGCCTAATGTAAAAGATCATACATTCATGATGAAAAATGAATGCAATATGAGTACTTAGGTGTTGCATTTTGGAGATCTAAATTTCCCTCATTCAGTCTGATTTGGAACCTATCTTTGGCGATGGAAAATTGGTGTGACATTTCAAGTCTCCATATTAACTACAGAATCAGAAATTGCATTATTAGAACGAAGGCTTCAGCAGGGTTCAGGAACCAGCTACACCAACTATCCTGGAGTCTTTTTGATCTGGGGACCAGTTCAAGAAACTCCATTTCATCTACTTTGCAAGGCAGTATGGATTATGACATGAATAACTATGTATAGGTAGTTCTGGTCTTTTCAAGTAATCTATTATTATAGTCGGAATGATGCAAATGTATGTGTGTGGAACATACTGTGAATCATATTGTGAAGCACTACATGCCTGTAAAATTGCTTCATAAAAATGGGTAAAGGATTGGATTCGTTATTTGCTCATCGGAGTAAGAAACTGGTAAGCAGCAAAATATAAATCTTAACTAAAGGAACAAAGCACATGATTTCCGACAATCTAACCTAAAAATTGAATTAAAGTTTTGTTTACATCCATATGCTTCAATGGCTAGGTCATATTTGATAAAGAGGTGTGTGGTCTAGTTGACAAGTCACCAGACTGCAGATCACAAGGTACGAGGATCCAATCCCTGCCACAGCATTAACGTCATTTAACAGGACATTAATCTATATTTGCCAAACTCGTCCTTGGTGAGGTAAAGGGAAAACGATAGGACTTATTTCCCCGACTGCTTTAGCACCATCAATAGGGCTGCTAGGCCTCAGCTGACAATGACCGGTGTAATAATCCAAAGCGCACAGAGACTTGCTAAATATGTGAAATGTACTATTCAAGAACTGAGTATTATTATCATCACTGATGTCGAATTACCTGTCTCAAGGTGCTGGTCCTTGCTGCGTCATTAAGAGCATCAGAGAGGGCGATGACACATCTATCTGCTGTTTCTGATTTCGGCATCTCAAACAATGATGGTAGGTTGGTGAGCACTGAACTCCAGAAGTTAGACAAGCTGTGGATGAAAGATATTCACACATCATGAGATAACACCTCTTGGATTTCTTTTCTCACAACTCATTGTTGGTAAAGGTGTGAGTACAGAAGTTCCACTGCTCTAAAAGGCGTAACAAGAAAAGTATGTTATATTGGGGAAGTTTCCTTAAAGGTGAAATTCTAGGATAATCCCAAATATTGAGATAATCACATCAATAGAAAGCTTTTAACCCCCAGAATAACACTAAATGGCGTTCAACCAACAAAACAAGTTCAGAATAGTTAATTTATGCGAGTAAACTCCACCAAAATCTCGAAGTCGGAAACCCGGAAATGCACAGAATTGCCGGGTCCTCCATTCTTGACGTCACGACCGGGGATCATGGGCTGAGTGAGAGTGAATACCAATGATATGCCCACGTAAATGCTATCCTGTTAGAGCTTAGAATTTTTCTTGTTAACGAGTTTATTTGATAGATTTTCTGTTTTTGTTTGAATGAAGAATAACTAAGCAGCGTTTTCCAGTTGCTGATTTCACATTATCCTTTTTGGTAGAGTTTTAAGACGGGTTTACTGCTTGGAAAATAAGGTTAAATCATATGCAGGTAGAATAGGCGGGTGTACATCTTGTCATCAGATAAGGTACAGGAGCAGTTTTGTGAAACGAATAGGCCTAGAACTGTGACTGAAGTTATCATGGATGTGTTTGACTGCCTCAAAAAAGGATACAGAACCAGTTAAATATTTGTTTTAAATATATATATATCACACTTGAACGAGATCAAGCTTCCTCTATTTAGCGGACGACGTCTATGAACGATATTCATCCGCAAGTGATACGGCCGCTGCTCTAGGCGGCTTGAACGTACATCGCCGAAATTGAGCTCCGTGTTGAAATTCTTGAAGCCGTATTTTAAACTGTTACTGTCAATGGATGACGTCATCTTCCTCCATGCGCAGTAACAGTTTAAAATACGGCTGCAAGAATTTCAACATGGAGCTCAATTTCGGTGATGAAAATCCGGAAAAAGACCCTTAAACGCATCATACAGTCAATCTGGTAAGTGGAACCGATGTAGTTTAGCCTAGGCCTAATTTACAATAATAAATGCATCGGATATGCATCGGGTAAAATGTAGTATTTTGGGCATAAGTTTACTGCTCGGACGCGAGCAGTAGTTTGCAATGCAGTCACTATGGTCGGCTTCTGTCTCTAAAGAGAGGAGCCGACCCTACCCAAATCAGAGGCTAACGAACGAAAGAGACAGAAATCTTCGTGCTACTGCCGCTACTCCCCGGCCCCGGCTGCAGGAACGTCGACATCTCCTTGCTCTCCGACTTCTCTATCGTCTTCAGGCTCCCCCACTTGTACTTGCGTCCTCCCAACTTCCATCATCCTCGTCTGCACTATATCGTCCCTTTTTCCTTCATTACTTTCATCATCTTTCTCCATAAACTCTTCAAAATCCATACAAAATTCGTTCTGGTCAAACTCTCCAGCCATTATCAATTGATATAATATAATATGTACCGTACGTGAATCGAAAGTGTATATGTATAAAGCGAGCTAGACCTATCGAACGCGAGAAAGACTCGAACGAAGCCAAACGACCGTATCTACTTTACCGAGCACACGAAAACAATCTCACCAAATTCAACACACTCAAACAAAATCACATGGTTAAAATATCGACTAATAGCGCATCGTTGGCTTTTTTATGTCATAATTCTGAAAAAGGGAATTGATATTAGTACTATGAAATATTAGGGAAGGTGAAGAATTCTACATAGAGTTATGAAACTAAACTTTGAAACTAAATAGCAGAAATTCGTATCTCTCTGCCCATGTTTTTCTATGGAACATCCGGGTACGTGAATATACTCGTCCCGGGCGTGACGTCACAAATAGTGGACCAGCTCCGTGACTGAATTCTAGGCAAAGAGAGGAGGCTATATTTCGACATTTCAATTGAGGATATCCAGTAGCTAGAAGATTTTTGTGATATGCAATGAAAATGAACAACTTCGAAATAACATAGGCTTGCCGTAGGTACCAAATTAATGGACATTTATTGTCCTAGAATATGAGCTTTAATATTGTTTTGACTTTTGCAGCTCTCCTCCAACAGAGGAGAGGGAAGGGGATTTGGTGGAGCAAGACGTAATATCAGCAAAACGTATCCCCAACATGCCGAACGAACTTAAATAGACAGATTTTTCGCTTCATCACGGTTCTTGCTATTGATGGGTTGTCATAGACATAATACTGAGAGGTGAAGTAAATTTTCTGGGTGCACTGATAATTATAAATCTGTTTATCATCATAGGCATAAAGTTATATAGTAAAAACTTAAAAGTTCAGATGGAAAAATTTACTATTTACATACAGTTTGAAGATGACTACACACAGGTGAACTATTAAATCCAACACTGGAATATTTGTGCTATACAAATCAGGTGCAATTATCATATTCGTAATGTTTTTCAAACATTTAAATACATGAGCCCTGCTCACCAATTTTTCTTCCAAATTGCCGCGCAATCCTCGGGCAATCCTACACCTGCATACTTCATAACCAGATCATCAAATTTGTCAAAAAGATGCTTGACAGGTAGAGGAATCTTAGCTGGTTTCTTGAACATCACTTCAAAGATACCATCCACATATGGACTGATAGATGCCTATAGCAATGAAATAAAGACGACATAAATCGAAAATCCTTTCCGTAGACCACGTATGATAATCATGGAATAATCATTGGTATTACATCTTTACATCACTATTTAACATTTAAAATTTTTATGGTAATTGTAGTACTGTTCATGATAGGTTTGGCATAGAGTATAACAACAAACATTTCTCAAGTTATACGAAAAAATAAAGATGGATATAACATTTATTTCGAGAAATTTAAGTTCATTTTTAATGCTGATAAGATTAACCGAACATGTACTTCATTCCTAGGGGTTTGAATGAGATAATATTTACATTGACTAAAATGCGAAACTAATTGATTGATTGATTGATTGATTGAAGGAAAGATGAATGGATTGAAGGATACTGGATCTATTTCATCGGTTTATTGTCAGAGATAACCCTGAATATGCAGCTGAAGGGCTGAACATTTTCAATTAACGAAGGAAAATATGAAAACTAAAAAAAAGTATCAATTATCAATATGAATTTCTAAAATAGAAAATTAATTGAACTGAATGTAAAATTTTAAAAGCCGACATAAATAGGTTTTTTAACAGATCTGTATAGATACGAAATTTGCTGATAAATCTTGTAAAGACTTACTTTCATAGTTAGCATATGGGGGATTGCTAGATTTTTCTGGAGGTCTGCTTTCTTTTTCTTAATGTGATCAGGCAGGTTACTTCTTTTCCTTGTAAGCTCTTCTACGCCATCCTACAGAAAAGAGAAATATACGGTGAAATATAACTTATATCTCTCAATTATCTTTCTCCATTTTCCCCCTCTCTCTCTCTCTTCCTCTTCCTCTCTTTCTGTTTCTCCCTTCCTTCTCTATTTGTCCGTCTTCTCTCTCTCTGCTCTGCCCTCCTCTCTCTCTTTCTCTCTCTCTCTCCCTCTTTCCCTCTCTTTCTCTCTCTCTCTCTCTTTCCTCTCTCTCCCCCTCCCTCCTCTCTAGCCTCTCCCTTTGTCTCTGCTCTGCTTTTCCTCCATATAATGATTGCTAAAGTCATTTAGAATTTAGACGACCAATATGTGAATTTACACAGCGCTTCAAAACAAATTACTCGTTCGACCTATGTGTTAAGTGATTGAATACGTTTTTGTTTACACCAGGAAAATTTAAGCAACTTGCTTTTAAACGTTATCATTTCGAAACCGAGTGCCTACAGAAAAAACAATCCATTATATTGATCAAATTCCAAATACGGATCTTTGAAATGAATGAATTATTGAATTAAATAGTACAATATATCCACATATATTAAGAAAATTAATGATTCCCCAAATGTTACTAACCTTCAGATGAACAGCATTTAAAGGTGGTTGTGATGGCTGTGATTTAGGAATCATCACCACGGTCACATAATGCATAGATTCGTCTGAAGAAATACAATTTGGTACAATGATTATTGCCTGCCTACTTACGACTTAATCCCTCTTTCACCCTGGAACTGTTCCTTTTTTGTACTATGTTGATCTCACTCACCCCCGCCCCTCTCTCTTTCTCTCTTTCTATCTTTCTATCTCTTTCTTCCCTTTTTATCTATGTCTTTTCGCGTGTGATTTAACATATTTCACATGAGTTTATTGGGTCCCCCTTCAACATGTTCGTGTTACCCTATGTTACTACAGGAAAATCCTTGTGATTTTAGAAAATTGTCCATATATTTCAGAAGAAATGATCAATGGGAGAAAACTAGAAAATATTTTCCCTGACAGTGACTATGAAAGCATCATAGAAAATATTATATACCTCACTTTAGAAATCTAGCCATCTGATTGGTCGAAATTGGAGTCGTGATTTCAAGCCATGCCCAACTCACAGGGCATAGCAATAGCCCACAGGTATGGCAGGCCGTTTGACCAATAAATCCGATAAACAGTTTATCGCCGAAAATCAGTGCCGATAAACATTGTTTATCTGAATTATTGGTCAAACGGCGCGCCATACACAGGGCCTAGTTAAAAGTTTCTACCCTCCGATCCTGCGATTCCCATTGGTTTGCGTGTTAAAATTGTCTACGTGCGAGCACGGACGCCATACAGTGCTCTTTGTCTGCGATTCTCAAATGATTGAAACTTTCACTCATTTTTAAGCGAAGATTAACAGACAGTGTTTCAGATTTTCTGTGATGTTTTAACAAATTTTTACTCACTAAAAGGCTAAGGTAAGAATTCTTGGTAGATTTTTGTTTTAATTCGGCATATAAAGTCATATCGACTGCTTTAATACTAGAGGACTAGCTGTTTCTATACTGGCTCGCGGATAGTTGAATCCTGCTATCACCCTCGGCGCGCTGCCCCAGGCGCGCCTCGGGGTGATAGCAGGATTCAACTATCCCTTGAGCGTATAGAAACAGCTAGTCCTCTCGTAGCAGTCGATATAACTATATTATATACCTCACTTTAGAAATCTAGCCATCTGATTGGTCGAAATTGGAGTCGTGATTTTAGCCATGCCCACTTACCAGTCAATAGTCTTTTAAAAAGTGCCCCATACCCGCCTACCGTTCAATAGTCTTTTAAAAACTGCCCTCATGCTGCGATCCCCATTGGTTTACGTGTTAAAATTTTCTTTGTGCGAGCGCGGATACCATACAGCGCTTTTTGTCTGCGATTCCCAAATGGTTGTAAGATTCAGTCATCTTTCCAGCGAAGATTAACAGACAGTGTCTCAGATTTTCTGTGATGTTTTAACCAATCTTTACTCAAGAAAACGATAAGGTAAGAATTCTTGGTAGATTTTTGTGTCAATTCGGTTTATAAAAGATATAATGACTGCTTTAATATTCGAGGCATATTTGTTTTTAAAAGCTCTCGAGGACGTTACATCCTGCCATCACCCCTCGGCACGCCTCGGGGTGATAACAAGATGTAAAATCCCCTTGAGCCTATAAAATACAACTATCCCTCTCATAGCAGTCATTATATCTATACTGTTTCACTGCAAGAGGGACATTATAAACTATGTGTTCATAATTATCATGAACATGATATTTTTGAAGAAGATGATTCACGAAAGCAATACTATGTCATTATAATTAATAATGAGGCACCAATTCCGCCTGTTATAAGAACAAGTCGTATTTTAGCGCGCAATAACGTACATGAAGGCCAGTGCACACGAATCGTTTACCCAGGGTTCGCAATAAATATCAGGACGGGAAATAACGGGCGGCAAATACCGGCATTTCCGGGTATTTACCGGTATTACCCATTATTTCCCACCCGGGCGGGAAATACAGACATTTCCTGGGAAATTGCCAGTACCAAAATTGCGCCAACCGAATGATTGTTTAATTCAAAAAAAATTCAGGCCACAGTAAGAAGTGACCTATTGGCCCTTGATATAATTGCGGCTGCGCCGAAGGTTGCACACAGAATGTTCGATATGTGCTCATTTGTGTGATTATTCTGTCAAAAGTTGAATTATTTTGTCGGACAAATCAGAAATCTTGCGCTAGGTCACGAAACCCTGCCTGAAAGGATTGCGTCTGTGGCTAGAGAATGCACCTGGACGTGTTCTGTACATTTAGAGTATTTACCCGAATGTCATTGAATGCGGGTGCAATTGATATAACGCCTTGTGTGCATGTTACCTAATAGCAATTGATTATGTCTTTTCTTACATATGTTTGAAGATACTTCTTTCAGATCAAGGGCTTGGTATTCATCACCATGGTTCTTTGGTATCAGTGAAACGCAAGATCCGTTTCGAATCTGTAATTATGAAATATAGATAGGATTTGATTTAAAGTGCCTGTTCAGAGAAAATCACAAATCGTACAAGTTTTAGGTCAACTACATATCGGGTGATTTATAAAAAAAAATATATAGAAAACCACCTGTATAGCATCTGGGATATGCGAGAGATTCGCCAGAAAAATAACGATGTTTTAATGCCGCACAATATGAACCAATCCTTCCCAATCAGACAACATCCCATAAAGAATAAACATAATTGCAATGCTATTATTTCTCAAATTATAATGCGTTTAGTGTATATAAATGTGATGGAATTTTACACATCTCAGCAGCGATCAGAGAGCTTTTCAGGTGCTATGCCAGGGCCGTATCTAAGCGTTTTGTAATTGATAATAATCATTACTTCGAATGTTTCAAAGCATTGAATTTTGATAAACTTGTCCAATCAAAGTTTCACCATTGCAATAAAGACAATCAATGAATCTTCTCTTTAAAGAGTTCCAGTCACCAACAACCTAATTGTGTACAGCTAGAAAGTATGGAATCAACCTCTTAAACATTCATTCGGCTTTCTATAGACCAACGGATAAGGAGTTATGACGAATAATATAAAACTGCGCATGGGAACCATAGTAAGATTTGAGTTCCGTGTGAGCCATATTTTATGCGAGCGCGTACGGGTGCAAAGAGCCGTCTATTCACAGGTAGCTTTTTGTTAATTGAGAGTGTATTGTAACTGGCATATTTTTTTTTAATATTTTTTTACAGAAGTGACATTTTAAGCTCTTACTGTGAATATAGTAAAACGACATACAAAACAAAATATTGTTGGTGACTTGTACACTTTGCATTGGTAAGCATTCTTTATATCGATCAATGTAAACGACGGTATTAGCGGGTTACAACGTGTAAAAGTGTCGATTACATACACTAAATGTTTGGTCTAACCAGAAACTATTCTCATTTAGCGGAAAACTTTCAGTATAGGCCTATGCCGAAATCGCATGAACATACATTTTTAATACAAACTCGTTTACATTACCTGATAACAGATCCACCTGTCAGTTCTCCAATGTAAGATTTAGCGTTTACATGCAGCATTTACAATTACATCAATCAATGCATCAACACTTTGCTAACAGATTTACTTACCCCATAACTCTTCAATGTATTGACAATGGTTTCCTCCTGTGGCTCAGAGGTTTTATCTGTATCTTGTAGCAAAGTTGTACTTTGAGAAGATTGAATCCACACTGTAAAATTACAAGGAAGATAATAGTTATGAGGAACATTCAATATCTCAATTACCATGGTTACAGCACAAGATTCACTTCCATCATTCCAAAAGTCCTATGGCACAGTCTATCTTTACGAAAATTTACATCTTTAATAGTGATTAACATCAGCGTTAAAATTGGCTGATTTTACACTATTATGTACACCAGAGTTGTTAGAACAGGATCTAAAGAATAATTGCTCTATGTTCTCGTTTCGCTTCATTCTTTACAGAACAGAAAAACCCGAGGCATCGTAAAATTTGTATGATATCCCTTTTCTATGCATATACCTTGGATATACGAAATACCTTTTTAACTAATCATGCATCTTGAGAAGCTGATTGATAAAACAATCCATATATCCATATCCATATAAGATTATATCAATTGTAAACTCATGCGCTTCTCTGCATTATACAACCGAAATAGAACAATTATTGGGATTTCATTCATTACTCTCACCTAAATCAACTGCATCTATGTCCCTCGGCAGCAAGCAGTAACTCTTCTTCCAGAGTGAGTCTAGAATCTTCTGTTTGGCTTGTTTCACAGTATCAACATCCAACACAGCCACGTGAAGATAAACATGTCCGTCTTCATCAACAACATCAAGGCCCTAGAATGTAAAGGGAAATAAAACGTGGATAGCAGAGTCTTGATCAGGTCTTGATCTTGATATTGTTAATTCTCTGTAAATAATGAAGACTGAAGAGTTTGTCAATCTGCCGATCAACTGAATCTGGTCTCGCCAAAACCACTATCCTGTCTCTGCAGACTAGTGGTTAAGGCATTCTAAGCCAGGAACCCGGATTCGATTTCGAAAGAGACTGATTTTAACCTTTGTGATTGGTTTAATGTATGGCAACAAAGGGGAACAACAGACCGCGAGGCATGGATCTTAAATTACGATCGAAATCCTTGGGCATTTACCTATGGCTTCGAAGCCGGCCGAGACATATTCATACCCAATCAGTCACTTATATTTTCACCCATTATAGGCAGCCAACTTACGAGAGAATGAAAGTCAATTTCCTGATCAAGGAGTTTGCTAAACTCCAGTGTGTAGTATGCATCTCCAGTAACGACATCTATGGGACCTTTCTCGGCCTGGGTCTTTACTGCTTGGTACAGCATGTACAATGGATAGACGGCATACACCTGAGGTAGTACCAACAAAAATGAGGAGAAAAAGGGCTAAATAGGAAAGGGTATGTAGGCCATGTAATATTCATATTTGACTTGAGTAAATCGTGAGTGTGGATAAAAGCACTGAAAGCATTCGGGGAATAAAACTCCTGTCAGATAATCTTTAAATACACCTGGATGGTCAGATTCATAACATACAGCGGCATATCACGATGTTTTCATATTTTAATAATTAGAATTGAAAAGCATAAATGTTTCAGTATTTATTAGTTTAACCAAAAGCCTCAAGACACAACCGATGGACATTGACTTTACTATGAAATATGTAAAATATGTAAACCTAATGCATTTACCTTATCTTTATTTAAAATTATTAACGTACTGTCCTTCTATAAACTTTTAAACCTTACAAGAAGATATGACATATTTTATTTGAGAACAAACCTCACCTTCAAGTACTCGAACATAAACAGGGCAAACCAGTTGTTGATCAATTTCTCTGCGATTGATTCAGTGCTGAAAAAAGAGGAAACATTTTCAAAGAAAAATATGCACAATAATTTGAATTCCAGAAATTGATAATTTTAAACGTAAACATAACGTTAAAAGGTAGCTTATTAATTAGTGCCAAAGTAAATAATGTACAGAATATCAACTTTCCCATCCATATTGAATAGGAATGGCACATCACCGAGCAAAGGTGCAATAATATTACGTCATAATTCCAACTATATTGCATGAATAGAGAAAGATATTAATGATTGTGGTTAGGAACTAACGAATGTAATGAATGTTAAATTGTTCTGAAAGCATGTACATACAAATTATTAGATGTGTGTAAACAAAATGATTACTTGGTGAATAGGGTATCCATCCGTCTTCTGGACTTCGATGCTGTTACGATTTCATCTTCAACAAGTGATGTCAATACACTGAAAAACACAAATAGGTAGGAAAGAAAACATTAAAAAATGTTTAGGAAAAAATCCGGATAAATTATGACAAATAATAAAAACCACGTGTTTATTCCTTTAGGAAAGCGCAGATGAGCATTTTGTGATAAAAGTGACACAAATAATAATTGACTGTTTGTAGTTAACATGATCGCCGTGAGTTTGCAGAAACAACTAAATGGCACTTTCAAGACGCTATTGTTTGTATCCGATATAAATTATGTTCGGATTACGTAATGTGTTATTGGCACATTTCAATAGCCGGTAGAAAGCCAGTTGAAATTGTGTTGCTTTTCGAAAGTCTTTGATTTGTTTCTCTTCAGATTGTCGAAGTTATTTGATTTTACAATATGTTGGAATTCAACTACAAGACGTAGACTTACTCTGTGAAATGGATTGACTTTCCTCGCTGACGATTGTGATTGCCAATAGAGATGCAATGAGCTCCCTATCAACAAAAATGGGTGAAACCAAATATTGCTTCGTTGTATCTGACCATATTGAATTAAACAACAGACAGCTGTCGAGGTGGAAAGGAGTTTATCATTCTTATATATAAAATCATCTAATTTATGACACAATAGTAATAATAATTTTGTTTGGGTCAAACTTATTTAAGTAAATGTCTTAGGAAATAATCAGTAACACGTGATTTTGTATACGACGTTATACAGGTGTCGTAGTCGAGAGGTTGGTGAGTGCTCGAGCACTTGACTGAAGATGCTAAGTTCATGGAGCCCCGGTACGGCATTATTGTCCTTCAACAAGATATTAATTGAACTGTCCCATTCTCCACTCGCAGTTTGTAAATAAATAATGTACAAGAGGAAAGTAGAGGAATGCTGGGTGTACTGACGTTAGTATCCGAGCAAAAGCCATGGTCATAATGGAACGTTTATATGGTGGATACAGGCTTTATACAAGAAGCCAAAGCTTTAATAATTGTCATTACATTATATTATCTCGTCGAAAATAAATGGATTTACTAATATGCAATGCTTCTAACTTGTTTATATCGTAGAGTATTTATATTCAGCACCAAAGGTAAGATTATTCGTGTACCTTTCTCGACCCCGTCCCGTTTTCTTATTTTCGAGTTGCCTGATGAATTCTATCATTCCAGCCTTCTCCTTTAGCATACGATAGAACGATATCAACGAATGCTCCATAAAGTCTTCCATGTACTGAAACAAAATAGACCGGAATATTATTGAGTAGAAATATTTACAGAAAATAGAATCAAGCAGAAGAACCGATGCGAAGCATTTGAATGAACTGCACACTTTTAAACATCAAGCACCGTATTATCTACCTATTTATCTATCTATACCCTATGTACGAGCAAACCTTGAAGATGAACCACCGTCAAATATAATTACGTTGATATTTAAGCCTCTTATAAGTTGCTTAAATAGAATAGCTGCCTATAAATCACTAATCTAATATGTTTAAAGGTAGCATTTCTTTGTGAGTGGAAACTTATCTTTTAGAAGAAAGTCTTTTCATTTTGCTATTATTTTCCTCATATCAAGATTATTTTACCTCTGGTTCTGATGTTTCTGGATGAATACCGAGCCCGGCAAACAGCATCATTGTCACATATTGGACATGCCCTACAAATGGAACTCCTTGCTTCTGGACTCTGTCATCAGCCTCAGATAAATCCAAGTTGGTATTAGAGACTAATGGACAAATGTGAGGAACAAAGCCATCATAATAATTTTTGGCTTGGTTTAAGTCGACCTAACTAAAGGCGAATGAGTTGCAAGGGAAAAAAATAATATTACTTTAAGATATGCGGGTTAGATATATTGATGTTCCTGTTGTTTTCAAGGAAACGGGGGGGGGGTAAAAGAATCACACATCTTTTGTCCATAGATTAAGCATTTCTCATATCGTTTGATTGTATTTATTTCTGGACGCCCATATGAAAACTTGAATACTTATATTAATTTATTTGATACGGAATAGAATTATTGTATGTGATAAGAAAGCGTTATAGGGCAGCAAATAGCCACCTTTAATAGCGGATGGGTCTTTAAAACGATGTTACCCGGTTATCGACATTCATTTGATTGTGGAGTCGACCAGGTGCAGAGGGTTTTTACCTCATACGATTGCAAGTAAATTGAGATTGCATACGCTCTACCCATCAGAGAAGACTAAACACAATTCCTGAAATGTAATAATATAGCCAAATATGATACCTTTACAGGTACCGTGGTATTAATCGAAATGTTTGTAGCAAATGATAAATAATACCTTCTCTAACTCTTTTCAAGATGTTCATTCGGATCATTCCCACTTCTTCCTTAGCTCGTTTCACTTCCAGTTGTTTTTTTCTAAACCACCACGCTAGAATAAACATCGGAATGATGATCAAAATGGGGATGACAATGACCACAGGTATTACAATGGATAACAGCGAGTTTCCTTCCGTAGCCCATGCTGAAACAAAGCCTGGAGAGAACCTTACATTCCCGTGCAACACCTGGGTGAAAGTTAAACAAAATTTACAATAATATAATAACTAATAAATTTTCATAGCTTATAATAATTACAACAACATAGTTCTCTTTGCGCTTCACATGCATCACAAATGTTGAGAACTTAAGCATAATACAAAAATATAAATCCTACTGTAAGAAAAGATAGGTCTTAAGTGCTTTTTAAAATTATCGAGAGAATATATACTCATAATTATCATGGGTTTAGAATTCCACAGAGCAATAGCTGATGGATTGGGTTCAAAACAAAAACAATTCAAAAATACCTCATAGTACTGGTCGAACTGGTTCAACGAAGCCTTTGAAATCCGTTCCACAACTGGAGGAGGCTGAACAAACTAGGCTAGACTAATGGATTCATAGAACTATTTTAAAGTGCCAAAATATTGTTTGTGGCTGCAGACTGTTGTGGTATACCCACCCACCCCTACAATTAATCTTACCACGGTATACTATAACCGAACGCTAAACCTCACATCATCATGCCCACATCTCAACACAGTCCGAGCAAGACTTACATCCGCGTGCCTAACATCATAACCTAACATCTCAGCATGCACATATATGTTCCTCAATGATGTACATTCACATTCCTAACCTCACATTCTCATTTCCATATTCCCTACACACACACGCACACAAACCCGGGACATGCACGCACTCCCAATTCCCCACCCACGCATACACCTGGAAGGACGTACATCACACGCGAACCTCATACCTTCACTCTCACACCTCCATATACCCTTACTCATCTCACAAATACACACACGGACACACACATGCACTCCAACATGCACCCGAACACACACACAAATCTGTCATGCCATACAGTGGCATGCATGCCCGCCCACAGACCACCACACACACACAAACACACACAAACACACAAATCTGCCATGACGTACAGTTGCATGCCCATGCAGCCCCCCTCCCCATGTAAAAATGTGTCAAGACCAATCCCAAACACCTCCTATCACCCTGCAAACACCCTCAGACACCCGCTCCCCATTCATTTAGCAGTACGGATACCCACACACTCAACTAACCCCATGCACCCACACTCATCCCACCCTATTCACGCACATACACCATCTGTCAGGATGTACAGTCACATGCCCGTCCACAGATCCACACATACACACACACTCACACGCATAACTCTGCCAGGTTCTACTACAAACACCTCCCAAACCCCACGTCCTTACGCAAACACCCCCATACACACTACCTCATGCACACACACGCACACACCTACGCTCGCCCACCCGCTTCTGCTTGGACTAACATCCGCATCACCAACCTTACATCCTCACCCGTACATTGTATATATGATTATAGTTTGTATATGGGATTAGAACGCATTGTAGAGGTATCGTAGTCGAGTGGTTACAGCACTTGATTTGGAAATGTATGTGTCGTGCGTTCGATCCCTAAAACATCACTAATGTCTGTTGACAAAGCATTAATCTACATTTTCCAATCCATACTTTGGTGAAAAATGGGAACCAGGTAGGATGACGAAAGCCTTGGTGAGAGACAGTTATCCTCACGGATACCATTTGATAGGAGCTAGTGGAAATGGTGCACATTGTACGCGCGAATGAATCTGATGACTGGGGTAATAGTGATATCTGTTAAGCGCTTTGAGACGGTATTCCGTTTTAAGTACTGTATAATTCCAGATTTATTATTTTCAAAATCAGTATAGGAATATAATTTTGACTTACTGTCACGGCTGGTAGATTCTTTGCTGGTCCCTGACCCAATGTTCCATTTTCGTAACCTGCTAGAGGCTGTTTTTCTGGCAGTTGGCAACGGACCACATCAATATCAAGAACATCCACATCACATACACTATTCGGCCCTAGCAGAACTTGAACGTCATCCTCCGTGCTAGCCAGATCTAAGCCAATACCCTAGAATGATTCAAAACAAGATCATTACTACGTATATTCATCTATTTTATATACCTTAACGTATCAATGTTTTATATTTATTTCTGTTCTCGTAAACTATGTTGGTGCTTTCCGTAGGTATGTGAGTAAATCATTTGCCCATGTTAAATTTTCGCCAAAATTAAGAAAAACCAATGAAAAATGAAAATCCCTGTAGTTTTTGTACGAAAAATAATTATATCCAGGCAGGGGAGCGCTGTTACACGGTATTTCCAACACTCACTGTAATATCGAGTCGTCCATTACTGCTCTCATAGATCCTGTTTGGCCCACTGAAGCTTTCATACCTAGGGTCTGGGTAGTACTCTATAAAGCCGCCATCGACGATGAATCCATCAAAGTCAAAGGTCAGATTTGCTGTCATAACGCCATTTGTAGCTCGTCTCCTTCTGGTAGAGATACCATCGTCAGGAAAGCTTGGGGTTGGACAGATGAGAAGAGTTTCCGTTCCATTGCAGAGCTGTGGAACATAAATCAACATGACTTGAATCAAAATGAATTAATACATCAAAGTTTATTAACAACGAATCATAAATCAAGTTCTCGGAGGAGATCTAATGCTTCGCTGTTAATGTCTACGGTACCGGATGAATTATAATCTTTACGAAACATCGAAGTATATAGGTACTGAATGTTGATCGTAACGTCCCAACAATACGCTGTACGAATAAAGCAAATTCCTCATACAAAAAGAGGCATCCAAGTAGACCGACAGCCCACGGACCATCAACCCATGCACGCGATTGACAGTCCACGATACCGACAGCGTTAGTCTAGCGGACCCTCTGAAAATGTCAAGAAGTTGTCTAAGAGTTTCATGGGCAGACGCTCTCGAGGTCTGTCGTTTCATGGGAAGTTGACGGTCAGCATGTTGCATGGTCATGATGGTGTGTTCGCAATTTGTACATTAGCAGGATAAGTCTGCTTTGTGAATAGGGTAGAGTACTTTTAAATGAATACCTCAGAGTTGCTAGCATCTGTTGTAAGTGACGAAACTATTATCCTGGGTTCCTGGATCAGATCGAATCTTTGTCCTGTTAATTTGATATCGAGACCTCCTCTGTATAAAACGAAGAAATTTTACAAGTTTCAGATTATTGAAAGGACATCTGAATTGCATATACACAGCTATGTTTAGAAAACGTCACTTGGAGAACTGTCCACAATTGATGAATTATTATCCATGAAATATTATGATTGTGTGGGGGAAAATATACCTCGTTACACGCTCAATTAACTTTTGACGTTGAACATATTTTCATTACTATTTTGTTATTAGATAATTTGCGGGAAAAAAATATGATTAAGCATTGCCAGAAGATCATTATTTCCTAGTATTATTTTATATATTTTTGTATTCGAAAAGTTTCCTGCCAGTTCTAAACTAGAATAAAGATATTGTATCTTACGACATGATAGACCCAGTTCTGTCAATGCCATCAATAATCGGGTTTGGATGGTAGGTAAAGTTGTAGTCTTCGAACGTTTTCACTAGTCCATCAAATCTCATGGTCAAGGGCACAAAGACCTGTTCATTCATTTGTAAGCTGCTTGTGATACACATCGCAGTCGTATCTTCAACAATCCTGAAAAATAACAAATGTATTCATACATTAGGACAAAATATAGGAAAATGTATAAGACCTAGAGACAGGCACGTTGATGTTATCAATCATTCAAATCAAAATTGTATATTTGTCTTCTGAACACATTTCATTACACGAAAATTATATATCTCATACTGGAGGGGGCGGTGTTTAAATCTGAACTTTCAACGCTTACGACGTGTTATCTACAGTTATTTTATGAAAGCGACTTAATTTTCCTGACCGATCAATGTAGGTGTCCGCAAGCACAATTATGCGCGGGTGCATTTTTTTGATTACATTGTAAATTTATATATTCGATAATCCATTCCCATCAAAAATATCCTCTCATCAGTAAAATGCAATTCGAAGTGTTTATACCGATTCATCTACAATCTTCCCATTATTGTAAAGTTTTCGAATAAATTACCTCTGAACATAAAATATGGAAGACAAAAATCTACAATCTTTCAACTGTATCTAACGACACATAAAAAATGCTACTGAAAATATGTGTAGCCAAAATTTACTATTAAGGTGCATAATATATATTAAAGTGATACTCACAAATTGTTGCATTGTGCTTCTCCAAAACTAGCTTCGATGTTCCTTCCTGTGTTGAGGTACATCCCAGTAACAGTGATCTTTGTACCTCCTGCTACCTGCCCATCTGTGGGACTATAACCTGATATCATCGGATCCTAGCAAGAAAATTACTTAACCGTATAAATCGTTTCAGAGGATTAGATATCAATTAGGAGTAGTTTATGGCTAAATGTTTCATCACGTTGTATTCAATTATTACGATAATTTTCCTCTAAAAGCCCGATATGAGACTATTATAATAACATAATAATACATATTCTTTCAAGTAGAGAAAATTACCAAATGTTGTGAACAGCCGTATAAATTATTCAGCGGGAAACAAAATCAAATATAAGTTCAAAGCCAAGTCAGTTGAGGTAACACATTACGTATAAGTTTGTAATGTTTAATTAGCTCATGCATATTACTTCACTGGCACGACTGGCTAAACTATAACAGGTTTTCTTACAAGTCATGAATCAAATGGATTTCAAGTCCACCAGCATTTGTGCGTATTATGGCAGGGCATAAACCAAACGAAAAGTCCGCGCCAATGGTTCCCAAAAAATTAGAACGAGAATGTGCTTGTAAATTGGATTTTCAATGGAGTTTTATGCACACCATTGAGCTGCAGCAAAGCTCATGTAAAGTGAACTATGCAATTTGTTATGCACGTACCCTGTAAAAGAATTCTGTAGTACTCTCTCCGGCCTTAGTACTTTCACCAGACCTTACTGTGATTGCAATACGTCCTGAGATCAGTTCAGTTGATAAACTAGTCATGCAGCTAACACTGAAAACAAAAAATAAATCAGACAAACCATCGTTTGATATATACATTTTGTGCACCATAAATTGTTGTTTTTATTTTCTTTTTTATATGTACGTTGTTTTTTGTATTCACGCGATGATATCATGAATTTTGACATAACTCAAATGTTCATGTATGTAACATTTTAAATTTGATGACATATATTCGGCATTCTAGCACTCTCGGTGATAACGGCAACTTACGGAGGAACAATTAAAGCCACCCTTCCGGTATCACTCAGTGGCCATTCATGAGACGTTTATGAACACGAATACATCGAACACATTAAAGCTATTTTTGTTGTCTTTTTACCTCTGTCCTGGCTGATAAAATGAGCCCATGTCAGTCAGAATACACTCCAAGTCTCCTATGAAAATTTCCAGTACATCACCAAATTGTACTCCTATGTCAGTTCCCGTAATTTCTAGTCTCGTTTGAGCATTGATAGGACCTGACAAGGGATAAAACTAAAAGAAGTAGAAAAAAACAGGATTACAATCTCATGCAGATTATGTTATAAGATTACTTGTTTGCATATTGTTTGTTTATGATTATTATGCCATGTCAATTTGACATTTGGAAGTAAGAGTCTAGTTGATTGATACAATTATAACACATAGATCACACACAATAATGAATGATTTCGTGCGCCTTGAGCATATGATAAATGGATTTGGCGACTTACAAAATCACGTATTATCAATTATTATAATTATAATTAGAAGTATATGATATGTTACAGGACCTTATCATGACCTTATCATATATATTAATGATATTATTAGTTCATCCAAATTACTTATGTTTTCATTATTTGCTGATGAATTATGACAAAACTAAATATATAATTTTTCACACAAAGAAAAAGAAAGTTCAAAATTTCACCAATCCTGTTAGAATAGCGAATGTGACGATTGAACGAGAATTAAGTGTTATCTTTTTAGGTACTAATATTGAAGAAACTCTAGATTGGAAATGTCATATTGATTTCGTTTGTTCTAGAATTTCTAGAAGTATTGGTGTCTTGTCTAAACTAAAGAATTTTCTCCCAAGGAACATATTAATGAATATTTACAATGCAACAATTCTTCCCCACTTAAATTATTGCAATATTATATAGGGTAATACTTACAAAACAAAACTTTTCAAGATTTATATGTTACAGAAACGTGCAGCTCGCTTAATTACAAATAGCCATTATTTGTCTTCAAGTTTACCACTATTTATGAAACTGAAAATTATTCCTGTATATGATTTGATCAAACTTAATACATGCATATTTATGTTTAAATTTTATAAAAAAAACTGTTACCATCTGTTTTTATTAATATGTTCCAAACAAATCCTTCTATTCACAATTACCCCCACTAGTCAAAGTCACAACTTACATCCCCACTTTGACGTTCAACATCACTGTATAATTCTATATCATTTGTTGGGGTACGGGAATGGAATTCCTTGAATCATGACTTAAGATAGTATTTTTCAAAGAAAGGTATCCATGGTTGAGTAGGTACAGTACTTCTCTTTCCCGTCTTTCTTCTCTTTCTTTCCCATCCTTTCTATTCTTTCTGTTTAGCCTTCGTTATGGATGTGTGTGTGTGCGTGTGTGTTGATGTGTATGTGCGTACTTGTATTATGCACGTGTTTTACTTTTTATTGTTAATTTATGTTCATTATATTGTTATTGTTTGTTACAGGGCCCCGATTGCAAGCAGATTTCTGCTTCTAAGGGGTCATAGCCATTATATTGTATATTATCATTGTAAATTGTTTTATACTGGTTGAAAAAAGACTTGAATTGAATTGAAAAAAAGAAGAAAAAAAAACCTTGCATAATGTGTTTGATGACAGGTAAGTATTCATACACTGGATAGTGAATTATTATTTTCTTACGTCAGTGATAACTGGTGCTGAACAGAGCTGGGTCTCGTTCTGGCTGAGAAACTGGTTGATCTGACAAACATCACTCTGAATGACATTGCAGTCATCATCACACCAACCACAGTTTAAGATGGAAAGGGTTACTTCTTGGGAGAGGCACCGGCTGCAACTTCCACTGTTAACCGAACACTTGTACAGGGTCACTTCAATGAAAAAGAAGGGGAATATGGTAGGAACTGTGTATTCAAACTGGACGTAATCAATCCCTTAGTCTAATGCAATTACTTTCTTTGTTATATGTCTAAGCTATGATGAAATGATTCAGAACAGTTAATCAAGTGATAGTATTTTCCATGTGAATTTGCAAATGAAGACTTAGAACTGAAGTCTCAATTGCGAATGGTAATTAATCTGTTCGAAATAATTTTGAACTTTCTTCCTAACATTAACAGTAGATTTTGATAATATAAAACGCTAGACGGATTTAAAAAAAAGTTTCACCAAAGTACGAAAAGCAAATATCTATTTTCCCGCATTAAGAAATTTTTAAAGTGATAATATCACCGTTTTAAAGAGGACTGCGGTGACATTTTTGTTTTCATTGTATATCTAAAGCAAATTTTGGAATTGATGGAAAATGTATTGGTACAAAAAAGGGTATCATACCATATGTGTCTGTCGGATCATCTATGTTGTATTGTCCATTCCACTGAATCGAGACGCTTACATTCTTCTCGAGGATGTTCTCATTATACATGTACTTGAATAAAAGGTTCAAACCGACAAAGTTTTGAGGTTAAATTGATATACAGATGTAAAGTGAATGCCTCCATTAGCATTAATGAGGGTAAAAATGATGTATAGAGGAAAAGGTCAAGGTAATAATTGTCAAAATACAGGATAGGTGTCATGGTTGTATGGATATGTCGCAGGACTGTGGATCATATAGTTCGCGGTTCGAGTCCAGCTGCGGCACTAATGCCCTTGGCAAGACATTAATCTACACTTGCCACTCTCCACCCATGTAAATAAATAAAATTGGTACCCCGTAGGAAGAAGTGTCTTGAATGCTTAAGCGCCTTATCACGGCGGCTCAGCTACAGCAAGGGTTATAATTTGAAACTTTGTATAAAGCGCAGTAGAATAAATTTTATAGTGTATAGTAACTGCGCTATATAAATGGATTTATCATTATTATCATATGGTAAATGTATGCATTCTGCCAACGGATTAGTATAAAAAATCACTGCGGTTATTAGAAAACATGGAAGAAAAGACAAACAGTTAAGAACAAAGGGTGAATGGTTAAAAGAAGCAGCAAGAGAGCGATAAGGAGAACAAGAAAATGAGAAGGGAAAGGAAGAAGGAAGAAGAATAAGATTGGAAGAAGATGGAATAAAACATAGGACAAGACGGAGGAGGTGATGGTGAAAAGATTGCATATATATAAGAAATTATGATGCTCCGTACACAAAGAAATTGTTTCAGAATTAAGCTCTAAAAGCATTATTATTTCTAGTATTTTTAGTGTGTTTTATTGAAATCCGAGCAGAAATCTTGACTTAATGGTATTTTAAATCTAGTTTGATTGAAGGATAACTCTTTGTATCCATATAATATCAATAATATTGATTATTGATAAATTAAGCATTGCTCACCCAAGGTTTAAACACATATTTACCTCTTCAGCACTACAGACGATATAGCTATCATTGAAGAAGGAACTTGGTACTCGCATCTCGTCTCCATCAATACGAAGAATGCAATCAAACGACTGGACCTGATGAAATATTACATTTCAAAACAAAGTTGTTTCATGATTTAACCAGATGACAAGGTAAAATATTCATGTTTTTGTCAGATATTATTCAATTATTCAAGACAGTACCCCACATTTGCCAAAATCGACCCAGGTGAGTTATAAAATGAGTACCAGGTAGGAATTAAATCTTTAAGATTTGTGAGCGCTGTAGTGGACATCGTGCTAAATCCAGCAAATAATAATGGAGTGTCGGAAGTGGTAATATGCCATTATTAGTATCATTATTATTATTAGTAGTAGTAGTAGTAGTAGTAGTAGCAGTAGTAATAGTATTCGTAGTATTTGTAGTAGTAGTAGTAGTAGTAGTAGTAGTATTAGTAGTAGTAGAATTACATTATATTCTCAAATTATGCATGTAAAGTTTACAATAAACGTAGCACAAATTGGGTGTTGTTCATACCTTTGTCTGATCTATAGGGAGATGCCTTGCCCCAAGTGAGTAACCAGAAGGAATATTAACTGGTATGAAAATCGGTTCTGCTGTCCCCACTAGCTGAGGGCAATAACTCTGGCCTTTGTTTCCAGAACCTACGGTGTTCTATAAATATTGAATAGATACATGATACATAACAACAACAAAATCACACATATTACACTTGTAGCCTATTATCAATAATTTTGTATGAACGTATATAATATTAGTATCCCATTGAGAGGATTTACTGAATGACATGATTTCAAAGCACATTTCATACTCATATTCAGAGTCTACTGATTCCTCTGAAATTGTTATATTCCCGTATTGAGGGGGGATGGGGGTCAGAGTCATGTTTTACTCTGCCGGGGGCCAGTAGGTCTATGCATTTTGCAAAATGTCCAGACCTCCCTTTGCGCAGTTCTTCAGTCTCACGCTATTTTGTATTTAATGTATGTTTTTCCAATACTTGACTGTGAAATTTCAAAGTGAAGAAAATCTTGATTTGATAGCAAGAGGAGAACACCTTGACGTGACATACGGGTTACGTAGATACCAATACAACTTAGGCTCTTTTCAATAAAATTACTAATAGGTACCGACTCTAAGAGAGAGAGAGAGAGAGAGAGCTACATTTTTCAATGTTAACAATTCTACTTACATTTTCTCCAATCACCACTGTTTCTCCTGGTTGATATGAGTTGTTATCATGTGTACACATGTTGTCATAAACACACCAGTCACATGGCCATGTACTTGTTACACAAGAAGAGCAGCTGCAATAAACAAATAAAAGAAATAGCTGGAACTTAAAGAATGATACGATGTAAAGTCTGTGATGCTAAGAATTAGGAGTCTGTGCTTGCATCTCCCACCTATCTGAAATTAGATTGTACAACACACGCTCGGTGAATATTGTGACGCAGTCAATATCCTACATTTACAAAATTCTAAATTTCAACTCTGGACTAAACATAACCTTAAATCTAAACCTGATCTAACACCCAATTGCAATCCTAACACCTAACCCTATTTTTTTGACGGAATATAGCATAGAGCAATTTTTGCCGAAGCAAATGTCGTGCCGCCCCGATACATTTAATCTATTCAAAGACATTGCACTTTATAATTCTCATTAAAATGTATAGCACGTAACATGAATATTTGGATTTATAGCCATTGTAAAGATAGGAGAGTAAGCCACTTGCGTATATGATGGAGGGGCGAGAGCGGGAGGGACAATTTGCCCACGGTATGTTACCAAGTACGATGGAATAGTGAAATCATATTGCATTAAATGTATCATTTTAATACCTATGATATTTCCTCTGATCTAAGCTAGCATAGGATTGTCAAATTGATGCAATCATCAGAAATACAAAAATCTTATATGTAGTCAGTAAAAGTATGGGACAAATTACCTTTCACTTGCCCAGTAAGAAAAATATAGTTATCTTTATATCATAAAAACAAAGATGGCATATTACAAAAGCAAAAACCAAAGAACCTACGATTTTAGATGGGTGCAGTCAAATGATATAAAATCCGTGCTGACCAAGCTTACTCCAGTTTCCGTTGAGACAATCGAAAGTGTCAATGTTACATGGTCCGCTGGTGGTAAATAAAAAATAGAGATATAGATAAGACGGTTGCAAAAGTTTTCAAGTAATATTCTTCAGGGATATGTATGTAAACATAATTTTTCTTTTCGTTACCCCCTCTACATAAAATAAAATCAGTTTCATTTAAGGTAAATTGAAATTTAAAAAATTCTATGGGGAAAAGGAGAAATTCTGTAGATTTTTAGTACAAAATAAATGTAACACTAACGAAAAGGGAAACCACGGTATGCTACAAATGTGTGGCTTATTTATACCTCATATGAATCTTCTTAATCTATATTGGATTTTCTCCAAAGTTTTACTGGTCTCTTCCTACTATTCTAGTCTTTTTATTCATAGGCTTATAACGACAGCCTTTGAAGTTTAGGCCGTGTTTTTAAACTTCGAAGTTATGTAGGGACATGTATGTGCCATGCTAGCGCAAATAAGTTCGAGGTTTGCTAGCTCGTAGTTAAATAAATGATATCCTTAGCTTGTCATGTTTGTATTAAACTTTGATTACTCGCTGTGAACCCTCGAAGTGGTAAGTGGATCGTTTTGTATAACTTCGAGGTTTCGCAAACTTAAAGTTTAAATTATGACGATCGTGTGTGAACACTTTGCGCCAAATTAAGAATTGTGTGACGCACTGTAGAAAAATTATAATTTAGATTTCAAAAGAAACGAAATTAACGGAGAGATAATTAATATTATCCTACCTTCTTCTGGAATCATAGGCAATTCACTCGCAGGAGGAGTTACGCACATGACTGTATTGTCCAAAGTGGTGGCAGCATTGACCTGGTAGGAGTCGAAGGCACACCTGTATTGATGGCTGTCTTTGAGGGCTGGTAGCTGCTGAACGGTAATGGTGATCTAGCGCATGTAAAAACAAGATTAGATTTGATGTCTGTCATACGGAAGATGGAGAACATGCTATGTAAGTTATAAAGCACGGCAAAACTATTAACATATAGTGAGGTCAAAATAATATGTTATTTCATCGACTGTTGGGTCTTAACTTTGTCGATTGTTAGATAAAAGACAAGATTTATTTGAACTTTCATGTTCTCGATAGCAATGGAAAGTGTTTTCTAAATATTTTGAGTGCTACATGGTAAAATAATTCCGAACATGTAGCTAATACTAAATAGAAACAGTATCTCAGTAAACAAGAATGGACACGACTTCATTGTGTAAAGTAGGGCCTCATTGAGTTTCTCCAATTATGTATTCATTCTATTGATAATGAGTTTTTACTGAATCGATTCTTTATGAAATGCCATAAAAAATTAAATGAATGACTTCTCGCAAAAAGAATCACAGGCAAATGTAACAGAAAAATAATACATCTCCAACTAGCTACATGTATATTGCATTATGATTGTTTTGGGGGAATTAATACTTGGAGCATCAAAGATAAATTTAAGCATAGTGTTAGCCGAGTATGTAGTTTTGTTTATATCGTTATTAAAATGTCATATTCAGCGGCCCACAATTCTTTTGTTTTGATAGACATGATGTCCCAAGAGCACCTACTTCTTGTTCTGTTTCTTGATAAGGTATTCGATGATCAGGCTGGACATCTGAGATGGATACACACTGGAAGGCATTATAAGACAGCCATCGAGTTGACTCGTCAGGGAATGGGCATTCCTCGTATTTTGTACATCTTGGAGGGGAGAGTGTGTGGGATGGAAGAAAATGATAATATAAGTAATGACGAATGAAGAAAATACTTTTTGTGTACACGTGACAAGTCAAAAATACCAAATGTGAATGTAGCAAAAGTGAACTCAGAATTAGTTGTTTTCTTTAAGGGTTGACAACGCTTCGGATCCCTCATCGTCCTGTCGTGTGGAGGTAAAGTCAACATAATACATGTTAAATGTCGAATGGAAAAGGAAAAAAAGAAAAATCAACCATAACTATCCTACCCATATAATGCACTCCCCTTACCTCAAGAGAACACCATCCACAGAAAGAGTCTCCTTCTTTTCCTCCATTCTAACCAACCAACTCGCCTTGCTTCAAGAGTACACCTTCCACAGTATCGGTCCCCATCATTTCCTTCATTCTCACCAATGCACTCACCTTGCTTCTAGAGTACACCATCCACAGTAAGAGTCTCCATCATTTCCTCCATCCTTCACCAATGCAGTCACATTGCTTCTAGACTACACCATCCACAGTAAGTGTCTCCATCATTTCCTCCATTCTCACCAAAGCACTCACCTTGCTTCTAGACTACACCGACCACAGTAAGTGTCTCCATCATTTCCTCCATCTTCACCAATGCACTCACCTTGCTTCTAGAGTAAACCATCCGTAGTAAGGGTCTCCATCATTTCCTCCATTATCACCAATGCACTCACCTTGATTCTAGAGTACACTATCCACAGTAAGGGTCTCCATCATTTCATCATTTTCCACCAATGCACTCACCTTGCCTCTAGACTACACAATCCGCAGTAAAGGTCTCCGTCATTTCCTCCATTCTCACCAATGCACTCACCTTGCTTCTAGAGTACACCATCCACAGTAAGGATCTCCATCATTTCCTCCATCCTCACCAATGCACTCACCATGATTCTAGAGTACACCATCCACAATAAGGGTCTCCATTACTTCCTCCATTCTCACCAATGTAGTCACATTGCTTCTAGATTGCACCATCCACAATAAGGGTCTCCATCATTTCCTCCATCCTCACCAATGCACTCACCTTGATTCTAGAGTACACCATCCACAGTAAGGATCTCCATCATTTCCTCCATCCTCACCAATGCATTCAAAACATCTCTGGTACTGATCACAGTTGACTACATCCAACTTGAGAACCTGATTCTTCATATCAAAATTAAAAAAATAATGCAATTGCATATTGTCAGAATTCATATCTATGCTGACATTAGCTGTCGAGTTTCGCTTTCATACCTTGGATATATACTTTTAGATGGTTCTCCCAAGAACTCGTTGTGTGCAGGTATTCCATTTACCTATAATGTTACACACAGATGACTGCCATATTACATATAGTATGTATTGCTATGTTTGGCGAGCATCACAAAAGCACGTAAAGAATCACTTTTTCCCAAGACGTTCGTGTTGGCATAGCATTAACATTATTATGAATTTGGCTTATAAGAAGAACAGATTCTCAAAAAAATGCAAGAGACACTTAACCTTTGAAATTCAATGCCTATTGTACATTTTCGTTATTTCGAAACACTGGCTTAACAAGCCCAATCCTCATTTAAGCTACACGTCCATCTAAGAAGCATACTTTAGGGTCTCGCCAAATTTTTCCCAGTGCAGCATAAGCACATGCTCGTAAACAGAATCAATTAAAGGCAGTCCAAAGTAGCCTCATATTGAATAAAGAACCCCTAAATGACGGGAGAATTTCTTGATTGTTTCTCTACGTCAACCATCCTATATCAAATAATAATGCCCTTCATTATCATGTTTTCATTCAATCTATCTAAAGATCCTTACTTTTGAGCCTTGGTCTGAACTAGTAGCAAGGGTTAGCTGCTTTTTCGATTCATCAAGGAACATCTCTTGTAAGACAGATCCATCTCCAAGAAAGACATCTTCATATACGTAGCCAAACGAACCATTCACTATGTTCAACTATTTAGAGAAATCAAATACAAATATAGTTTGGTGTTTTTCATTTTGTTCCTAATTAGCGTATGAAAATGTTCAGAGTATTAATGAAGAGAACAGCCTGGCAGTGAAGATAGAAATAACATGAGTAAGGTCACATATTTCATACCACAAGCACGCAGTCATATTTAGCGAAACCGAACTTGAACATTGAGGCTGTATTAACAGGAGTAGATGACCCTAGTAACTCCACGATGGCAACTTTCTTGCCATCCTTTATATGTCATGAAGGTCTCTAGAACTGTGAGTTATTGCTTAATCTTTTTCGCAAGGCACACTACTGAACCGTGAGGAGGTACTAGAGAACAATTCGAAGATTAAAATTATAGGCTTTTAGTTATGAATACTCAATTTCGATGTCTAAATGCTTTAATCACTCAGTTAAAGGGAAAACCAACCTTGATGTAAAAGTAATCTTGACTAGAGGAAAGCAGAAATATCAGAAAAGTAGACTGGTGATATTTTGAATGAAATCGGACAAAAAAGGGAATGTTTAGACATGTTAAAAGTTGTTATCACTAAGGTATGGGTTCTTTAAATCGGCTTAATCGGTGATGTCTCTGTGACGTAGTGTCGGACAGCTTTCCCATTTGTCCCAACACAAAAATATCTTCTTTTTTTTCTTCAAAAAAATTATTTTGAGGACATATAATAACATGCTATCAATAATATATTTTGCGTAGTACCACAAAGGAAAAGGCCCTTAGGATAAAAGCAGAAATTAATGATATTTTTGTCCACGACAAACGGGAGAGTTACCCCCGACTAAATCACAATGCACTGACCACGCTGCCAATTTGAGATTCACATGGACTAGTGATATCATATTTCAAACTTTCATTACTTTGTTATTATTGGTCCGTTGTTTCGACCTTTCACCATTATAATTATCTTATTTTCTGCTTTCATGAAAATGAACTTATTAGATTGGTTGGATTGCTCTTTAGCGGAGTTATAAACCTTTTGAAACATACATGTACGTGGTGAATATGAACAAAATGGACTTTTACTAACAAATAATAAACCCAAATTTTTTCCTTTTTCCTTCATATTTTTTCTTCATTTTGTTATGGTACATAACATAGTTGTACTAAACCTTATGTAGATATCCTTGTGTATCTCCCATGAATGCTACTGTATGATGTCTCTCTATGTTTGTCACAATGGAGGTGGATATCACATCAGGAATGGCGATGATGGGTGAGGCAGAGAGGGGAACCGTTCCACTAGCATACCTGTAGAAAATCACATTAATCCCATCTTGTTCATAATAAGATGTACATTGGACTGAATCTGGTGGTGTGGAAGAAGACTGGCAAGAAGAAAAAAAACATGCAAAGAGATTCATCAATTTTTAAAGAAACACGGACACCTTATAGATGAGTCATTGTGATTCACAACAATGTGGCTGCGTGAATGATGTCGATCTGTAGTTGACTCAAAAGAATCAGGAATCGTGATGATGAGAGAGGCGAACCCCTTTACTGGCACATTAGAGTCAAAACAGGTCCATCCTACTTAAAATCAGCTGTACATTCGAATGTATCTTGCAATTTTAGAGGAGGATGGAAACGCTATATCAAAGAACAAAGATAAATAGAGGGAGAGGGAGAGTTTATACACAAACCTGTCCATCAACTCAACTGCACCCATCAACGATCACCGCTTCTTGGGTTTTGAACTTTATGTCAAACCAGTACCCCGTTTTAAAGTATTCAATGCCATTTGGTCGTTTATGTTAGACCATATTGAATATTAACTATTCACATTTTCACTGGACTAGATTGGAAGCGAAATTATGGAAACATATTTATCGAACTTTATCCTAGATAATATATATAAATTAAATATATATTACGACCACTGATTTTCTTTTTTTTTATAGAAATGTTTTATTTGTTTGTAATGTTTGGCGCCTTTTGCCACACACATTTGTTGGTTTGAGCTTTATTAGATTTGAAATGATCTGCATGACTTTAGGCTATTTCGTTTCAATTAAGTACACAATAGTTTTTGGTGCATTTATTATATAAGCTAATCAGTATACGGCGACCGAGAAGTTCAAAGTACACAATGTGACAACAACTCTTAAAACTTTATAGTAACACCTCAAATCCTTGTAGGAGAAACTACTACAGCATTACTTACGAAATTTAGGATAGTAATACTTTATATAGGTTGCCCATCAAAATCTCGTCGCCTTTTTTTAGACACTCTGTGTACAGCATAGGTCTTCATTACTATGATGACTATATAAGTGTGGATGTTTTACTTACTGAATCATGTTTATCATTTCACAATAACTTACTGAAGAGCACATGCTGCGATCCAGGTAACTGTTTGTTGTGCCAGTGCTAGTTCCTTGGATACATCCTAAGACAGCATCTTCAAAGCTCTGCTGGACATCACACATCTTATAGACACAGATGGCAGATGAGATCTCCTTTGAAAATACCGTGTACAATAAGACATCAGTACTGTCGTTACTCAGTGAGTCAGTTAGCTGGGATCCTGCTGGTCCGATATGAGCAGATTGGATCATATTGTAAGACCCACATTGTAGCTCTATCTCTGTGTAAGATGCAAAGTCTCTATCTAATGAATTACGACACAGACGTCCCAAGTACACACCGTTTCCTCTAGATATGAAATAGTAGAGGTAATCCCTATGAGCTAGTAGATGTCTGAATGAGTTCTCTTGGGGAAGGTTGTCTAGTTGTGAAATTCGTTGTATTCGTATCATATTTTCAACGGTGTGTTTTGAGATGAATTCAATGTTAGTACCACTGACTCCTGTGAATAAGTAGTAGTCTCTATGTGGAGTACCCATGCCATATTCTAAATATTCAGCACCAAGAACAACAGCTCCAACAGTAGGTACATCTTCTATTGTCACAGCTAACTGAAGACTGCTTGAGTCATACCTCATTACATCATTTGATATATTAGCCAAGCTCCTTGTCTCGCAGAAACCGTCACAGCCACCACAAGTGATGATAGTGTTCTTCTGAGTTGTTGTCACCACAATTAGGAGTTTATTATCATTAACGTTGGGATGATCAGTACACTTTCCAGTATTCACCGTATGCTTGAGAGTCAGGTCTGAGTCGAGTTGGTAGAGCCTCTCCCGTGCTCCAATATAGACATCTCCAGTGATGTTGTTGATGGCGATGTGGTTGAATGGTAGGGTGGAGTCAGGGTTAGAAGGGGTGAAGGATGATACCAGGTAGGAGGAGAGAGGAGATGATTGGATGGACCGAGTCTGAGATGATATCATGGTCAGAAATAGCAATAACGCTTCCATAACTTTCAAAGCCATGCCTGTAGATGTTTACAGCACTACAGGCTTCTATGTTAATATAATTTGTGAAAATCAAAAGAAGAAACATTAAGAAAAGAATGAACATAATTTATTAGAATAATTAATTTGTTTACCCTGGAAAACCTTATCATCAATGATGTTCTTCCTAAGGGCCCTGCAATTAGCGATACCTCACCAATTGCCATTTACCCATGTACACCTGGGGGAGAGTGGCAAGTGTGGATTAATGTCTTGCCAAAGGACTTTAGTTCCGGGCAGGGATTCGAGCATACAACCCTTGGATTGAGAGTCAAGTGAATGAACCATGTGAATGAAGTCGATAAGACCTACGAATACTTTCAGGTACTTAAGAAAGCTTTAGGTACTGGGTAAATAATTATGTGGATACTAACCATATTCAACTATAAAATCATGTGCAATGAATTATCCACGATGTGGCATTTTCTTTCTTAATTATCGATGAATAAACATCAGCACATGGCAGAGACGTTGATAACAAGGACGTCATTTGATTTCTTCCATAAAAAATACAATGTCACATTTTAAAAGGGCTGTCATTTTACATGACAACCTTGCAGCCAACCTTTAAAGAGAAGGTTCATTGATTTTGAAATTGACTGAATTTGGTATCATTGCAATCGTAATATTACACTCAGTAAAACTATCACATTTGTGTAACTTGTAAATTCGTGCGAAAATTATAAACGTTGATTAAACTTGATGAAATATCACCCCACTCGAGACCCCGAAAACATATTGTAAGTCAGCTGATTTTTAAGTGACGTAGCAAAATGAACAATGAGTACAATGGGCCGCTCAGCTGAAATGATTGGCGACGGTGCGCGATGCAGTTTGCGTGCAATTCACATATGTCATAGACTATTGAGTATTGAGTACCGTACCCGTTCATACCCAACGTTGTTTGCCTTCATCAAAGTCACCCTGGAAATAACGATATGGACGAAAACATTTTTGAGGAGATAGAAGAAGGAAGTACCTTTGGTTCTTAATCTTAGCTCTAAGTCTAATTAATTTTATAACTCCCAAATACGTCGATGTAGCGTTCACGTTCAGGGGGGTGTTTCATCAACATTTGTCCGCCGACAACTGTCAGCGCTGACTAAATTTGTCAGCGCTGACTAAATTTGAAATTTAGTCAGCGCTGACTAAAAACCGTTTCACGAAGCTCTCTGACAAGGGCCTTGTATTATAATGATCAAGCGTAGCGGCTAGCGGCGAGTCTACCACTTCGCGCATGCGCAGTAGCTTTATCTTGCTTCCGTCGTCTGCCACTACCTATCTGCGACAATCATCATACAATGAACCCAACTTCTGTGCTGAAATGGTTTTTCGTAGAAATCCCGTAAGTACAAGTCATATTTATTCCCTAATACGAAGAATAAAATTCACAACTCGACATCTATGTGCTTGTTGATTTTTGAATACTTTTCCGACGGTGAAACAAAGATTGATTATGAGAGCTCGTGTGCGAGTGATTGACCAGTTTCGTGCGCTTGCAGTAGGCACGAGTCGAAGCTGCGTCTAGCGCCCGGGCTAGTGCCGGGCATTTTTGCAGCAGTCCCTACTGTCATCCGATGCTGTTATCCGGAGCGCGGAGCTGAGTTGGCTGTCGGGTTTACTAAATTTAGAACCGAAAATTTCAGTTTTATTGCAATTTAAGTATCGAAGCAGCAACTCATGCAATAAATTGCAAGTACAAAACAGTGTCTAGTAGATTCCACTAGGCTCTAGTTACTGTGATACTCGTAGCTGTATAGCATTAAATAACAAATGAACACACGTTGTCGATGACATGTATCCCCAATATTAAAATATTTAGTCAAGAGTAGGCCTACTGCCTAGACTCAAGAGCCGGACTGAATAGACAGTGTGGATGTGGTGCCTGTGTATTTCTTAATCTCTTTGTTGGCTTTGCCTCTAAAGGCTCTATCTCTGAAATTATTTTTGTTGTGAACATGATAAGTTAAGATTAATGAACAGATGCTAGATGCGAGACATCGATCTACAACTTACAAGTACATGTGATGTAGGCCTAGATGTAGATCAACTAACATATCTAGATCAGGCAATTGACCATAAATTTCAATTTTAGATAACGAAAGAGGACTTTTTTGGTAAAGAGAAAATCCAAATTATAATAGCACAGTTAATTCTGCAAATGCTCATCGATAATGCTCATTTTTTTTAATTCTAAGATTTTTTTTGTAAGAATCAAATTCCTCCTCTCTTTTAGTTTTACAGGAAAATTTACAGAGAGACCATATAGTCGCAGTACCAAATGCTTCCCTTCTTTGAGTATGTGCTTGAAAAAAATGTCCTGGAGAGAACAGACCACCACAAGAGAAGGTAAACATATTTGGATCTTATAACTTGATCTGTTTAGTTTTGTCAAGTAAAAGGAAATTTTGAAATGAGTGAGGTCAAGGCCAAGTTGGAGGGGGATGCAAAGGGCTGGTTTGAGAAGTATCCTTTCAGGGGATGGCTATGTCGTCGGCTGGCTGGCCGAAGGGCGTTAGCGCGCGACCGACTCGAAAACTACTTTTCGAATTATTCGCATTTAAAGATTTGTTTTATATTTAAACTGCTTTTTTTTTTGGGGTACCTGAAAAAGTCGGTTTTATAAAAGTTTGAGGCGATTTAGTGCTAACGCCCTTCTGCTTAACGCTTCATTTTTTACCTGAAATTCGAGCTAACGCCCTTCTGCCAGCCAGGCGACGATGTATCGTCTACTAACAAGTTGCTGTAGGGTTAATTTAAAGCCCAACTGCACTGCTTGTAGCTACTTGCTCCTTCTATATAGAAAACAATGCCTAGGCAGTGCCCATTGGTCCCCCATGATCCTCTTTTTCTTATGTTAATTGAGAGCCGAGTTGATGAGATAACCACCTGTTAGTGACCACGCTAGGTGGTCCAATTCCTCCTGGCCAAACTAGTACAGACGGGCTTTAAAGTGTATTTTAACCTCCAATATAATTATCTGTTATTAGAATTAACATTTGAAGTTCTTGTAGAAGGGGGTCCAGTACATGAAAAGGAATGACGAGCAAAAAGAAAAAATAATTGACTTTCAAATTTTGCTGAAAAGTAAATATTGAAGACAACTAAAATATTAGATAATGCTATTTTTTTTTTTTTCTTACATATTTGGTTAATATTTATTGAAATGTTTCTAATTCTTTTCCAGGGATTGAGAAGGAGGGTTTCCTGTTGAGAGATGGGGTGCCTTGAGGTTCCAGTCTTGACGTTTTGCCCCTTACCTCAAAGCGATGGCCTCTTGTGCCTAACAATATAGGAGCAAAGCACAATGGACTGGTAATTCATAGTAAATATTACAATGTTTTTAACAAACAGGGAAAGAAACAGATAAATTCATAGCAAGTGAGTCTGTCATGGCATTTTGAGCGACCCGGCATTTGCATTTGCTCCAGCAACGACTGCTCGACGCTTTATTTGGTCAAAGGTGTAGGGTTAGGCGGTTGGGTCTAGTGTTGGGTCCAGGGATGAAGTCAAGTATTTGGTTTGATAGTGTAGGAAATTGACGTAAAACAATTGTCTCAGGAGCAAGTGTCATGCAGTCAGATTTTCCAGGTGCTGGTGGAGCTGTATACACTATGTTACTCATCATTGGCAGTTTAAAAATCTTCCTTTGTATCGTGATAGCAGCTTAAACATGGTGAAGAGTCAAGGGAGAATAGTTTACACCACTTCTTGCTATCATTTACAATAGCTTCAGTAAACTGAAAATATGCTGACCCACAGTTTGTGAGACATGTATCACTGTTTTACCAATTAGAAGAAGTAAGTGATTTTTACGACATGCTCTACTGACAATTATTTAATGGTTATGTTGTAACACAAAATGAATTCTTAATCTGAATCCTGGATCCATAGCTAAACATAGACACTATACCATCAACTTCAACTCCCAAAAAAAAGAAGAACCACTGGAGGTGAAATGTTGCATTTTCTTTTCTGTGAATATACCTATTTGAGAAATGGTAAGTGTGAAATATTAATGAAAGCAATCTCAATATTATTTATTTTATAAGGTGGTGGACCCGGCCAAAATTCCATGACCGTCTCTAAATAGTGCTGGAGGCACTGCCAGAATAAAGAATCCAGGGCTTACATGGTAGTGAAGCCGAAGCCGTAAATGTAATTTCTTTGGTGAGTTGAACATTCTTTATTATAAATTTCCAGGCTTAATTTCCACCTGCATTCATGTTTTCATTAACCTTTACTGTACTGCCCCCAATCAGTGGTGTGACATGACCAATCGCCACACATACATAGGGAATCGTGTAAAGAACTAAAATCCATGATTACTATTTTTTAATGTCTTTTTTTATCATTAAATATGATAATTTATGCAAATTTTATAAATAAATGTATATATCATGTGATGATCATGCACAGTAAAGCAGTAGGGTTAAATGACATGTCTTGTGCTAAAAAACAGTTATAATAGAAATTGGACACCAAGTATTGAGAATCCCCCACTGCTTTTAATATTTTTAACAGCTTAGATATCTATCAAAGAAACATTTAAGTTAAAATAATTTTGATTTTTTCATCACTGTGTCTAAAATTTACCATGCATACTGCTCAATTTGACACACATTGACATGTCTCTACTTCATCACTAAACCAATTTAATGCTTTTCTGCAAATGAGATTCTTTGACATTAATACATTCTACTCTGCTCAAGACATGATGAAATAACTACATAAGTCAAAGTATCATGTTTGCATTTCACTGTTTGTAAGAATAGATGGGCCTATATTGAATAAGCATTTTTTGTTTTTGTTTGTTAATATATTCAACTATGCAGTTACCTGACTTGTTCATTTTATTTCAGTTTTTAAGTAAGGAACTCTGGAAGATTTGCAGAAAGACACAATCACTTACCGGGTAGTCTAAATTGATTGGAATGTATTCTTTTAACCCTAATGAGGCCGGGGTATTTGAGATCTTTCTAGTACCGGGGATCTCGGCCGTGAAACGTCCAATCGCCGCGAAAATTTGCACGCATGTCAAGTGAAGTGTATAGAATACTATGGTAAATTTAATTTTTTTCAAAAATTCACTCAATTGCATATTTATGGTAATTTATGCAAATAAGGTCATAAAATTCACATTTTTACCCATAAATCATATATTCTTCATATTTAAGCATTCTTTTTCATTACATATATTCATTAGACCATTTGGAATAATAATACGACAAAAAAAATTGGAAGAGCCAGGTTATTCCTTATGTTATCTCTTGTTTTGAAAATTTCTTATGTATTTCATTGTTTTTGTTGTTTTATTTCATTTCTAACTACAATTCAACTATTTTGACCCCCAAAACAAACACCTTAACTTTAAACAAGACCAAATAACCAATGTTTTATCTCTTTTAGGAAAAATTACATTTCCATATGTTTTGTACACAAATCACGAAAATTAGCGATTTTTCGTGCTGACATGCAAAGACAAAGGTCACGTGACTTCGTAACTGTACGTCCGATTTTCAAAAAATTGTTTTAAAAGATGCGCAAAAAAGTCAGTGAGCGGCGGGGCGTCATCCGTATGCGTTTCCGAACAATCAGAAAAATCGCGGAGAATCCCCGGCCTCATTAGGGTTAATGAATATATAAGGAGATCCAGAATAAGATAATTAATACAAAATCAGTGATTAACAATGACAATGATAGGGAAGTGATAATAACAGTACTTATACCACTAACATCACTAATATTACAATCCACAAACAATAACAATTATTGAATATGTTGATGTTTTTCATAAGATGATAATAGCATTATAAATATGAATTCCAATTGCAGTTGATTGAATCACAACAGCATCAAGAGAACCAACATTTTCCAGAGACTCAGCAGCAACAACTAACAACAGCAGCAGCAGCAACAGCAGCAGCAGCAACAGCAGCAGCAACAACAGCAGCAGCAGCAGCAAATGAACAACATCAGAGCACCACCACCAGCAGCAACCTGGACAACAACAGAGATGGCAGCAGCAACAACATCAACAACAAGGACAAAAAAGAAAATGCAGTTGATGGACAGCTGGAGCTGTTGGAGATTGAGAGGGAGAAACTTGAAATATAAAAATCGAGGTTGAAAAGGAAAAGTTGCAAGTAATGAGAAGATACAGAAATCAAATACTAGAAAATGAACTGTAAATGTTCTTCATCATTTTCAACTGCATTTTTCAACCTTTGAGGGTTTTTTCTCTCAGTAGTTTAAGTAGATCTCTAGATATAGATCTATTGATCTAGATTAAGTTGTCTGTTCTTTGAAAATTGATGGAAAATTGACACAACAAATGTCATTCTGATTTTATTTTATTAATAAAGGCCGTTCAATTGAGAAGGCCCTTTAACATTAATTTCAGCTGTTTGTTGTGTGTTTTTTTTTTTTCGTTGTCTCTACCAAAAACAAAAAAAGGTAATAAAATTGGGTGAATGAGGAGACTGAATCTACACGCTTAGTCTTATCGTTAGACCCCATTCATTCACCTTTGTTATCTAAATTGAACTTAATGAAAGAATGGAGTAAAATTTTTGGTCCCAAAATTTTAAAAATCAAACAATTTTAATGTCAGTCTTGATGATTGCCATGGCATTGGGTCTACTTTTCATAGGACTTCAAGCTCAAGTCAGTTCATTTCAGGAAAAAAAAGGCATGCAATACTTACTTGGGTTTTCTTTCCGTACATGACTTGCGCCACCCTTCTATTGTCGCAAAAAAATCTCAAAGCCACAAAGACTTGCAGATGGGCAGGTAGAGCCATGCTCCTCTTTGTGGCATGCTGTAACACATCGTTAAACTCATTTATCATGTATAACACCCCTTCCCTAGTAAATCTGTATTTTTTTAACATATCTGCATCATCATATAACTCTAGATTTGTACGGTCCCGGAAAACACACTCTGCGAAGGGCAGCACCCCCTAGGATATTCATGAGTGCTGCCATTTTGCCTTTTGGTTGTTGAGACTAATTAGTCGGTGTAAATTGACTTTGTCGGGAGGTACAAGGCCACCGACAAATTTATTGAAATTAGTCGGTGGACTTACAGAAATTAGTCGGTGTTTTCCACCGACAAATTTTCATGAAATGGAAATTAGTCGGTGATGATGAAATTGTCGGTGAAAATGATATTAGTCGGTGAAAACCACCGACTAATTGTTTCATGAAACGCCCCCCAGGTATACCGTATATAGCGTAGGCCCGTCTGTGCAGTATCTACGCGTACGTACGTACGTACAACCTGCCTGCATCCAGCGCAGCTTGCTTGCCAGCATATCACAGCCAGCCGGCCCGGCGCTTGAGCTAGCTGTGAATCGCGAACCGGACTGATCTATAAGTTTTAATTCTCTCGACTTCCACTTTCCCCATTTATCTATCAAAAATCTAAACTAATCGGCCTAATCAGACATTTTCGTAATGAATATCTGGACAATTATATGTAAATTTGTCGCCTATTTTGCTCCAGAAGAGTCGTTAGGTCAGCATGCAAAATGTCCTAGGCACTCCCAAATCCGACACATACACGCTGAGCTGCCCTCAGAATATGTGATTATTTTTCCGATTTTTATGCTCAAATGTGACGGTAAATAAGATAAAAATCGAATACACATTTGTAGAAAGTATTATTTATTCAGTGTATCTCATTCAAAGTGCCTAAAATAAAGGAAATATCACCACTGGTGGTAAATATACAAACAACGTTGACCCATATCTTAAAATTGCAATAGGTATGCAACATTGTCCCGAATGTGTGATTGTAGGTTGTTCATAGTGTGACGTCATTTTCTCGCATTTAAATAACGCCGTCATTTCACTTTGTGAGTGGGTTTTGGAAAGGGTATCAAAATTGCATTTAATTTATTCCTCACAATATTGAGGACTTAAAAAGTACTTTAGTCATTTTTTTAATGTTCTCAGCAATCTGTAGAGGTGTGATTTGCCTTTTTTCCAAATTTCAATCAACCTTCACTTTAACTTCTTTATTTTCCAGAAACCAGACAATCTTCAAGACGAGAATACTCGTGTATCTTTAAGATTAACATTCATTTATGTTCAACTTGGGTCTTGTATTTACTAATATCTAGAGAAGATTAATATATAGTGCGTATCAAAAAGGGTATACTCAGTTTTGGTAGAATCCCATCTAAAACATCGATTTTGTTCAATTGAATAGAAAAGGTGACAACGTCAACGCAGACTCAAGAAAAGCCTTGTTATTGATTTATTCAATATGGGCAATGTTGATTTTGGGATCTATTTTTCATGAAAGTCTACTATTAAAATCCTTCCAGTTTTTATGTGCTGTTGGAGAAAAATGCCTTATGCACCTTACGCACATTATGCAAGTGAATGTTGACAAGTGAACAGAGAGAAGAAGTTCATGAAGTTAGCAGGCTGTTTAAAATGATTTAATTTTATTCTGTGGATTGAAACAAGGACATGTGAAACCGCAGATACATTGGATCACTTTAAAGGTACTATGTCCCATTTGCAGGCCCCAAAAATGAAAAGGTTAAATTCCAACGGCATTTGAAAGACAATACTAATTTAGAACTTCCCTAAAAAAAAGGGGGCTTGAAAATGTCTTTAAGTGGGAAAATAACGACTATTAGTTGTCGAATCGACTTAGGAGCTATAGAGCCAGTAAGTAATAGTCTGATTTTCAGACCATTGTACCGAATGGTCGTACGTTTTATGCTGCGCAAAGATTCAATCAGTTTAATTTTGGCCATTACAAGAAGTGGGTTATTGATGTAGACAAATGCTCATGTACCCTTTACAGCTCATTTTATGTATGTTATTACAAAATAAGAAAAAAAAGCCAGTCAGTCACTCAATAGTGTCTGACAGTGAAGTCTAGCAAGTAAACGGGTTTCCTTGCATAATTTGAATATTAGGACACTGCTAACGTTTAAATTTCACAGATAGGACATACATGACATATTCATAATTCCTGCAAAGTTCTACAGAATTTGATGTTGGCTGCAAAAAGGACATAGTATCTTTAAATAATGAAGCACCGAAACATGAAGCAGAATTTAACATTTAAAATGATTATAAGCAACAGTAAGACATGCATTATGGCCTGACCAACAAACCTTGCATAAGCCGAAACTTGGTACGAGATTTTGACACTTTAAAAAGAACTTGGTGCTAAGTCATCCGTGGCATAAAACAATGTGAATAGGCTATCATTAGACAGGAACAGGTTACTATTTACATTGATTATGAACTTTTAATCATAAGCTACCAAAGTTGTGTACACTTTTTGGGGGTACCCAGTGTAGTGCATTTTCATCATTTGCATAAAAAGTTAAAATCATTTCATTATCCGAATATATCAATGGTCATTCAATACTCACCCAAAGTGTTAGTTTCAACAGAAGGCAAATTTCATGTAGAATCGGTAATTGTCAGCAATCGGATGACGATGTATTATCATACGTCGACCTGCAACAGTTACTGAACATGCTTCGATTAAATTAACAGTACTTCCGCTTTTAGAATGTACCATTCCTTTACAGTAAGCGTTTCTATCTTTATTATATACGGGACCAATATTCAGTATTTGAATAAGCATTCCTACTTTTCTGATCATTCGATTGAGTGTTAACTTATTTATGTAGGCCAAAATGATATGCGTGTAATTTAATAATGTGAAATTTGATAAAATACAAATTTACATATCATTTTTTCCCAAACCGTAATGGAATGACCCCCTATTCAATAAAGGTCATATTTAGATAGATCTATAGTAACTGATAGCCAACACCTGTGATAGACCTTGTTAGTCTGACATTAATATGTCATTGGCGGATCCAGGGGGGGGGGCACAGGGGGCAAACAAAAAAGATTAGTGCACTCCCCACTGAGCGAATTTTCGGCCGGCACGATTTTCCAATTTGATCCGCGCCTGTATGTAATCTATTCCAATATTTACTGTAAACAAAGACAAAGAAAATTGACCTTTTTAAATTTTGGACGACGTAATTGTACACCTTCTTTTTTGTCTTGCGGAGTAGCTGTGCTCTATAATGTCACAGTACTGTTTTTAAATAAGAGGCAAATCGTTATTAAGCAGATCAAAAATGAAAATGGAAATTGAACAACATGCATATTATATACATATAATCATAGGTCCACAAAGAAGAAAAAACCCTCATGAGTTCAACATATTAAAAAAAAACTTACATTTTAGTCATTTTGTGTGTTGAAACAATTAGAAAAAAGTTGTATGCCACTACGTCACAGTGACATAACCGATTAAGCTAATTTGAAGTGCCAATTGGTATAGTGATGACAACTTTCAAAAATTCAAATTCTGGTTTGTCCGATTTCATTTAAGCTTTTATTGATATGCTTCTCTGGTTGCTACGCTCTCTTTTAAAGTAGTCTTCTTTTAAGGTTGGATTTTCCTTTAAATGTATTCTGCATGGCATCGAAAAAAGTACCAGTGGAGCGATCAAATACACAGTTGAATAGGTATAGAAAACTATGTTACAGATGAGTGAATAGCTATTGGCATGCTCTAACGTCAAATTCCTCCATCGTGGGAAAAAATGGCAATTTTGACGTCGTTATAAAAAAAATTAAAATCGATTAATGTGACCTTTGTAACCATAAAGTAAGTATTGTCTCCTCTCCCTGTGATCAGACGTGTGACTCTATGTTTATACAGCCATCAGTTTCAAGAATGGTGTATACTTTGCGTGATTAATATCTTTTTGTACAGGTGATGGTAAATAATATTTCGTGAATCGAGTTGTTCTATTCATAATGTTAGCCTTCATAGACCTCCATTGTGATTTCTTAACTCGCTCTTTGTGATAATAGACCGGAAGTATGCTGACATTTGTCCTTTGAATTCTTTTTGTTATAGCGGTCGGTTGCTTGCCTTTGCTCTCGTTGTTGTTTTGTCTGTTAAAAAAACAGTTTTCTATATTCATTGTTGATGCGAATAATTTCAAATGGGGATGGAGAGGAAGTCATTAGACAAGATATTTTAGAGGAGGTTTTAAATCGTCGGAACAGTGACCAATCAACTTAACGCATCAAATGTTAGGAGAATCAACAAACGTGCCTTATCTCAAAATGAGGAAAGGAAGTGTATGTTTGGAATTATAAACCGTATGCCTCATTATGATTCTCAGACTTCGTATAAGTGTATGGCGCGCCGTTTGACCAATAAATCAGATAAACACTGTTTATCGAGCGATAAAGAGAGAGAGAGAAACTATGTTTATCGACTGATAAACACAGTTTCTCTCGATAAACAATGTTTATCGCCGAAAAATAGTGTTTATCGCCGATAAATAGTGTTTATCAAGAGAAACTGTGTTTATCAGTCGATAAACAGAGTTTATCTCGATAAACACTGTTTATCGCCGAAAAACAGTGTTTATCGCCGATAAACAGTGTTTATCAAGAGAAACTGTGTTTATCAGTCGATAAACATAGTTTATCTCGATAAACAGTGTTTTTCGGGATAAACAATGGTTATCTGAATTATTGGGCAAATGGCGCGCACTCGTGCTCCAGATCAGAGCCGTATGCACTACTCCGCACGTTAGTCAGGTGGCTTGGTGAAATTACCGTTACTTTATAATTGCCTGATAAAAGCACCATTTTTGGTACAGGGCTTCCTTGAGACCTACTTAACGATATTAGGCTAAGAGCCGCCGGCAAAAATGTCAATTTAAGGGTGTGGGGCGGGGGCGTCTTTTTGGCGCCCCCAAATAATTTCATAACATTGATTTGTTGTTGTACAAATGCCATTTTTGGTACAGGGCTTCCTTAGGACCTACTGAACGATAATAGGGTAGGAGCCCCCGGCAAGAATATCATATAAGGGTGTGGGGCGGGGCCGTCGCCTCGTAGCCCCAAAATAATTTATAAGGTAATATAACATTGATTTGTTATTGTACAAATGCCATTTTTGGTACGGGGCTTCCTTAGGACCTACTGAACGATATGAGGGTAGGAGCCCCCGGCAAGAATATCATATAAGGGTGTGGGGCGTAGTCCACAAATAATTGTAAAAGGTAATATACCATTGAGTTTTTGTTGTACAAACGCCATAGTTAGTTATGCTCCTCTCCTACCATCATTCAGCAGGTCCTAATGAAGCCCTGTACCAAAAATGCGTTTGTACAACAAAAACTCAATGTTATATTACCTTATAAATTATTATGTGGGCTACGAGGCGACGCCCCCGCCCCACACCTCTATATAATATTCTTGCCGGGACTCTTGCCGGGGACTCCTAGGCCTACGATAATATCGTTCAGTAGTTCCTAAGGAAGCCCTGTACCAAAAATTGTGCTTTTATCAGGCAATTAAGCAACGGTAATTTCACCAAGCCACCTGACTAACGTGTGGAGTAGTGCATACGGCTCTGATCTGGAGTACGAGTGCGTGCCATTTGCCCAATAAATCAGATAAACATTGTTTATCGAGCGAAAAACACTGTTTATCGAGAGAAACTATGTTTATCGACTGATAAACACAGTTTCTTTCGATAAACACTGTTTATCGGCGATAAACAATGTTTTTCGGCGATTAACAATGTTTTTCGGCGATAAACACTGTTTATCGAGATAAACTCTGTTTATCGCCTGATAAACACATTTTCTCTCGATAAACACTGTTTATCAGCGATAAACACTGTTTTTCGGCGATAAACATTGTTTATCGAGAGAAACTGTTTTTTTCAGTCGAAAAACATAGTTTCTCTCGATAAACTGTGTTTATCGCTCGATAAACAGTGTTTTTTCGACGATAAACAGTGTTTATCTGAACTATTGGTCAAACGGCGCGCCATATACGTGCCGCAAAACTTTGCCACGTTAGGAAATGCATGGCTATGATCGAGAGCCCAGTCACACCAACGAGACCGACGCCAGACCAACAGCAGACCGATCAAACAATTGTTTTACCTCCCTCCAATGAATAAAAATAGTTTGCAGGCACAAACCCATGTTATTCACAATGCGTTACAGTATCTGCACTGATAGACTAGGCTGAAGGCATACTATATAGGCTCTAGTCAAGGCTTTTAAAAATTGTGGTTAAATGTCAAATTAGAGTCTTTGCCTGCAGACTAGACCGAGAATCGGTCGGTATGGGGTGGGCTTTGGAGATGTGACTGATACTCCAGTCAAACTGCTTTATGATCTCACTTGTGTCATCCATCAGGCCATCACGATTGGTGTTTTGTTTACTAATTAAGCTTGAACAAAGAAATGAACAAAAAGAAATACAGAAGTCCTGCTTATAGTCGATTCTTTATTATTATTAAGTATCACCCAATTATGACAACAGAAGAGCTGTTCATTTAAATAGGATACACACAATGTTCCTTAGAAAACACAGAGAGCGAGAGAGAGAGAGAGAGATCAGACAAATACAGGGAGAGGAATGGAGACAGAAGGAGAGAAATAAAGCAAGAAAAAGAAACAGGAGGGAAATGCGAAATGTAAAATGAAATATTCATGTTTGTTATTGAGTAAAACTCGTCAGCATTCTAAAAACTTCATCAGGAAACGGATATTCTGCGCCATTCTAGATTAGTTTTATATTTTGATTAGTCCTCTTTTCCCAATATATTCACGCCTTTTCCTGATATGATGTATAATTTAACTGAAAATACAATAGTTCTTTTTTGTCGACGTTCCCTCGCTTGATATGTACAGCAAACTTATACGTAAAAACATTACATTAAAGACTGATCAGAAAAAAGACAATTACATCTTCATAACTTCTCAATGAAACATTATTTTGCAATGCATGCACCATTTATGATAACTACAAACGACATATCAGAACATATTTCGGGTCCATGTCAGTAAACAAGTCATCGATTCTCTAATATGTAGATCCAATTTGTATACACAAAATGCTGCACCATTGCAGCATGCATATTTTATTCGCATGTATAATTCAGTCAATACAGAGAAGAAAAACAAACAAACTTCGATTACATGGCTTTGGTGCTTCATGTGAGAGTTTACTTTAGAAAGATATATTTCTCCAGGTATGATCTACCTAATATCGGCACACCATACCCAAATATCAACTCTTCGGTTTCTATTTTTTATGTTTGTATATAAAAATTACAAAAAAGACTTGTATGATGGTATTCGGGCACCACGATGCTAAAAAATGACGAAATGATTTCACCTCGATGCCCGGATTTAAGGTGGTGGTGGTTTTGCGAATGCCCCGTCTATGATTATATGGATAACAAACAAGCACGAAAGAAATAAAACAAGAGGGGACTGCACTCATGCAGTAATCCATTACTTCCACGCTAGCAACTCCATAACAAGGTAATTTCTTATCAATGGCACAACAATGATGAATTTCAAAGTTTACATCGAACTAATGTAGCCTACTTCAAATATACTTATATACAAAATAATCTATTTTGGACGAAGTATTTATAACTTTGTATTTCCCTTTGTGAAAGGTTTTCGCAAATTTAAGACCCAAAACAAACATTACAAATATATTCTTATACGGTTTCATATGTAGGATTTGTATTGATAAGATATTGCATTGTGTACATGATCATCTAGTGATTTTGTCTTAAACGAAAGGGTATCAATGCGCTATTGTGATTTTAAAAAAAAATTGTATTGTCATAGCCTTTTTTTATAGAAAAGTACCATTAAGCCAGTTCGTAGCTATAAGGTGTACATGGGCAGATAAACGTTATTTGTACCAAAATTATAAAACCCACCTAGACGAATACTGGATAATGTGCTGATGAAAATAATCATTGTTTATTTGTGCACAGACGGGACATTCAATGGAACACAGCTGGAATTATTCTTTTCAATAAGGTAAACAAGAGGTTTTCTAGAATGATGATTATTCTAGAAAGTGTGGACTAGGTATACCCTATGTGTATAAGATCTGATGGCATTTGGAGTCATTTGTACAATGTGGTTTATTCCAGAAAGTCGTTCACTTATGATACATGTGTAAAGATATAATTCAAATTTTATTGACGGTGCGAGAAAAAAATGTAACTTCGATAACGGCTAGGTAATCTAAATTATTATTTTTTAAATGTTTAGCCTTATCTTACACCAAAGGAAAGGAGAAAGAGACAAAATCGAAAAAGCTTTAAATTGTTAATTGCTTTCTAATAATCAACATAACTGAAGGAAATCTGACGATCTTGTTTAGTGGGCTTACCAAAACTATATATATATATATATAGGCTGCAATATGTATATATAAACGTAAAAGATATTATAATTTTAAAAAAATAGCAACTGCGACAAAAATTACGACTTGAATTAAAAAAGTAACTGTTGTACTGAAGTTAGAATACATGATTACTTAGCATAATAAGACATTCATTTTCCACACCAACATAGTAAACTTAAATTACTTTGCATTTATAAAATTGAAAAGCAAAGATCTGAGTATCAATATTTTCTTGTACTGTATATACACAACGTTGCCGCCTTTTAGCTATTCCATCTGAATACAAGCATTTTAAGTCGTAAGCACGATGTAGTATCATGAACCACGAGGAGAGCTTGGAAAGCGTGATGACGACTAAGCCTCTAGTTTGGCAACAGCTCTGTGATCGAATCCAACTGTCGATAAGGGGAAAATGATAGAAAAATACTAAGACTCTCTAATTTGAATAATAAAAATCGTGCTTATGATCATTGCTTCTAACTCGATGCCTAAAGTGATGTCATCACAATAAAGGTTTAGTTGCCTGTATCTTCCTCTTTTCTGTGTTTCCGTGCTGGTGCTGGCTCCAAACGGTTTGGTGAAGTTATGATTTCAGAACTTTCTCATGAGCTAAAGATTACAATACATAGGAAACATGTGTCTAGACGAGCATTGTGAGAAAATTAACGATTTGATAAATTAGTCTCAATAAGAGTAATTATAAGTACGTGAGAAACATCATATGGGAAATAGAGAAACTTAGAGTCAGAGATGGGTAAAATTAGAAGAAGAAAAAAATGTGTGCGCAAAAATGATATTAGACAAGTTTAAACGAATTAATTATGGGCCAATCAAGTTTGCACCAATGACTCCAGCTTGCTTAACATTGGATTTGAATCGATTATATTTGATTTGATTTGATTTGATGGTCATCCATTTTCCATATATAATGTTTAATGACTTGTGTGATCACTAAATAAGGGGTCGTCAAAAGTATAACTTTAGCTGAATTCCTTATCATGAATAAAATGCTCATACAACCAATACACATATGTAACCAATGCATAGTGGAAAGCGGAAGGCCCTCAAAATTGAATTGGTTCATTTAAAAAAAACCATGACATGCCACCAAAGGCTGATATTGTCTGTTTTACCAAATAATAAGATATTTACATCATTATACAAGCATCAAAATACAAAAGCAATATGACAAAATAACAATGGTAGCATCATATAAGATTTAGAAATGAAAGCGAGAGAGAGAAGTGAGAGGGTAAGTTGTATTCAGATAGTATCAAGCGGAACATTTAAGGTCTGTATATACCAAACACCTATACAAAATTCCTGACTTTTGCTAAAAATTCATAAAGTAATCATCGGCCTACTAACCAGAGGACTTGTATCATGAGATGTGAAGTCATACAGCTTGCTGAGGGTCGCCACTCGACTGAACAGACCAGAAAAGTTCTAAAGAAAAAAAACAAACAGACAAACATAGGAATGCTATTTCCTTCTAGTCTGTATCATTTTATCCATGCATGGAAACTAGGCATGTTTCTACGTCAAGGAAGCAAAACATAAGTCATAGGGCGTAAATTCATCAATATTAAATTTAATGAAAATAATATATAATGTAGATCTACAGCGTATTACAAAATATGTTCATTTGTTACACTTTCGGTGCCCATGGTTGAGCTACCTTCAAGTTGTCAGTATATATACTATACATGTAATGAAGCTGTCTGAACAATAGACAACGAGACTGCCATAGACAAATATGTGTTTGGATGTGTGGTTTGTTGCCAAATATGGCTACGATCAAAAGAGTGCAAAGTTAAAGAAGAGAAACAATTAATCTTCACCTGTGTAATTCTGTGGAAATCCTCCTGGAGCTCTTCTGTCGTTGGTGGCGGCAATGCTTTGATGTTCTCATAGTATTCACCGATGGTTCTGATGTGGCCCGGAAGATCCCTGTAAAACAGGACCCGATTGAGGGCAGACTCCTGAAAGAGGGTTAAAAGATTCCATTCATTTGTCGACGAATGGTAAACTTTTTACAAACAGATAATTTCATGAAGTAGTTGCAGTGTGAATTCTGCGTTGTTTTTTGTTATTAATCATCATTATCAATTGAAACGTATGATGCATACCTAACCCTTGGTAATAAAAAATGTACCGTTATTGAAAGTCTCCAGATCAAATTGGAGATGAAACTACACATGAACTAACATTAACATTGCCAGTTGTATACATGCGGAATAATAAACATGATGTTGGAAACTCACAAGCTCTCACTCCAGTCGGACCTGGCCGTATGTGTCATTCATTTATTATTTATATGTTTTTCTTTGTTTTGCTTTGTTGTTGTTTACTTGGGTTTTGTTTTTGATTGTTGTGTTACTGTATTGTCTCTTTGTTTATTATTGCTTTACTTTAGAAAATCTGGTCCGAGTTGATTATTTTTTGTTATAGTTGAATATCCTGCGGTTGTTTTTTATATAGATGTTATTTTTTATATTCCATGGAACACTTAGGAGAAACACAATTTGGAATTATATCCACCGGTATGTTGATAATTTATGTACTACCATGTTGACTATGTTTAAACAAAATGTACGTTTGAATCGATTATCAGTTATTCATATAATATGTTCTAAATGCGTTCATGAAAAAGGGAAACAATATTTGTAAATGTTTTGATATGACTAATCACTTTAAAAAAAAGGACATATTGACCTGATGAGAGGCCGTCTGCCCGCAAGGAGGCCGTGACTGCCATTGACAATACAAAGCTGTCTGTCTTCTTGCGGGCAGTCAACGTGTTTGACGAATCTAAATTTGATGAGAAATCTTCCAACATACTACTTTGGGTAGGACAAAAAACTTGACTATGTCTGGCAGCTTATGATACAATACACATGAACAATGACTACTTCAGCTTGTCTACTTCTATACTAACCTGCGTATTTTCTGAGCGGGTTTTCTTGCAGGCGTTATCAAGCATGTTAGCCAGGACCGATACGCTCTGGTCAGCAGACCGTGACTGACGCATGTCAAAGACGTAGGACGGATGCGTCAATGTGGTCATCCAGTAGTGTAGTGGTAGACTGAGAATGGGAAGGAATGATGCAATGAAAAAAGTACACACGAATAAAATGACCGTAGAGACTCTCAAGGAATCAATTATTCGGCAATGTAAATAGCGTTCCACAAAGATGCACTACAGTACAATCACCTTGATAATCCGAATGTTTGTACTGATACTTTGATCTGCAGGCCATTACTGACGCCCCTCTAAGCTAGACTTGACCAGTTTTTACTGGAAGGGGGATAGGTATCCCCGATGATTTTCGCAACATATGACCAATAGCATCATAATTTGCCGCGTAGTCTTATATCGCACCGTAAATGGGGAGGGCAGGATGCGGGAGCAATGCCAGCTGGTTCCGCCCTAAATGGTGGATACGCTAGCTAAATCAAATACCTGTTACTCTTCCATGCTTCAGCAATCTCCTCGGGTTTCTCATCGCAGTACTTACTAGCCATCTTATCAAAGAAGTCAAAAAGATAATTGATGGCGAGTGGCGTCTCGGCGGGTTTCTTGAAGACACAGGCAAGGAACTCGTCAAGGCGAGGCTGAATTGTTTTCTGGTTAGAAATGATAATGATATATTTAAAAAATAATAATAATAATGATCACGTAATGTCTGTGTCATTAGTATGATATTTTTAATGTGTTCACGATTTCGATGTTAGTTTGAGATCGTCATGGAGCGACTACACCTACGTTGATTTCAGGTAAGCCATCGCTTGCTTTTGTGTGGCTCGTGTAAACACACATGCATAAATGAAGCTTTAAAAGATAAATATTGTGACAAAGATTTAAGTTTTCCTACTTTAGTAACCAGCAAACGCGGTGCTAAGAATTCACGATCCAGCTTGGTCAGGGATGTACTGCTCTCTATGGGTAGTTGGTCCTCGGCAACCTAAACGGTCAAAAAGTTCAAGTAAATATTCGAAATAGTGGATATTATTTAATTCTCAATAGGCATAGATATTAGAATAATCACAGAATAAATGTAGTGTAAAGACTATCAAGATCAAAGACACATTTCAATTCTATGAGTTCTATACATTCTACTGAACGATATCTAACACAGCATCTACGTTTTGTTTAACAAATGAGAAGAGTAGTGTTTTCGTTAGTTTTTACTGTATCTGAATTAGAGTGCACAATTTACTCGTGAACTGAAAAATAAGAAAAAAAAAGAAAATGGGCCTCATTGTCTAATTGTTTTTCCATCCACATACGCAAATTAAAGTATGAAGACTTTTCACTCGTTAGATAATTGTGCTCTTGATACCTAGAGGTAGGTGTATAGAATATTTTTTTAAAGAAATGTTTCACATTAAAACCATCGGCGGATTCTATACAGGTTCCACTTGGAGGGTAGGGTGAGCAAAACCATCATCCCAACCCTGTAAAACCCCGGAGTGTTGCATTCCTTAAATAAACACACACACACACACAATTTGTTTACTTATTCGCGATTTTTCCGGCATTTGCCTATTCCTTCTGTTACAAAATCCTTGTTCACCTTCTGTATTTACCCGTTAGCATTCGTCAGTCTACTGTCACTGTCTTGTTGATGAAAGATATTTAAATAGTTATTTTTACCAAGTGGATGATCCGAGATCCGCCACTTTCCATAGTCCGGATTCTTATGTAGTCTCTATCACGGACATCATCCGGACCAGAATATTCTTGGTCTAGAGGAAATAGCATATGAAATAATATATCATAAAATAATTTATTGTCTAAAGTAATCAATTGTGAAATAATTTATTATGGAAATGTTGTATTAAGTTATATCAGATGATGTATCAGGGAATGGTGTATTATGAAAGAGGACTACAGTATCATAAAATAATTTGTTGTGACATTTATGTACCTCCTTCAAATTCACATGTCATAGTGAGAAATAAATCCATTCACCGTGCTTTGAAAACATTACAAAACTGCTCTAGAAATCGACCCGCCGGAAAAACCCAAAGCTTTCGAACTTTCCAGATGCACATGTACATTAGGTAGAATGTTTTGTAAGTAAATTCAAGATTTCATATTTGTAATTTAATTACAAGGGGGTGGAGGGTGTTAGGGGCATAGCGAGAAATAACGAATACAAAAGTGCTCGTTTTTGTGACTTTTATTCTTATAGACATGACGAAGAGGGGAGTAGAGTAGATGAATACGCTCCCAAGGACTGTTACTACTGTCTCTGATGCTACATTCATATTGATTAATCAAAATACTTGAGTATGCAGTGGCGTATCTAGAAATTGCTAAACGGTGGGTGCAGATTCTTACCCAGACCCGGAGAAGGGGTGATGACCATGTACGTGTGCCAAAAACATTGAGGAAGTTATATTACTTTTTTTCTTTGGGGGCGTGCTGTCTTTATCTGAACATTCAACCGGAGAGAGGCAAGTTATGACGGCTGCATCCTATACTGGATACGCCACTGACATGCCTCTCTCTTTATACCAGTAACCTACATTGTTGGAAGAGTTGTACCCCTGGGGTGACAGGTTGATACACCCCTGTCTCATTCATTGATGCCTTGACGATCAGAGCTACTTGACACCCATCGGATACCTGCACAATCATAATAAACAAAAGATAATTATGAAGTCGTATATTAAACTTCGGCAGACCACTGTCGAATACATTTAAAAAGAGAGACTTAATGATTATTCATTTGTGTGGGTCATTTCAGAGACCTGCAAATGGCATCTTAATAATAATCGGAATCAATTTTTGTATATACCAGTTATGACAGGAACAACGAGTAATTCTTAATCCGAAACACGGCATAATTTGGAGCATAAACATTCATCATGCAAGAAGAAATGAAATCGTATGTAAACAATATCATTCGGAGATATTCATCTTCTATCTACCATTTCAACAGGTTCTAGAGGGAGTATGGAATTGTTACCCATACCTTCGGCAGACATTGCAGATGTGTAACAGTTGATGGCATGTATGTATTTGTTTCCTCCAATGACCATAAGGCTTTGGACCATTTATGCCCCAGATGTGAACTGTAAAATCAACATAATATAGGGTAATATAAGTTGTAGTATCTCCTTACCCCGTAAGTCTTGACTGTATTGATGAATAAACCCTTGCTGTTCCCAACGGTTTTGTTCAATTCATCTCGATCTTTCAGGATTCTCTCCTCCCCACCGGGATGATACCACACTATATGAAACAAACAAAAAGATGTTGACGTCAGGTTTACCTCTGGTTATTACATACATTTAACAATAGGCGCTAAAACAGACTTAAATACTGTAAAGGTGTCGTGGTCTGTGGATCACATGGTTCGCGGTTCGAGTCTCGCCGCGGCACTTATGTCATTTGGCAAGACATTAATCTACATTTGAAAATCTCCACCGATGTTTTGAAGACCACCCGGTAGGATGTGAACGTCAATGTGGTTAGGCTGGCATGTGTGCGCTTGTAAAATGGCGTTTGCATGGAATACTCACCACGGAGCAGAGCGTGTGCACTATCATATTTGGTTCAGCAATGGGATCCAGTGACCGAGGTACTAATACCTACGCGTAAAGCTCTTATGCGCTATACAAATGTGACTACTATCATCATTATGCAAACATATTAAATCTCTTTGTCTTGCATTTATCGGTGAGTCTATAGCAATAATAAACATAAAACCAGAATCTGACAGTATAAACAGAATGTAAAGGAACGAAGCGCGAGAGAATATCGTGTAAATACATGTATAATAGGGACGCCTGTCAGGCGATCCTACCCATGCAATGCCATCCTATTCTTTCCTATGTGCTAATGCGGTATGTGTGCTCGGAAGACTTCCGGTCTTAGCCCCCCACCCCCACCCGAAGTGGCTAAATGTTTCTGCAAGGTTCTATCCCTTTAAAACTTGAGAAAATATGAAGATCAGTGGCATACTCACGAAGATCCATCTCATGAGCTCTGTTCTGTTGTACAATGTGGCTGTTCCTGTAAGCAGCGTCCAGTATCTTCTGTTTGACTTGGGTCATGCAATCAACATCTAGAACTTTGACGTAGTACTTATGATGCCTGTCCCTGCCCACTACTGACAAGGTCTGTGAAAATACTCAAATATAATCGATGAGTATGAGTCATTTTATCAATTATCAGTAAATATGCCGCGGCCGTATACTTTCAACGACATGATATTACCATTTATTTTGTTTGCACCATGACCTGCATTCACAATATCCTTTAGATAAACGTATTTTGACCGTACTTCTGTTTCTTTACACGGTGATTTCGCAAGCTTTATCATTTTTATATCATCATCAACAACAACAACATCCACTGGTCATTTCTAAGGGATCGAGTATTATGGATATTTGACCTATCCAACTCTCTATCTTTCTTTCTCTCGCTTTCTCTCTTTCTCTTGGCTTGGCTTGTTACACGGCATTAAACTTTTGATTTGACTTGCTTTGACGTCATCATCATGAAACATCATGAATGAAAAATTATAAGGCATAAGTTTAATGCAATGAAAATTAGCATCAAAGTTTTAGATTTTTATTTGAAACAGATACAAATGAAAGGCTGGGTTACCAATTCGTTGAATTCCACCTCTTCTTCCAAGAGACATTCAAAGTTAAGAGAGAAGACAGACTGTCCAGTGGTGATATCAATAGGCCCTTTCTCAACCTGAATCTTGATGGATTGGTACAGCAGGTACAGAGATTCAGCCACTTGCCGCTGTTTTTTTTTAAATAAACAACGCAGAGAACATGATTAGACTCAAGAGGATATGATGTTGATACAAACATGATATGCGTGAAATTGCGAGCCAAAGCAAATTGCTAATTGTATTAGTGAAGTTTAGCTACACAACATAATGTTCGTTCTGTAATCTTGTGAGGCAAGATATTAAACAATGTACTATTATACATTTGTTGGGCTGTAAATTTTCGTTAAATGTCAGAAATCTTGTTGCAGTAAATGACAATATGTATTAGATATTTCGAAAATGTTATGCACGATATCCTCAAACCTGAATAAATTTGACTTGACTCGCATCTTTCAAGCAGATTTTAGAGCATTGATAACTTGAGGTATACAAATGACATGACTACACGAACTTATCAAATTCTGTTAAAACTAGATGTGATCCTTATGTACAATGTATCATGCAGATGAACTAACATACTTTGTACCGTCATTTATATTACGCAAAATACATCCAATTTATAAAAGTCCTTTTTTGTTCATTTGTTTTATCCCATGTCTGACGAATATCACCATCATCATGATCACAGTGGCATCGATATCACTTTCCTATATATATGAGCGTATTCTTATTATTCGATTCTAATGAACCTTTGTACTTTAATTACCTTCAGATATTGATACATGCAGAGGGAGATCCAGTTGGAGAGGAGCTTTTCAACGATGGTCTCAGTCCTGAACAAATAAAGTTAAAGTCATTTTAAACGCGGATGCTAAATAGTGATTTAAAGTGAATTTTAATACTTACATCACAGTAAATAAAATAAAAAGTTCAGACATTAATACTCTAAACTAAGATTGTATATTAAAGAAACGTGCTCTTGCCTTCGAAGAAAGCGATGTGTTTTTCTTACTCGGTGGCATTTCAACGTTAGATAAAGGAAATAATTATCTGACAACCAATTACCATCAGTGCTACTTTTTGCGTGGTTATTAGAGTGGGTCATGGTTAAGTAAAAGACAACAAAATTGCAATGATATTCAATAAGATATCAAAATAGTTTTATCAATTCAAGCAACCTACTACACAGTATATAATTATTTTTGTACCTACACATTATATTTACTTTTTAAAACGACACGATCGCAACTACTTTCGAAAAATCATCTCGAGGGCAACTTCAAAACCCTATTGCAAACTTCCCAAGTTCGGAATATGTAATACGTCACTATAATGTGCGAAAAGGTGAGAGGTAATGGTAGTGAAATCGCATTAACTGTATTTATAAAAAGTTTTTTGCGATCGCGATAATCTTTCATTTAAAATATTACTAATTAAACAAATCTTAATGTCTCGAACCTCCTGAAGAGTGACCTTGCTCTACCGCTCTCTGCCCCCTCCTCGATACTTTCTTCCAAGAACTTGAACAGAGTTCTGTTAAGAAATAGACCGATACAAATATCATGAATTTCTTTCGTCATTAGATTAAAGATAATACATGATAAACAATAAGAAAATACTAGTGAATAATTAAATCTTTCAACTAAAGTTATCGCTATTTTCTTCACTATCAACATGAGAGGCAAGGTGTCATTTCAGTCATAATGTTCATGAAGTTCATGACTCTCGTTGTAATGTATACAACAATTACACTCTTCTATATTTCATCTTGCCATTAACTTGTTTTCATGAGTCCGAAATCAAATACACTTTCTGGCGACTACTAGTTTGCAAAGTAGAGTCGGTCGAAGTTGAATAAATTTATGATTTGGTTATGTGCTCAAACCCTTTTCAGCAAACTGCCTTTTTTAAGGATATTTCCATCTATAGCACTATTTGTTCATATTTGTCTACATGTATATTGCAATTGGTATAGTGTTCGGTAGCAATTGGAATCGTAATAATGATGACCTTTCTAGTCTCTTGATTATATGGATTGTTTGTTAAGTAAGCTTGCAAATAACTTTCGACATACACACAACTCATAAAAGAATACTGTTGGCACAGTACATCATATTACAAATATTTTACAGATATTTCCTGGTAGGGTATTTGACCATAATTATGGTCAATATAACCATCGACCAATGATCGAAACAAAATGACCGGGAGTGAAACATGGTAAATTACGATCCTCGCAGTAGATATCACGTGACGAGCTGTGGACCAATCACACTTTTGGGTCCGTAAGAGCTACCATAAGATGTGGACGTGATATAATGTACTCACTCTGTGAAATATCCAAACTTTCCTTCAGTCACCAAGAGGGCGGTAATCAATGAGGCGATGTTGACTCTATGATAGACCAAAGGAAAAATCCATCATGCAGGAGTGTCTCTTTTTTGTTACTAGTTTTATTCTTCTTCTGCACACTCGTTACTGGTCTGAAAGCTTTATCTCATCAAATAAGATTTTGAGTATTAACATCCATCTCTAGTTCGAAATACATGAGAAAACCTTCTCCATCTATATCTATAATATTTATATGTGCATTGATTAATTACTATTAAAATATTGCAGGCACATTGATAAAGGAAAATGTTGTGATCAACAGATAAGATGGAGGAAGAGGGAGAATTAGGGAGGGAACGAAAAGATCAGAGAAAGGGAGAACATAAATGTACAAGGAGAGAGAGAGAGGGAGTGAAAAACAGAACAGAGAAACGCAGACAAAAAGACAAACAGAAGACAGACAGGCAGAGACTGGCAGACAAACAAACGGACAGACCGACAGACACAAGGAGAGGACAAGGGGACAACATAGGGGGAGGGGTGGATGCTACATATTGATATGAAATAAGGATGGGAGGATAACAGAAACATTTAAAGATAGAGAGCCCTTTCTCCAGTTCAAAACTTCAATAACATAACGGATTTGGGCAATCTATAGAGCACTAGATTGTTACAAACCTATCCCGTCTCTTGGATTTTCTTTGTTCTTCAAGATGCTTGATGAAATTAGTCAAGAAGTCAGGATTACTGAGTTGTCTAGAGAACATGATCATTGCCGTCTCCAGGTCAGAATTCATGTACTGCAGATAAAACATGGTAAACATGATAAAGAAAATAGCAAAGCTTAAAGCTAATCTTGAGCTCTTGGGCATCGTTTGTCGAGAGAACATGGCTACAATTAATTCTGGAATGTTTATCCTGCAGTAGATTGATTGTTTGAACCAGTAAATTAAAAGAAATCTCACAATAACTTGCTGAAAATAATTTTCAATAAAAACCACAACTCTCATTTGCACATAGTGACCTGCATTAAGCACATGGTGTCGGGCCTATGCTTACCTTGATTTCCTTATCTTGTTATGCTCATTACTCAGCCCCCATACATTCTCTACAAAAATCGTTAGGCACATGTCATTTATTGGTCATCTTGAACATACAGTGTAAGTTTTGTTGGATTCTGTGAGAATCTATTTTCTATCATTACCAGAACTTGAGCTTATCTTTAAGTTATTCAATTAAAACATTTGGTTAGACTGTGATGATAATTCGAGGGGGTCTGATTACTGACCATTCGCAAACCCATCCCTTGCAATCTTTTCTTTTCTTTTCTTCAATGTTGAAAGTATTGGTTTAATCTGAACCAGACTGAAATGCATCGACATGCGGTTCATATCTCACCGTTTAATACTTGCAAAATATTAGGTAAATTGATTGGGATTCAGGCATTTCCGAACAACTTGTAGTAGATAGTTGTTCTCTCAGCTGCAGGGAATATTTGAATAACCAAAGAGTCACTTTAACCATTTTCATCCTCAATGTTACCAGAACAGGGTAGGATTACATAAATGTAATATATGCTTGTCATGTTTCTAATGCATGATTTATTCAACTACGTATTAACCATAGTCACGGTTGAGGTGTCATGGTATAATGACTTATTCACTTGACTCACAATCCACGGGTTGAGGGTTTGAATTTCAACCCGATAATAACGTCTTTTGGCAAGACAATAATCCACATTAAAATAAATAAGTATATACCTCAGGGTCTGTGGTTGGTGGTAAAACAGCCAATCCTGCAAAAAGCATGTTCTTGGAGTAATCTAGTGCATTCACAAAGGGTACACCAAGATGGCTGACTTGTTCCTCTACTTCAGACATGTCAGCCTGTAGTTCATGAAAAGCTGAATAAAAATATTAAACAAGAGTAAAATAATCGAACAATGATACCCCAATACTTCACATTTTGGGATAAATTTACCTATTCTTTCATTCATGGTGGTAGACCTTCAATAAATTGATAGTAGTTTTTCGCTTGAAATATGTCTGAACTCTGTCAACAAATTTTCCTCTTGAGGGCATGTTCCTAACGATATCCTCAAATTAGAGACATGTTGCGTGAGAAATGCAGGAACCACTTAACCAATTCTTTGTTAAGATTGGACATTACTTGCGTCATCAAAGTATTCTAGGAAAACATGATAGTAATTCATCTGTTGAGAAACAAACCAATTATGTACTATTGTCATAATACAATCATTTATTGCGACTGTTAATAACACATTTGTTATAAACTAAATTATTATGACTAAGCAATGAAAGATTACTACTTTACCAGTTTCCACTCGCTCTTGAATCTTCTTCTCCAGCATTTCAAACACTTGGACCTGCTTGATTAATCGATGATGACTTTTTCTAAAGATGACGACGCCGATGATGACGAGTATGAAGATGAGCAAAGCGGTCCCAATCACAGCACCGACAATGGGACCGGTTTTGATGGATGTCGTTGAGTACTTTACGTAGCCAGGGTAGAATACCAAGTTTCCATGGAAAACCTGTAATTGATTTGATTGATTAATTGGTTTCGATCATCTTCTGATAATCTCTTCAAACATATATATTTATGTGTATTAATGTGACGATGACATTTGATTTATAAAATTTGATTCATTCAATGCAAGAGTGATGACAGATCTTAAAGATATCAAATTATGGTGTGAATTTTTTCAAATTTTACCAGCTTATCGAACAAGATTTGTGTTATCCATGAACCTCATAATGGACGAATTATTTCACCTATTTCATTAGGGTAAGCCTATTTTGAAAAGGAAAATAAACGGCCGAATGAAATCGCACAACAAATTTCAACACTGTCCCATGCTATTTTTATGGTATAATGATCGAGAAATATACTTGTGTAGTTGTGAGGAGAAGCGTCGACTCGTGGTGATACACCCTCGTAAGTTACGTTAACCTCAAGCCTTAACAAAGAAGACAACAACCCTATGGAGTTGTTATACTAGTACCTAATAGAAAGGATTACAAAATATTTGACACTCTTTTAACGAATTCCTTCTACTTTTCAAAGATGGGACGTCCTCATCATTACATATATACCTTGTAATGTATGAACATTTGTTTTAGAGGGGTATCAGAAAAGTCACTTTGTGTACAATTTTAAAATCATTTTAATTATGAAAATCCCAAAAGCTTCTTTGAGATACGAATGAAAAGAAATACTACATTAAGATTAAACTTGGAAAATGAATCTTTTCAAATACACCCCCAAAATTATAAAAATGTGTGAGTTGGACATATTTTGGTAGTAAAACGATGATAGGAAATTAGCAAGATAAGTAAAAAGACATACTTTTACAGCTGGTAAATCTTGGGTAGTTCCAGGTTCGACTGTTCCATTGATGTTTACTGGTTGAGGCTTCATCTCTGGTAACTGGCATCGTAAGACATCAATATCAAGAACATCAACATCACAGACTCCATCAGAACCTAACAAAACTTGAACATCATCATCTGTGCTTGCCGAGTTTAAATTCATCCCCTAGAAATGACAAGAAAAGAAATAATATACAAGGAGCGCAGGTATAGAGTTAAAGGGACTTGGTAACATTGTTCAGATGAGAGAAAATGATGCTTAGGTATTGAATTCAATGCTAGATGTACAATTAAAGATAATCTGAAAGTTTGAGTGAAAACAAACCATTTTTATTTAAACAAATTGGGAAAAATTGATCTGATCGAGTCCTTAATTCTCTATAACTATAGTGTAATAGTATAATTAAGCAATACTGTCAACGAATGAAAATACAGATGAATCACAATATACACTGTATGATAATATTTCTAGCAGGACATTGCTTTCAATCGCTGACGAATTAAGCTACCGGTAATTCTAAGGCGGGGGTAGCATCCCGAATATTGAAATTCTCAATGGTGGAGTAAGTTGAAGAATAATGAAGGGTATTAATTCATCTCATATAATGCGATCACGGACAGGAGAATTAAAACAGAAAACACAAAATTAATTTTATCTTAACTACGTCATGATTCTGAAGGAAACATTAACAAAATAATAAATAACTAATTTGCTCCTGGTGAGGAAACAGTTACGGTATTTCAAGTCTCTCACATGATGATGCATAATTATCTTAACAAAATACCACGTAATATCTAGTATCAATGTTTTCTACAAATATAGCGTAAGAATACGCCAGAAGGTGGAGTGCATTAGTAAAGAAAAAAAAAATACTACATACATCCCATTCGTGAAGAAGTATGAAATGATAATTGAAATAAACATTTAAAATCAAACATGCATGACTTACTGCGATCTCAAGCCGGCTGTTGCCACTTTCATAGATTCTATTTGGCCCGCTGAAGCTTTCATAGATAGGGTCCGGGTAGTACTCTATAAGGCCGCCATCGACGATGTATCCATCAAAGTCAAATGTCAGATTTGCTGTCATAACTCCATTTGTAGCTCGTCTCCTTCTGGTAGAGATAACATCGTCAGGAAAGCTTGGGGTTGGACAGATCAGAAGAGTTTCTGTTCCATTGCAGAGCTGTGGGGCATACATTAATTAATACATCAAAGTTTATTAATAGCGAATTATAAATGAATTACTGGAAGAAGATCTAATGATTCGCTATTAATTTCTACGGTACCAGATGAATCATAATTTTCATGAAACGTGAAATTATACAGGTATTGAATATTGATTGTATTAAACATCCCAACAATGAACGGTACGACTATAGCAAATTCATCTAACTAAAAGCACATACAAGTAGTCCGACAGCCCTCGCGATTGACAGTTCTCGAGATCAACAGCGTCAGTCTAGCGAACTCTCTGAAAACGTTTCAAGAATGTGTCAAAGGGTTTCGTGGACTGTTGTTCTCAAGGTATGTCGCTTCCTGGGAAGTTGACGGTCTGAGATTTGCATGGTTATGATGGTGAGTTTGCAAGTTGCATATTAGTAAACTATGTCTACTTGTGAACAAGCAATCAACAAACAGCAGACGAATAAATAAATACCTCAGAGTTACTAGCATCTGTTGTAAGTGACGAAACTACTATCCGGGGTTCCTGGATGAGATCAAATCTTTGTCCTGTTATTTTGATATCGAGTCCTCCTCTGTATTAAAAGAAGAAGTATTACATTTTTCAGATTATTGAAGAAAAAATTTGAACTGCATATACGCAGGTACGTTTAGAAAATATTACCTCCAGAACTGACCACAATTAATGCATTATTGTCCATAAAGTATTAAGATTGAGTGGGGAAAGATGTATAACATTTTCTGAATTGTAAAAATGAAGAGATATTTAGATGCAATTGATAATGCTTATGTTTAGCCAACTCGTACACTGTTGTCTTATTGTCCCCACAAGAGCTTTACACTCGTTACGCACTCAATTAACACTATAAACTATTGAATCTGTACATGTTCTCATTACATTCTTTTTATTTGCCGAAAAATACTATGATTAAGCATTGCCAGACGATCATTTTTTTCTAGTAATAGAAAAGGTTCTCACAAATTCTAAACAAGACTTAGGATATTGTTTCTTACGACATGATAGACTCATGACCAGTTCTGTCCCTGTCATTAACAATTGGGTTTGGGTGATAGGTAAAGTTGTAGTCTTCAAATGTCTTTTCAACTCCATCGAATGTCATGGTCAAGGGAACAAATGCCTGTACATTCATTTGTAAGTTGCTTGTGATACAAGTCGCAGTCGTATCTTCAACAATCCTGAAAATAAGAAGTACATCCATACATTAGAACAAAATCTAGGAAAATGTCTAAGAGTTAGTAACAGGCATATTATTAATCATTCATATCAGAATGTTATACCTGTCTTCTGAGCACATTTCATTACATTGAAGCTCTACATGTCATATGCCAGAGGAGGGGTGGGGTTAAGTTTATCTTCCGACACTTTACGGGTTCCAATCTTTTAGTGTTATGTATATTAATTAATATTGTTTATAAAAACGACTCGCTTTTCCTGACCGATTAGTGTAGGTGTGCGTGGGTGCAATAGGTGTGTGTGTGTGTCTTTCTGAATTCTACTTAGTGATTGTGATTACATAGTAAACTTATATATTCCAGAATCCATTCCCATCAAAAATATTTTCCCATCAGTTAAATGCAATTCGAAGTGTGTCTACTTATTCATCTACAATCTTCCAATTGTATCTAACAACACACAATAAATGCTACTAAGAAACATGTAAATCATAAAATTACCATTAAGGTACGTAATATATAAGTGATACTCACAAGTTGTTGCATTGTGCTTCTTCAAAACGAGCTTCAATGTTCCTTCCTGTGTTGAGGTACATCCCAGAAACAGTGATTTCAGTCCCTCCAGCCACCTGCCCTCCGTGGGACTAAACCCTGATATCATGGGATCCTAGCAGGACAATTAATCGCATAAATCGTTTCAGAGGATTACACATCAATTTGGAGTGGGTTATGACTGAATGTTTTATCATTTTGTATTCAATTATTACGCTCATCTCATCTCAAAGCCCAATATGATAGTATGATAATAACGTAACAATACATGTTCTGTTTTGTAGAGAAAATTCCAAAAAACTACGAACAGCCGTATAAACTATCTAACGGGAAAATACCAAAGCTCAAATATGAATTTAATGCAATGTCAGTAGAGGTAACACATTACGTGTAAGTTTGTATTGTTTTATTGGCTCATGCTTATTACTTCACTGGCACGACTGGCTATAGTATAACAGGTTATGTGACAAGTCATGAATCAAAAGAATTTCAAGTCCACCAGCATGTGTGCGTATTATGGCAAGGCATAAACCAAACGAAATGTCCGCGGCAATGGTTCTTCAATAATTAATCCAATTTGTTCCACGGAAATATGTTTGTGAATTTGATTTTCAATGTGATTTTATTGACACTATTAAGCAAAACTCATGTAAAAGTAAACTAAGCAGTTTGTTACGCACTCACCCTGTAAAAGAATTTTGTAGTACTCTCTCCGGTCTTAGTACTTCCACCAGACCTCACTGTGATTCCAATGCTTCCTGATATCACTTCAGTAGATAAACCAGCTATGCAGCTCACACTGACAACAACAACAATTCAGACAAACGATCATTTGACATATACTTTTTTGGCAGCCAAAATTGTTTCGTGTTTTGTATTTTTATTATGTACGTTGTTTTTTTTTATTCACGCGATGATATCATGAATTTTGAAATAACTCAAACTTTCATATATGTAACATATTTAATTTGAAGACATATATTTGGCATTCTAGCACTCTCGAAGATAACGGCAACTTAATGGAGGAACAAATAAATGTCACCCTTCCGTAATCACTCAGGGGCCATTCATGATACGTTTATGAACACGAATACCTCGAACACATTAAAGCCATGTTTGTTGCTTTTACCTCTGTCCTGGCTGATAAAGTGAACCCATGTCAGTCAAAATACACACCAAGTCACCTATGACAATTTCCAGTACATCGTCAAATTCTACTCCTAGGTCAGTTCCCGTAATTTCTAATCTCGTTTGAGCATTGATAGGACCTGACAAGGGATAAAACTAAAGAAGAAAAAACAAGATTATAATCTGATGCAGATTATTTTGTAGGATTTCATTGATAAAATTGTGTGTATATGTTTATCATGCATGTCTATTTGACATTTGGAAGTAATTAATAGTCTAGATTTATACAATTATTACACATAGATCACTCACAAAAATACATGATTTCTTGCGTCTTGAGCATTTGATTTCAACTGGACTTGGCACCTTACAAATCTCATATATCATCATTAATAAAACAAAATCTATATGATCTCTTCCGGGACCGCAAATAATGTGTTTGATGACAGGTAAGTACTTATACATTGTAAAATGACCTATTATTTTCTTACATCAGTGATAACTGGTGCTGAACAGAGCTGGGTCTCATTCTGACTGAGGAACTTATTGATCTGACAAACATCACTCTGAATGACATTGCAGTCATCACCACACCAACCACAGTTTAAGATCGATGGGGTTGCTTCATCTGACAGGCACCGGCTGCAACTTCCTCTGTTAACCGAACACTTATACAGGGTCACTTCAATGGAAAAGAAGGGATATATGGGAGGAACTTTATATTTAAACCAAACGTAATCACTTCATTAATCTAATGCAATTTTTATCTATGTATAATAACGTCTAAGCTGCGTCTAAGGCTCTAAGCTATAATATAATGATTCAGAACAGTTATTCAAATGATAGTATCTTCCAGGCAGAATTTGCAAATGAAGACTTAGAAGTAAAGTCTCACTTGAAAATCGAAATCAGTTTGTTTCAAATTCCTTATTTGTTTACCTAACATTAACAATGAATTTACATATAATTTAACGCTTGACAGATTTTAGAAATAATGATTTCATCAAGGTAAATGAAGGACAATTATATTTTCCTGCATTAGAAAATTGTATGTAAGTGACAATTCCACCATTTTAAAGAAGGGTTGCTGTGACATTTTTCTTTTAATTGTATATCCAGAGCATATTCTGGAATTTATGGAAAATGTATTGGTAATTCTTTTTTTATCATACCATATGTGTCTGTCGGATCATCTATGTTGTATTGCCCATTCCACTGAACCGAGACGTTTACATTCTTCTCGAGGATGTTCTCATTGTACATGTACTGAAATCAATGATTCAAACAAACATAGTGTTAAGTTCAAATTGATAGACAGGTGTAATGTGAATGTCTTCCTTAGCATAAACGAGGGTAAAGATGATGCAGAGAGGAAAAGGCCAGGATAATATTTACCAAAATACAGGATAAGAGTCATGGCCTAGTGGATATGTCCCCGTAACAGTGGATTACATGGTTCGCGGTTCGATTCCAGCCGCGGCACTGATGTCTTTGGCAAGACATTAATCTACACTTACCACTCTCCACCCAAGTGAAGTAAATTGGTACCCGGTAGGAAGAAATTCCTGGAATGCTTTAGCGCCTTATCACGGCGTCTCAGCTTCAGCCGGGGTAATAATGTGATACTTTGTATTAAGCACAAATGCATATATTAATATAGTAGCTGCGTAAATATTGACATATCATTATTATTATTATATGATACATTTATAACACTCTGCAAACGCATTAATATAATTACGAGTATGGTAGAAGATGGAGGAAGAAAAGAAAAAAAGGGGAATAGAAAATGGTGAAAGGCTTAGAAGAAGCAGCAAGAGAGCGATAAGGAGGACAGGAAAGTGAGAAAGGGAAGAAAGAAGAAAAAGGCAGGCAGAAGATAGAAGTGAAAATGGGACACGAAGGAGGAGGAGATGCTGGACAAAAGACAAAAGGTACATATATTGATGGTCCAGTGTTTTTTTTTATCAACAATAACTTTTCTCCCAAGTTTCCAAACACATATTTACCTCTTCAGCACTACAGAGAATGTAACTTTCATTGAAGAAGGAACTTGGTACTCGTATCCAGACTCCATCAATATGAAGAATGCAATCAAACGACTGGATCTGATGAAATATTAAATTTGAAATCAAAGTCGTTCCATGATTTCACAAGATGACAAGGTCAATTTTTTTAATTTTATTATCATTTCATTATTTAATCCCTGTCGCGAGATAGCGGTCCACGTTTGCCACACTCGAACCAGGTGAGTTATAAAATGAGTACCAGGTAGGAATAAATTCTTTCAAATTCTTGAGCGCTGCAATGGGCGCCGTGCTAAAGCCGGCTAATAATAATGGAGCGTCGGGAGTGGTAATGTGCCTCATTATAATTAGTTTTGTAGACGCAGCAGTTGTAATAGTATATACAGTTTACAATCATCGTAGCAGAAATGGGATGATGTCCATACCTTTGTCTGCTCTGTAGGGAGATTATTTGCCAGAAGTGCGTAAACAGAAGGAATATTAACTGGTATGAAAAACGATTCTGCTGTCCCCATCAGCTGAGGGCAATAACTCTGGACTTTGTTTCCAGAACCTACGGTGTTCTATAAATATTGAATATATAGATACAGGATACAAAACACACAAAAAGAATCAAACACATTTACACTTGGAGCTTAGTATCAATAATTTTGTATGCACGTATATGATATAAGTATCCCATTGAACGGATTTACTGAATTCCATGATTTCAAAGCACATTTCTTATTCAAATTCAGAGTCTACTGATTCCAATTAAATGTTAATATTCCCATTCTTTTATATTTTGAACAAAGTCTTGTTTTACTCTGTCGGGAGCCAATAGGTCTGTGTCTTTGCATTTTGCAAAATATCCAGACCTTCCTTTGCGCAGTTCGTCAGTCTCACACTATTTTGTATTTTAATGGATGTTTTTCCAATACTTGACCTTGACATTTCAAAGTGTAAGTACGAGTAAGTACGTAGATACCAATTCAACCTATGCTCTTTTCAATAAGCTGACTAAAAGGTATTTACTCTAAGAGAGAGAAATACATTTTGTCAAGATTAAAAAATCTGCATACATTTTCTCCAATCACCACCGTTTCTCCCGGTTGACATGAGTTGTTATCATGTGTACACATGTTGTCATAAACACACCAATCACATGGCCAAGGACTTGTTACACAAATAGAACAACTGCAAGAAACAAGCAAAAGAAATAGCTGGAACTCAAAGAATGATATGATGTTAAGTCTGTGATGCTACGAATTAAGAGTCTTTACTTGCATCTCCTACTTATCTGAAATTAGATTGTACAACATACGCTCGGTGTATATTGTGACGCAGTCAATATCCTACACTAACCAAACTCTAAACTTCAACTCTAGACTAAACATAAGATTAAATCAAAATCTTACCCCCGTTATCCCCCTCCTCTCTAACCCCCAGCATAATATAACATCAGTATCATTTAAGGTAAATTGTAATGATATTTTTTTACATGGATAAAAGGAGAAATTTATTTGATTTTTAGTACTAAAAAAATGCAAACCTAATGAAAAGAGAAAACACGGTATGCCACAAATTGCAATACTAAAACCTAACCCTATTTCTTTGATGAAATATAGCCTAGAGCAATTTTTGCCGGAGCAAATGTCGGGCCACCCCGATTCATTTAATCTATTCATAGACATTGCACTTCATAACTTCAATCAAAATGTATAGCATGTAACATGAATATTTGGATTTAGAGCCATTGTAAATATAGGAGAGTAAGCCACTTGCTTATATGATATGGGAGGGAGGGATTCGCGCACAAGTATGTTGCCAAGTGCGAAGGAATAGTGAAACCATATTCCATTGAATGTATCATTTTAAAACCAATGATATTTCCTTTGATCTAAGCTAGAATAGAATAGTAAATTGATACAATCATCAGAAAAGTATGGGACAAATTACCTTCGATTTTCCCAGTAAGTAAATATAAGTAGCTTTATACCAACAAAAGCAGAGGTGGCATATTAAAAAACTTAAAAACCAAAGAACCTACGATTTAAGATGGGTGCAGTCAAACGATATAAAATCCGTGCTCACGAAGCTTATTCCAGTTTCCGTTGAAACAATAGAAAGTGTCAATGTTACATGGTCCACTGGAAGTAAATGAAAGAAAAAGGTATAGATAAGACGGTTGCAAAGTTGTTCAAGAAATCTTCTTGAGGGAAATTTCAGTACCTTATTATATTGTCGATAGGAGGCACGTTGGGATAATATAATATATCATTGAATGTTAGCACATTTTAAAGGTGACGTAGTAGGTACACTTACTATTAGATTTGTTTGATCGTTGAGGAAATGAAAGATGATTATTTTCCCCCGTTATCCCGTCCTCCCCCCTCAGCATAATATAACATCAGTATCATTTAAGGTAAATTGTAATAATATTTTTTTACATTGAGAAAAGGAATAATTTATTAGATTTTTAGTACTAAAAAAGTGCAAACCTAATGAAAAGAGAAATCACGGTATGCCACAAATTTGTATCTTATTTATACCTCATATGAACCCTCATATTCTCTATTAGATTTTCTCGCAATTTTCACTTGGTTTTTCCTGCTCTTCTAGTCTCCTAGTCATAGGCTTCTACAACGACAGTCTTTGATGTTTTAGGTCGTGGGTTTAAACTTCGAAGTTATGTTGGTATGCGCCATGCTGAGTAATGAACTTCGAGGTTCGCCAGCTTATAGTTAAATGATGCTTTCGTTGGCTTGTCATGCTTGACCAGCTTGTATTTAAATAATGCTTTCCTTTGATTGTCATGCTTGTAGTGAACTTTGATTACTCGTTGTGAACTATGTGAACCCTCGTCGTGGTAAGTGGATCGTTGTTTAAAACTTTGAGGTTTCGCAAACTAAAATTTAAACTACGACGATCTGTTGTGAACATTTTGCGTCAAGAGAAGAATTATGTCAGACACTGTGGAATAGTACGAATTTCGATTTATAAAGGAACCAAATTATTAGAGAGATCGTTAAAATATTTTCCTACCTTTTTCTGGAATCGTCGGCAATTCACTCGCAGGAGGAAATAAGCACATGACTGTATTGGCCGTAATAGTAGCATTGACCTGGTAGGAGTCGAAGGCACATTCGTATAGATGGCTGTCATTGAGGGCTGGTAGCTGCTGAACGGTAATGGTGATCTAGCGCATGTAAAACAAGATTAGATTTGATGTATGGCATACATAAGATGGAGTAGGCCTACATACTCTATAAGTTTAATAGCGCGGCAAAACTATTAACATATAATGAGGTCAAAATCCAATGTCACTTCATCGACTTTTTGTGACTTAAGTTTGTCGATTGTTAGATAAAAGACAAGATTTGTTTGACCTGTTCATGTTCTCGATAGCGAAAGAAAGTCTTTGTATTGCATTATGTGTATATTGGGAGTATTGGTATTTGAAGCATCAACGATACATCGACGCATGTATAATCCAGTTGTCAATACTCCTATTTCAATAGGGAATGCATATTCGAATTTCAGCAGAATCAGTAATTTCATATTGAGCGGTGAACAATTTTTTAATGGACATGAAGTCCAAATGAAAAATAAGGTCAAAATAAAATTTCATTTCATCGACTTACTTCTTGTTCTGTTTCGTGATAAGGCAGTCTATAATCAGGCTGGACATCTGAGATGGATACACACTGCAATGCATTGTAAGACAGCCATCGAGTTGACTCGTCCGGGAAGGAGCATTCCTCGTATCGTGTACATCTTGAAGAGGAGAGGGTGTGGGAAAGAAGACAAATTCTAAATATAAATACAGATGATTTAAGAAAGTGTTTTTTTGTACACGTAGTAAGTACAAATTCATCAAGAAAGATCATAGCAAAAGTGAAATCAGAATTAGTTGTTTTCTCTAAGGGTTGACAGCGCTATATATATTCCTCATCCTCATGCTGTGTGGAAGTAAAGTCAACAGAACATGTTAGATGTATTTAACTGAAATTAATGGAAGTAAAGGAACGGAAATCAACCATCATTTCCCTACCCATATGATACACTCACCTTGCCTCTAGAGTACACCATCCACAGTAAGGGTCTCCATCATTTCCTTTATCCTCACCGATGCACTTATCGCAGCTCTGGTACTGGCCACAGTTGAATAAATCCAACGTGAAAACCTGATTCTTAAAATGAAAATGATACAGAAAAAAAAAATTAAAAAAATTGCATAAACATTATTTTAAAAAAAAAATCTGCACATGCTCCGAAGAACATAAACACCTCCTTCGTTTAGGCTCCGTCAAAATTGAAAAAATTTTCTATTTTTGTCCTGTATTGATGTAATTATATTGACAAACTGGATAGATATCTGATAAAACCGGGTACAAAGCCCGTGGAATCAAGTGGACAGGCAAGAAGATCTACGAGAATTCAGGGGAAAATGGCTTCTCCGGGACCTGTACAGCCACCAGATTCAACCACATCAAAAGAGACTGCCAATGGGACTGATGACAATAGTATCGTACACGGTAAGCTTGACAAAATCACACCCATGCTTGAATGCGTCATTACACGGCTAGATATTATGGAATCTAAGTTCAATCTACTCGAAACAGATTTTTCTTCTACAACACAAAAAGTTGGGGAAATTGAAAGTAGTCTTGAATATGCCATGAAAGAAATTGAGGAAGTAAAGAGTCAAAAGGGAGAATTTCACGAAGAGAAGCTGAGGAAGATAGACAAGGTAGAAGAAAGGTGCAACGACATGGAAAGCCGGATGAAACGGAATAATCCTGTATTTTGGGGCATCCCTGAAGGCGTTGAAGGTGATTTTGATAAGTGTGCTGATTTCATTTCAGATGTGATAAAGAATTTTATGCAATTGGAAAATGCAGATAACAAAGAGATCGAAAGAGCACACAGAAGCCCTACAGGGAATAAGGCGAAAGCTCAGAGGGAAGGAACAGCACTCCACCTCGCCCAATTCACGTGGCGTTCCTGAGATTTCGGGATCGTGAAAGGGTTCTCAAGTCAGCTGCTTCCTCATTGAAGGAAAACAGAGTGAAAGGTAAACAAATATTCATGACAGATGACGTATCGAGATCAGTGAGAGAAGATCGAAAGAAATTGCGGCCAGTAAAGCGAAAATTAAGAGAGCAAGGTCTTTTCGCGATCATTCCATTTAGTGTACCGGAATATGTTCTATTCAAAACCGGAGAAGGAGCCTTCAAGAAAGTATTTGTTTCAGACATTGGAAAATCAAATGAGTTAAATAAATGTATTTATCTAACAGGATAGATGATCTTTATTTGAGAATAGATGCGTCGACGGAGCCTCAAGAATGCATGCAACTTACTTTTCAAGACGACGGACAGACTTTTGACATGATGCAGAGATATTGCCCGAACTCTATGACTGTTTTTTTTTACTTGTTTATTTTTCCTTTTTTTAACTTTCAGGTTACAATATATACAAAATGCAGAATTATATATTATCATTAAATGTAAGAGGTATGCAAAATGCAAAGAAAAGAAGAAGTATTTTCACTGGGTGCGGAATCAAAACATAGGTGTAGTAATGTTACAGGATACTCATAGTTGTCAAAAAGATGACATTTTTTGGACGAGTGAATGGGGTGGTACTATGTTATTTTGTCATGGCACGACACACAGTATAGGGGTTGCCTTTCTTTTCAGGAATGGATTGGATATAAACATTAAACAGATATACAGAGACTATTGTGGAAGAGTTTTATGTATCCATGCAGAATGTGGACAGTTTCACCTGTTGGTTGCAAATATCTATGCACCTAATATAGAAAATATGCAAATACAGTTTTACAAAGATTAATTGAATGTTGTGCAAAAGGAATGGAATGTTGAAGAACATATAGTAATTGGAGGTGATTTTAATTGCGTCCTAGATCCTAAAGTAGATCAAATGGGAGGGGAAAAATTAGTCAAGAAAAATGTTGTGGGAAAGATTGAAGATATTATGTAAAATTTTGATTTGATTGATATTTGGCGCAATATGAATGTAAACGAATCCCGTTTCACTTGGAGGCAAAAAAGGCCTTTTGTACAGTGTAGGCTTGATTATTTCTTAATTGATAATGATCTTGAACCAAAAGCAGGGATAACTTCTGCTCTATGAACAGATCACTCTGCTATACATATGACAATTAAGTTGAGTGAAATATCCAGAGGAAAAGGATACTGGAAGCTAAACACTTCCCTATTACAGGATGACCTTTATGTTAAGACATTGACAGAAAATATCCAAAGATGGAAAATAGAGTATTTACATATGGATCCTCAAATAAAATGGGATTGGATGAAATTTCAAGTTAAGTTATTTACAACCAAATATTCAAAGGGAAAAAAATAAAGAAACTTGTAAAATCGAAATTGATCTGCGGAAACGACTTGAAGTTCTAGAAAAGGATTTAACGGCTATGAATAGTACATATAAAGTTCAAGAAATAGAAAACATAAAAGAAGAAATTATCAGAATTGAAAATAGAAAAATTGAAGGTGTTATGGTGAGAGCAAGATGTAGATGGTATGAAAAGGGAGAAAAGAGCAACGAATATTTTTTAGGTTTGGAAAAAAGGAAGCAAGTGAAAAAGTTATGTAATTCTATTATAGATAAAGATACACGTAAGTTGATTACAAATCAGCAAGATATTTTGAACACACAGAAACAGTTTTATGAGACATTGTATAAGTCAAGGTTAAATGATGGAGCAAATTATGAGGCCAAGAAATTCTTGCAAAATTTATGTACACCTTCTCTTAATAAGGTAGAGAGAAATATTCTTGATAAACCATTAAATAAGACAGAAATTAAGGAAGCTTTGTATAGTATGGCTGCAAATAAAAGCCCTGGAAATGACGGCCTTCCTGTCGAATTTTACAGAACATTTTGGAATATGTTAGAAGATATCTATTTAGAATCAGTGAGTATAAGTTTGGAAAGAGGAGAATTTACAATCTCGCAAAAACAAACAATTACCACTCTGATTAGAAAAGAAGGAAAAGATGAACGGTACCTCGAAAATTGGAGACCAATATCACTACTCAATGTTGATATTAAAATTGCATCGAAAGTTTTGCTACCCGTTTATGTAAAATTCTACCAAGGTTAATAAATTCATGTAAGACAGGTTTCATAAAAGATCGTTACATAGGCGAATCAATTCGAACTATTATAGATACTATGTTCTATACCAAAGAAAATGACATTCCAGGTCTTCTTTTATTCTTAGACTATCAAAAGGCATTCGATTCGCTGGAGTGGGATTTTTTTCTTCAATACTTTTGATAAATTTGGTTTTGGTCAGAATTTTCAAAAATGTATTCGGTCATTTTACACACATATTAGCAGTTGTATTTGTAGCAATGGACATTCATCAGGATATTTTGAATTACATAGAGGTGTCCGACAAGGAGATCCCTTGTCGCCTTATTTATTTATACTCTGTATTGAATCACTTGCACGTGAGATCAGACAAAGAGATAATATTAAAGGTATACTTGTAAATGACCATATGATTAAGTTGACTCAACATGCAGATGATACAACACTGATTTTAGCGGACAAAGTGTCCGCAGAAGTGGGTTCGAACCCCGGCCGCGTCATACCAAAAGACGTTAAAAGATGGGAGTTGCTGCTACCTTGTTTGGCGTTCAACAATAAGGGGATAGAGCAATGTCGATCTGGCGCTGCTCAGTGGCTGCCGGGCTCACGATCAACAGGGCAAAAAGAATTTCCATTTTCGGTTTAACTTAATAAAATTTGGAGTGGACTTTAAAAGATTATTATTTTTATTAGCATTATTATTATTATTATTATTATTATTATTATTATTATTATTATTATTATTATTAATAATAATTTTTCTTCATTTTCTGGCTTAAAAATCAACAAAGATAAGTGTAAAGCTATGTGGTTGGGCTCATATAGTGAGTCACAGGATGAATATTTTGATTTTGAGTGGCCAAACAAACCTATTAAGGGTCTTGGAATTTGTTTCTCTTATGACACTGAATCAGCTTTAAAGCTTAATTTCGATAAATGTATTAAAGATGTTAAGATATTGTTAAATCTATGGAGAAAAGGAATCTTACTTTAATAGGAAAAATACAAATTCTAAAAACTTTTGCATTGTTAAAATTCATTTTTTGTGCGTCAGTTTTACTTGTCCCTGAATATGTGGTGGAAGAATTAGAAAAAAACTATTCATGTATGTTTATGGAACGGAAAAAGGAATTATATTTTTTTTAAAGTCATCATTGATTGCTCCGTATTCAAAAGGGGGTCTGAATATGATAGACATTCATTCAATGTTTAAGGCGCTAAGAATAAAATGGATAGTAAGACTTTTTGAAGAAGAGTATTCTCCATGGAAAATATTTTTTAATCACTTTACGAGAAAATATGGTGGACAATTTTTACTTTATTGCAACTTTGACAAAAAAGATTGTTTAAAATTAAGACATCTACCTTCACGTTATAAAGAGGTTTTATATGCATATTTGGAGTTTAGAGAGCTGTGTAACAATAATCGACTTTGCCAAGAAAGTATTATATGGATCAATAGACAAAGAAGGATAGCTGGTAACAGTTGTTTTGTAAAAGAACTATTTGATATTGGTATATAGTATATAGAAGATTTGTTCGATGAAAATGGAAAATAAATTGTTTTTTCCAAGTGGCAACGGATTGGTTTTAAGAATTATCTTCTTTGGCGCTCAGTCGTTTCTGCCATAAAAGCTCAGTGTATTAAAATTAGGCATTTATCAAAACAGCTGGACACTTGTATAATATTTCGTAATAGACAAATTTATATATCAAAATTGTCAACAAAGATGATTTAAATTGTACTAACAGAAAACAAATATCAAAAGCCTACTTCAGAAACCTACTGGAGATCAAAATATGAAATAAATGAAGAACATTTTGATTTTATATATGAAAAACCTTTTAGAATTATTCCTGATACAAGAACTAGATTATTCCAATATAAAATAAATACACGATGCTTACTGGTAAATGCAAAGCTGGAAAAAAAATGAAAGTGATAGACAATGAAATGTGTTCTTTTTGTAAACAAGAGCCAGAAACGATTGAGCACCTGTTTGTAGAATGTTTATATCCACGAGATTACTTGAACGAATTTTTAAGATGGTGGCACACTAGATTTAATAAAGAAATGTTACAATTGACAGACGAGGAGATCTTGTTTGGGATATAAAGACAAACAGCATGCTCTATTGAATCATTGTGTTATCATTGCAAAGAAAACATTATATTTATGTAGATCTCTTTAGATACTCCCTTCTTTTAATTTATTTCTTATTAAATTAAATCAAACGTACCTTACAGAAAAATATATTTGCTATAAGGATAGATCCATGCATAGATTTCGCAAAAAATGGAATGTGCTAGAATTAGGGTGATATAGTAACCTGTTTGTGTTGTTCTGTCTTTTTTTAATTTATTTTTAATCCATAATTTCGGTTTCACTCATACTATATTTGTCATCATTTTGTATTATGATAATTATATATTTGAAATACATGTGTTTCATTTTATTTTGTATTATGTATGTATTATGTATGAGAAGTTTTGACCGAAAAAAATAAATAAAAAAAAAATAAATAAATAAACATTATAAGTTCAATGGATTCTAACATCTGTCGAGTTATTCCCTTTCATAACTAAAATATCTGTCATAACTGTCTGAAGAGTCTTACCTTTAAAACTTGGTCTGAACTTGTAGCAAGGGTAAGCTGCTCTTTCGATTCATCAAGGAACAACTCTTGTAGGACAGATCCACCTCCAAGAGAGACATTTTCATATACGTAGCCAAATGAACCGTTCACTATGTTCAACTATTTAGAGAATCACAAACAAAATATGGTTTGGTGTATTTTATTTTGTTCCTAATGAGCAAGAAAAATTGTTCAGGGTAGTAGGGAAAAGAACAGTACCACAGTGAAGGCAGTAATAAAATGAATAAGGCCACCTATTTGATATAATAAACATGTAGGCCTAGTAATTTTCAGTGAAACAAAATTTGAATATTGAGGCTTCATTAATGTGGATAACTAACCCCCACCTACAATTGCAAAATCATTGACTTCTTCATAATTATATCTAATTAGATGGCATACAGTATTTCCAATACTTTTTACATGACACAATACCACGGAGATCTTCATATAATTAGGCAATTAGGCATTCAGTACTCATACGAAATATCGATATTTTATATATTTCTGTTTACTAAACGTTTTTGAGTGTTTTTGTAATATAATTGGAATACAAATCATAATTATGTTTATCATTTTATGTGCCGTTGTACGGCCTAGATATATTTGTATGACAAACATACCTTCTGTAACTATCTTTTATAAAGTTGTTCATTGTTAATAAAGAAACTCTGTGGAAGTTGAATGCACTGAAAATAAATATTTTATAGGATGAATGAGTTTAGTGAGCTGACAAATTATTGACACTTATCAAATGGATACAGAAAATGTATACATTTACCTACAAAGAGAGTTAAATGTATGCAATATTGTTCATTCATTTGTCATGGCATCGTACAATATAAACAGGTACGTTTCTGTTGATGATCTATTTATATTATGAAGGTACCAAACCTTATGGAGGCTTCCTTGTGTATCTCCCATGAATGCCACTGTATGATATCTCTCTATGGCTGTCACTATGGAGGTGGGTATCACATCACGAATGGTGATGATGGGTGAGGCAGAGAGGGGAACTGTTCCACTAGCATATTTGTAGAGAGTTCCTACATCTGCTATATAATAGGCGGTACACTGGATTGAATCTGTTAGTATGAAGTACTTCTGTTATAAAAAAATACAAACGGATTTATCACATTTTAGAAGAAAAACACATATTACATCCCCCTGCCTATTTCCCATGAGTGCCACTGCGTGATCTCTCTCTCTCTCTGTGGTGTAAACAGGATGGTTGTCACACTGGGTATCACTGGGCAAATATTAAAGGATACCGTACAACTGCCATACCATCCGTGTGTTTGTCACTATACCACATTGTCTGTACCTCAAGCTGGATATGGCGGATCAGGGAGGTGGGAGTTAAGCTGGTGGATACTGGTACAAAACAAAGCCAATATGAATTTGCGAATGCAAGTCAAATACATTGCATACAACACTTGCTTAAACGCAAAATTCTGTACACATACATAGTCACCACATATTTCCCCATTTTTGTATCAAACAATGAAGCAGATGAAGATATGATTTGTTGCATGAGTTTAGTTTATTTGAGAGGTAACTAACGTTAGTGGAAGTGGTAGTGGAATGATTAAACTTGCGCACAAGGCATGTACCCTGGACATTCCTGGAATAAATCGCCATGCATTGGTAATAAACGATGTAAAGCATTTACAACGCTAGATCGATTTGCTCCACTGCTCGCTAGGTTTTTTTAACTTGACTCTCAGTTAAGAGTAGACGTGCAAGAACATATTTTATTGCCAATCATATTCAATTAAAAAATGTGTTTGTTAATTAAAAGATTTACGAATTTCCTCGTGATTTGGATCTGGAATTGTAAATTAGGCTACCAGAAAATGTATCATACACATTATATGCTAGGCGAAATTCGCTACTCAGCCTCGAGGATTTTCCACATGGATTCGTCCTTGACTGATTAATATTGCAGGGCTGCTTACTGTGAAGTTTACCCTTTTAACACTTTTTTATGGAAAAGCTATTGCAAAAACTATTTCACAGCATGCATTTCCAACATCGGGGGGAAACATTGCGGATGCTATTGTTGGATTACATCCACTGGCGTATCCAGGGGGCGAAGGGGCCCCCCCCATTCAGCCCCTAAAAAAGCAACCAAAAATGCAGTACCTCATGCTTCATGTAGGAGTTGTAAACATCCCCCCCCCCCTGAAAAGAAAGGTCCCATCGGGTAGTGTATTTCATACTGAAGAAAATGACACAAAGATTATTGATTTGGGTTGAGTAGTTTTGCTTCTACGCTTCTTTTAGCGGAACGATGTCATTTCCAAAAGTTGTCTCGTTTTAGGGCAAACACCAGCAGACCAAAGTCAGTGTTTGGGAAATTGCGCTCATTGAGCCGTGAAACAATGCCCGCGCGAATGCATATGCCTTTGTACCTTGCGCAGTAACCCAAATTCCATGGTTTCCCGGTTCGTAATCGCGGAATTTCGTAAATGACATTGTTTAGCCAAAGAACGTAGTAGCAACCCTTCTCAACCAAAATTGATGATCTTGGAGTCATTTGCTTTTGCATGAAATACAGTAATCGATAAGGCTAAAAAGAAATCATTTCTGACCAGGTAAAATATCGAACATCGACCGTGCCGCTTTTTTGGGCCACCCTGTATAAACCTATTTTTTTCCTTCAAAAACGGACAAATTATTGCATTAGGGGACATTATCATTTTGTGTATTTTCACCCACATAGAAACCAATATTATCCCTTGTGCACAGAAGGATCATTTGGAGCAAGATTTAGAACCTAATTTTAAACACAACCGTTAACTCGTGTAAAACTTCGATTAGATTTCACAACCAAACCAGGCTCACACACAAAAAAAATGAAATTATAATAATCTATTGGCTGGGTGAATTTGGGGCTCTGGGCAAAATGTTATTCAAGGTTAAAAAAAGTAGAATTTTAAAGGGCAATCCTACCCATGTAATAAGGTCATTGGTATAGAAGCACATACAAAACACATTAATAGTGCAAACATGAATTAAAATTAGGTCAATAATAAGGATCGCCTGATTGAGTTATGAATGTTTGAAGTCTGAGATCGCCATATCCTTGCTAATCTTTGTTTTGCAGAGCGATTTTTTTTTTAAAATTCCAAATTAAATGGTGAAAATTGAGATCATAGATATTTTTCTCACTGGAGATTATTGGACCTACATAACATAATATTATGTATTTTTTCCTCACTTTTATAAACCACAAGGTGGTTAGTGGGATAAAGTTGAATTGATATGAATTTATGTTAGGCTACAACCATGTGTAACAAGACAAAGGGTGCTTTGTCAATACTTCAATCATGCATCTTCCTGGGGCTTGAAGACAAAATGTAGGAATGTGGAATTTCATCCACAGCTGTTTTGCTGGGCACGTATCAGCTTGAAAAATGAAAAACAATGAAACTTAATCGCTGGTAGATTTCACAAAGGCCAGTCGAGTTAACCAAGAAGTGTGAAAACAGCTTTAGTAAACGGGCCTATATATTGTGACAAAACAGGAAGAAAAAAAACCCTTTAAAAAAATTTTTAAAAAGAAGATGGGCCCCCTCCCCTGGCGCTCAAAGGGGGGGGTGGTGGTTTTTTTTTTTCAATTCAATTTTCGGAGGAAAAAAAAAAAATGGTGCTCACTACACTTAAATTACTTCTGTTAGATTAGTTAAGAAAAACTGACACATTATAACTTTCATATTTATGTTAATTATTTTTACATTGACTTACTGGAGATTCACGACACTTGCTACCATCCAGGTGGCTATTTGTTGTGCCGCCAATTCTAGTTCCTTGAATACATCCTAAGACAGCATCCTCAAAGCTCTGCTGGACATCACTCATCTTATAGACACAGAGGGCAGATGAGATCTCATTTGAAAATACCGCGTACAATAAGACACCAGTACTGTCGATACTCAGTGAGTCAGCTAGCTGGGATCCTGCTGGTCCGATATGAGCAGATTGGATCATGTTGTGAGATCCACATTGCAGCTCTATCTCTGTGTATGATTCAAAGGCATTATCTAGTGAATTACTACACAGACGTCCCAAGTAGACACTGTTTCTTCTAGATATGAAATAGTACAGAAAATCCTTGTAAGCAATCAGATGTTTAAATAAATTCTCCGACAGAACAGCAGTTCCTGGTATGTTTTGTCTTAAACTCAGGTCTGAAAGACTGTGCTTTGATATGAAGGGGATTTCGCTACCACCGTGACCACTGAGTCCTGCGAATAGGTAAAAGCTTCCATTTAGAGTACTATCACCATTATTTACAAAGTCAGCACCCAGAGCAACAGCTCCAACAGTAAGTATATCTCCTGTTGTCACAACCTCTTGAGAACTGGTTGAACTGTACCTCATTACATCATGTGAGATATTGGTTAAGCTCCTTGTCTCACAGTAACCGTCACAGCCACCACAAGTGATTAGGGTATAGATCTGAGGTGTTATCACGACGACAAGAAGTTTATTGTCATTGAAATTCTCATGATATGGCGAAGGGCATGGTCGAGTATCCAGTGTGTGCTTCAGATTTAGGTCCGAGTCGAGTTGGTAGAGCCTCTCCCGTGCTCCAATATACACATCTCCAGTGATGTTGTTGATGGCAACGTGGTTGAATAGTAGGTTGGAATCACGTTCAGGAGGAGTAAAAGATGATACCAAGTAGGAGGAGAGAGGAGCTGATTGGATGGACCGAGTGTGGCATGATATGAGGATGAGAAAGAGCAGTAACGCTTCCATCTTGTTCCGAGCCATTCCCAGCACTACAGCCTTATATGTATGTATACAATCTGTATAAAACCAAATTATAAATAAAGAACGTTAATAATAAAATGAAATACAATTAAAATAATAAAGATTAAGTTTACCCAGGGAGACCTCATCAGCATCAGTGCTGTTCTTCTTAACGGCACTGCTCACCGATTGGCAGGTACCCATTTACACCCGGGTGTAGAGTGGCAAACGTGGATTAATATGTTGCCCAATGACGTGAGCTCCGGCTGGGGTTCGAACCCTTAACCCTTGGATTGAGAGTCAAGTGAAAGAACCAAATGGAGGAAGGCGATTGGACCTACAAATACTTTCAGGTACTGGGGAAAGCATCGGCTACTGTGTGCACAATTAGGTGGATAATAACCATAATACATTGTAAAATTATGTACAATGTATCATCCATGGTGTGGTGCTTTCTTTCTTAAATCTCAATGAATAAACATCAGCACATGGCGGGAACATAAATATAAAGGACATCATGATGATCACACTCCCCCAAAAGATATTCTGTCACATTTTAAAAGGGTTGTTATTTTACATGGAAGGTCTTCGGCGAACGTTTATCTCCCCCAACCTTCCACATGGCAATGAAAAAATAAAATGATGATACTACTCTTTGATTCTTTCTAACTGATATGCGATTATTATATCCAACACGGGCCATGTATTTACTAAGATCCAATCGGAAATGTTTAATATAGTGAAATTCTCATTATGCCGACAAAAAAAGGGAAAATAATTTTATATTCGAAATTTATTAATGTTCATTAAATACTCACCCTTAGTCCTTGTTTCAACACAAGGCAAATATCAAGCTGAATCAGTAATTACACCAGCAGTCAGGTGAAGATGTTTTATAAAATGTCGGCCTGCAAAATGAGCAAGCTTCGATTAATAGTACTACTTCCGCTTTTAGAATGTACCATTCCTTTACAAAATATGTTTATATATATGATTATTTTTTAAATTTAGAAAGGAGCAATATTCGGTGTTTAAATAAGCATTTACAAATTTCAGTTAATTTGATGCGGGATAATGTATGTTCTGTGGGCAGAACATGATTTGCTTGAATCTAGATAATGTGAAATTTGATTAAAATACAAACTATTTGTTTTCATTTTCCCCACACCATAATGGAATGAGCCCCCTATTCCAACAAAAAAAGATCAAATTTTAGGTAGATCTGTAGTAATAATGAATTACGACACAGGGGTCCCAAATAAACAGAGTCTGCCCTAGACATGAAATAATAGAAATAATCTTGTAATGTCTGAATGTGTCTTGTTCGCTAGATTTATAAGGTTGGGATATAATTTGTCCTCCATTTAGATCAATAAGCTTGAGCTTCGACATGGAATCAATTTGTTTCCCATTGACGCATTTGAATAGGTAAAAGGCTTGGTTGGGGTACCCTCCCCATCACATACAAAATCAGCACCCACAACAACAGCTCAAACAGCAGGAACATATTATGTTTCATAACAGAAAAATAATGTCCCTGTACGTCATGTTATATTAATCAAGCTCCTTGTCTCACAGAAACCATCTCAACCACCACAAGTGATCGACGTGTAGTTCTGAGCTGTGATCACAAAAACAAGGAGGTTATTTTCATTTGTATTCCCTCCATTTGGATCAGTACTCTTTCCAGTATTCACGGTATGTTTCATATTTAGTTCCGAGTCGAGGTGGTAGAGCCTCTCGCCCGCTCCAATATAGATATCTCCAGTGATGTTGTTGATGGTGATGTGGTTGAATGGTAGGTTGGAGTCAGGGTCAAGAGGGGGAATGATACCAGGTAGGAGGAGAGGGGAGCTGATTGGATAGACCAAGTGTGGCATGAAATTAGGATCAGAAAGAGCAGTAATGCTCCCATCTTTTTCTTAGCCATGCCTGAAGAGATTTCCAGCACTGGAGGCTTCTACGTTTATGAATACATGTATATATATATATATCATCTTTAAAAACCCGTTAAGGGGCAATCCAACCCTTCTAATAAGTTCATTTGAATGAAAGCATAAAAAGTTTGAAATAAATCGGACCAATATTAAGAAAGTTATGAGTGTTTGAAATATGATAACACTACAGCTGTGCGAATCTCAAACCGGCAATTTTGTCAGTGGATTGTGACGTAGTGACGTATTACTCTCCCGTTTGTCGCGTACACAAATGTCACTTATAACTGTTTTTCTTCCAAGTGCCTTCACCCTCGGGGAACTACTCAAAATATATCATGGAGAGTACATTATTACAGGTCCTCTAAAAAGAAAAGACCATCCCGAGTCATACATTTATGAAAAGTTGAATTTTTTTGTCATTTTGTGTATTGGAGCAAATGGGAAAGTTGTACGCCACTACATCACATAGGCCTAGACATTATCAATTCAGCCAATTTGAAGAGCCCATACCTATAGTAATTGCAAATTTCAAAAATTCTTAACTTTCTATTTCTTTGTCCGATTTCATTGAAACTTTTATCTGTATGCTTCTCTGATTTTTCTGCTTTATTCTAGGCAAGTTTGCTATCAAGGTTGGATTTCCCTTTAACAATAGAATTAAATATAATGAAAATAATTATGATTTGGTTTACCCAGGGAGGTATCAGTGCTGTTCTTCCTGTTGGCCCTGCTATTATTATTACCTCACCAATTATCAGGTACCTAGATACACCTGGGTGTAGAGGGGCAAAAGCGGATTAATGTATATCCAAAGGACGTCAGTTCGTGGATTGATAGTCAAGTACATGAACACGATTGGTACTGTGCACACAACTACAGGAAGGTTTATACTTTAAACCATAATGAATTATACAATCATGCGTAATGTATTATCCATGAGGTGCTGTTTTCTTTCTTAAGTATCGATGAATAAACATTAGCACATGGCGGAAACCTTGATAAAAAGGACATCATGTAGATTACATTCCCCCAAATTATGAAGTCAGTTTTAAAAGAGCTGTCATTTTACATGACTGCTCTTTGGCCGACCTTCAACCCCTTATCTTTCAAAAACCCTAACCTCGTCACGGTGATGATACACTTGTAACTTTAGGAGATTCAAATTCAATTTTATTCAACTCGGGCCATGCATTTAATTAAGGAGAAGTTTGAGTTCTGGAAAGAGGTGAACAATAATTTGTGAGTGTTATCATAGTATTCTGCAAGTGTGGAAGAACATCAGAGAAAAAATGTTCCCTGAACAGCATGGCTCTTCAAATGCCTTAATATTCTAAATACGGCATGTAACATAAAAATCGGGACGGATTTTTATGCCACGTGTTCGTGTAGTCCCATATACATCTTTCTGTATACAGTGCTTGTAACTTTACCAAGACTGGGCCAAATTTCTTATTATTTTGATGATTTCAGAACCTTGCAGTACAGCACCAATACTTATATGCTAGATGATCAACCTTTTCTGATCGATTCCACAACGTTTCTTTCACAATGCAATCGCATGACCAGAACTCAACTTTATCTTTAAATCAAATCATAAATCGTTTTGATAAAATGGCATCTTTGTTATTTTCCAAAAATAGTCAAAGTCATTTTATAATCGAAGTATATTAACGTTCATTTAATACTCAACTTTAGTATTGGTTTCAACAGAAGGCAAGCTGAATCAATAGTTCGCAACAATCTAGTAACGGTATCTTACAATATAGGGGACCTGCAACTGAGCATGCTCCGATTAAATTGGCATTATTTCCGCTTTCAGAATAAACCATTTCTTTATAATTAGTGTTTCTATCATTATTTTTAAAACAGAAATGAGTAATATTCAGTATTTAAATAAGCATCCCTACTTTTATGTTCCTTTGATTGTGTGATTTTATGATCCTCATTTTATAATCGAAGTATAGCAATGTTCCTTTAATACTCGCCTTTAGTATTGGTTTCAACAGAAGGCAAGCTAAATCAGTCATTCTCAACAATCTAGTAACGTGGGGACCTGCAACTGAGCATGCTTCGATTGAATTGGCATTATTTCTGTTTTCAGAATGAACCATTTCTTTACAACTTGTGTTTCTATCATTATTTTCAATACAGAAATGAGTAATATTCAGTATTTAAATAAGTATCCCTACTTTTATGTTTCTTTGATTGTGTGATACATTATGTCTACAGGCACCAAATGATATGTATGTATTTTGATAAATTAAATGTGAAAGTTGATAAATACCTAACTACCATACAGGCCCTTAAAATGACATGTCGGGAAACTGAGACGTATTTGACCTTCAACAAAAAGTATTATATTATGTGTATATGGAAATAGAGATTTACTGTGCTCCTATTACCTCAGAAAATAGTTTAAAGCAGTCCTTTTGACTGTCGCTGATCCTCTGGGCTTCTTTAGAGCTTTCTTAAAAACGAAAGATCTTCCTGAGTTAAACATTTTGGTCATTGACTTTAGTCATTCTGTGTGTTTGAGCATATAGGAAAGTTGCATGTTACTACGTCACAATGACATTACCAATTCAGTCCATTTGAAGTGCCCGTATGCACATTGTACAGTGATTACAACTTTCGAAATTCATAACTTTCTTATCTTTTGTCCGATTTCATTCAAACTTTCGCCAGTCTGCTTCTCTGATTATTCTCCTTACTTTTAAATTACTTGTCTATTAAGGTTTGATTTTCCTTTAAGAGTGAATGATATTTTCATTCCACCATTCACAACTATCCACAAAATTTGAATAACTTTTGACGCATTGAGTTCCTCATGTACAGTAAACCATAACGATTGTTCTTTTATTTCAATGTAAAAGGAATATAGTCTGCATAGAAAATATAAATATGCTTCTCTGTTTGGTATGGTTTCTTTAGGAGTATGTTTCTATTAAGGTTGGATTTTCCTCTAAATATACTCTGCATGGCTTTGAGAAAATTAAAGTACAATTAAGGGGGCAATCAAATACACCTGTGAATAAGTATAGAAACCTATGTCACAGATGAGTGAATAACTATTGGCATGATCTGACGTCGTTTAAAAAGAAACAACAGGGATTTTTAGATTTTACACGACGAGAACGTGGACTGCCACGGTGACATCCTTGTAAGGTAATGTGACGTCCTTTTAAGGCACTGCCGGGCACGGGCCAGCGCCTTGAAAGAATGGCACACGTTGCAGTCCACATCGTCGACGTGCAAATCTAAAAGTCCCTAGTATCGATTCATGTGACCCTTTTAACCATAAAGTGGGTTGTATTTTCTCCTCTCCCTGTGATCAGACATGTGACTATATGTTTATACAGCCACCCGTTTCAAGAATGGTGTATACTATGCGTAAATAATATAGATTTATACTTACATTTATTACTCTTCATCTAGGTTTTGTTAGAGATAAAAAGAAATCATTTTACGCCCCCCCCCCTCGAGAGCTAAAAAGGAAGATATATTAAACCTTCTAAAGGTTTCTGTTTCAGTTGGTATTTCAAGTGCAATGAAATAACTTAGATTATTGATTTTGAAACAAGTAAGCAAAATCGTACCACCAATGTTTACTCTTATATTCTATTTGTTTTCTCACCGGTTCCTCCAATCCTAAGCATACATCTCTATCTCTTCTCTATCGAAAGGGATATATAGATGCACTTATAAACATGCACTTATACATGTATATCGCTTATCTTTCTCTCTCTCTCTCTCTTTACAGTGCGTCCCGGAATAAACGAAACCGATAATTATCGATGTTTTATCATAACTTAATCACAATTATAATTAATAAATGACACATATTTGTAAGGCTTAAACCCTCTTCTTTCATTTGATGCAACTCATATGATGCATATTTCACGCATGAGTGGTTGAAAACAATTTGAAGAAAGGGTACCCAAAAGTCATTTGGCGAACGGTATCTGAATTTTTTGAGAAAATCACATTTCTAGAAATTTATTTTCTGCCCTTTCATATGACACCTCAATCAGGAAAAATGAGCCTGGAATAACAAAGTTCTAGGGTTAGGGTTAGGGTTTAGGGTTAGGATTAGGGTTAGGATTGTTATGATGTTCACGTAATGTACCCGATAGGGTTATATATGTATATATATATATATATATCCCTCCCCCTCTCTCTGCCCACTCTCATTCTCTCACTCTCCCTCTCTCTCTCTCTCTCTCTCTATATATATATATATATATTCTCCCTCTCTTTTACTCTGTCTCTCTCCCTCCTTCCCCCTCTCTCTGTCCCATAGGGAAACGTTTGCTTGGATTTGTCTCATGAAAACTGTTGACCACAAACCTACTCCCACACAGTGTTGAGTCGTGTTGGGTCGCGGGCCACTGGCTTCATTGGGCAGGTAGTTGAATTGCATTCATGAATTGGCACCAATTTATCTGCAAGAACTAATCCATGAATACAAACCCTCACGTAATCTTCGGTCATCTTCTCAATTAAACCTCATGTCTACTTCTGTATCAACACTTTCTTATGGCCATCGCTCTTTTCCAAAGCTTCTGCTGAACTTTGGAACAAGCTACCTTCAAATGTAAAAACTGTCAAACTATTAACCAATTCAAAACTTCTCTCAAGACACATTTATTCAAACTTGCTTTTAATGATTAACTTACATGTACTCTGTTCACATTGATGTGTATTTCATATGTATTGTAATTTGTAGGTTTATTTGCACTTTTATGTTTTGTTTAATATGTAATTGTTTATCAGTCTATTCTGTGTGTTATAGCGCTTAGAGACTTCGGTGGTAAGCGCTTTATAAGAGACGTTGTTATTATTTATTATTATTATTAGTTTCATTATGTGAATGGGTAAATTCTGACAACAATATACAACCAATCAAAACAAGTTTAATACCAGAAGAAAGCCAACGATAAGTATATATTCATTAGTCGCTCAACCCAAAGCCGCCTGACCACAATGGAACGAGTGAGGGCTTGCGAGAGCGGCCGAAGTGCAATTGAAACTCGCTATTTTGCTCTTCTCCAACGCAAATAGAGATGACATTGTGCTGGATTACTATGTTTTTTTCCGACAAAAGTACAGAGAAAGTGCATATTATTTGTTTTAATTATACTTTTTGAAAGGTTAACCAAGTGACTCCCGGGCACCCCAATGCTGGAAAGAAACGCACTTTTTAGAAGACTTCACTTTTCAGTCATGCGCAAATGCTTATTTGTTCTATGCACGTAAGTCAGATCGAGCGGATGATACGTTTCCATATGCCCCCCCCCCTTTCTCTCTCTCATGTCTTTCTCTCTGTCTCTTTCTCTATCTGTCTTTCTTATGTCTCTCTCTCCCTCCCCACCCCACTGACACGCGCAATCTTTTATTAGTTGTATGCATAAGTTAACTAGCGACTGTGTTTTGGAATGAATTAAGAACAAAGACGACCAAGGTCCATCAACATGATCAAAACCGTTTTTAGCTTTTACCACCACACAAAAAAAATATATTATTCCGAGATAGAAGAAACATTTTTATAATTTTCACACAATGATTGATACATGAATATACATCATTAAATAAATGACGATTTAACAATTTATGCCTCATAAACTTACATAAATATCAATTTGTTTACGACTCATTACAGTTATTAAGATTTCTGTCGCGTAAAGCTTGTACAGATGTTGTTTTTTTTCTTCATACATGTCATGACTTAATATTGCTTTGCTGGTACAGAGACTAATTTCCTTTCTCGTTTTCTATTATAAAGTCACTTTACCGTAGGATTATGAAGGAACGTAATTCTGTTTGATGGAATCAAATATGAAATGTATGTGGGCGTATTTGTTAAGTACAATGTTCGTTGTTTATTGATCCACGATGATATGAATTCACATCGTATACCATTTTATGAAGCGAAATGTGATGTAAATATGGAACTTTTAAACTTCAAATAACAGTAGACAGCTGTTTTATAACACTGGAAACCTGTTTCATGACACTAAAATATAGGTGATTTCCCAGCAAAACTAGGCCTACCATTTAAACTAACTAGATCGCAAAGCCTTTCGAGAAATCAACTCAAGGGAAAATGCCAATACAGTATTAAATATCCTATGAAATTCATAACAGGATTACCTAACAACTTTTTATTGTTCCCGGATTCCAATGGGTGGTGCACAAGGCTTTTGAAATTACCTGAGGTTTATATTTTTTAACAGCCTTTGTGATCAAACTAACCAGTGTTAGAGCACGCACATCTCAATCATGTGACATGAATACATACATATGTATTAATATTTCATTACGATAAAAACAACCTCGGTTTAAAAGTGGGTTATTGATTATATATGTTCAATAACAAGGAAGATATATGATAAACAAGTACAAAATATTTTTAAAAATAATTTATATATGCCCTTGAGACCGTCGTATACCATACATATACAATACCTTACAACCTTTTCAACGTAGTTAAGAGGTAAGGTCACGTATTTAAAAAAATACATCGTAACCGAGAAATTCATAATATACAGTACATTCACATCAAGAGGTTTGTTATACCCCGTATCTGTAGTAGAGCTGTTTTCAATACCTTCGCATATCAGTTATACATAATATCCTACAATATTTCTAATGTTTTCTTAAGAGGTGCATTAATAAATCCCAAATACAACCGAAAGTTTCATATAACACATTAATTATATCACGATATCCTTGTTACCCGTCATATCCAGTTGAAACGTTGTTAAATACAAGGCAAGAAATATGATATAATTCTTAGACAAGAAAATATAGTGCATGATAAACCATGAGGCGCGATAGCTCAGTTGGTAGAGCAGTGGTCTCGTAATCCGGTGACCCGGGTTGGAAACCAAGTCGATGCGCTAGTGCCCTTTGGTAAGGCATTAATCCTCACTACCAGGTCCCTCGGAGAGACTAAAGCCGTCGTCCGTCTGGTTGCTTACTTACAAGCATTTATGCTTTCTTAGCAGTCAGGTAAAATAACCATCACAACCATTAATAATAATAATATACCTCTTGTGTAAAAGATGACAATACGAATAAATACTACTAGTAGTAATGATAAACAAATGACACAATACATGTAAATTATTTTTCTGTTTCCTTTTTTTCACAGCTTAAACATTATAAACTTCCTAGAAATGGAATGTTTAGTTCCAACAAAGTGGATGTATGGCCAAGAACATGATAGAGTTTTAATGTACGATAAACAGGAAGATATATTACGTTTTGAGGATTATGCGCTTCATTGCATTAAGATGTATATGTGAAACTAACAGAATAATATATCCATCTAAACGAGAAAAAAATCAATATATATCTGGTTTGTACAAAACTGCTCTCTTTCCATCTGTATAAAATAATCATGTTGAATTGTAAACGTATTGCGTAACAAAATGTGGTAATACATAAATTTGTATGACTGATTTTAAAAATGCTATATTTATCTTATCCATCAACATAGAACATGGAAAGCTAAAGTTATGGGGGGTAAGGTATTTACGGCGGGAGCTAAGAGGGTACTTATTACCCCTATGTCATTGAATGTGTTATGACGATACGATGTAGATCTATTTCAAAAGGCCCTCCATATCATTCTTGGTGAGATTGTAAAGGTGCAACAAATTCGACAGATGACTGAATTGACCTTTGAACTCCTGCATCAAATGAAGAAAAAAAAATGAAATGTCGTATAAATGTCAATATCCGTAAGAATAGCATACTTAATATTCCACGTTCAAATCCCGCCTCACCTGTTTATCTCGTAGCCGTCACTATTATTCCGTCACTAAATTAGTATATAGAGATATTTAAATATCAAACCAATTTCTGACTTCCATTTTATGACTTTATTATATTCACTTATTGGTTTTGCGATAGAATTACGTAGTGCAGAACAGACAACAAATGGTAATTCGTAAATCAACATTTACAGTATGTCCATTTTTATGACTAAGCGTACGGTTTATTGAGCGTACCAATAGCACATGCGATCGAAAAATCTAAAAAGTCTGTGAGATCGACAGCCCATACGACTAACAAGGACATGCACGTTGTAATAATGAAATATAAAATCAGCCTGTCTCATGGCCCGTCGGTCATTTGAACCCTCTGGAAATGTAAGTGACTAGAATGCCCACTAGGGTTAAACAACACTTCCTGCTGCGCCAATTCCTCCGCGCCAATAACCTACACTAACTGAATTCTAAACTTCAACCCTGGATCCAACACTATACCTTACCCTTACCACCACCCAAAACCTAACCTTAACTCCAATTGCAATCTGAACCCTAGCCCTATAACTTTGACGAAATAAAGCCCGGGGCATTTGTCACATGAGCCAAGGTTGTGTCACTGGTCACCTCCATGAGGTTATCGATATATTTTGTTTTGTCTCGTAGGCTGTTATCATGTAGAAGAAGATTAAGAAAAACAATCATGACCTTGTAAATATTTGTAAAGGCCCATTTGCAGAGCCCCCAGACCATTTTGAAAAACCGTCGTTTTGACTGCCATTTTCCCCTGAAAAACCCTGAAGAAAACGTCATTGTTTGATAATTCTTGTTTTTTGATGAGTTGTGGCCATGCGCCACTTGTAGCTGCCATGCATGCGTTAGCACGAAATCGAGGAGAGTCACGTGACCAAAAACCGGAATGACGTTTCGTATCCCAGCCCTGCACTCAGGACCTTTGGCAAGACATTAATCTACATTTGCCACTCCCCACCCAGGTGTAAATGGTTACGTGATAAACCATAGCGCTCCATATGTGGCCATTCTGAGCTCTATCAAATGGTAAGAATAATAATAAGAATAATTACATTTATAGGGCGCTTAATACAGGCATTTCTAAGCGCACAGGTGGTATTGTCTAACTCAGTATAATTATTCAACATGTTCAATAGCTTAAAAGCAACAAAATAAAATAACATATTACTAACAATACCATTCAGTTGAATGGAATAAACTACTTGTATGCGCCTCTAGTATACTATAACTAATTAAAAGGTAATGATTCAATGGATGGGGCATTTTGAATATGGGGTGGGAGTTTGTTCCACGATACTTTCTCAGTAAACACTGTCCTTATAATATACCTTAGAGATAGAGGAGCAGGCTTTGTTCAGCTTTCCTGGTCGGACCTTGGGTTGACTTGTAACCTGGGTGCAGTAGTCAGTCATCATCTTTCTCTGGAGTGGATGTTCATTGTAGTAGGGCAGATGATCCGATTCAGCCTAATGTGAAAGATCATACATTCATGATGAAAAAAATGAATGCAATATGAGTACTTAGGTGTTGCAATTTGGAGATCTACATTTCCCTCATTCAGTCCGACTCAGAACCTATCTTTGGCGATGGGAAATCGGTGTGCAGTTTCAAGTCTCCAAATTAAAATAACTACAGAATCAAAGGCTTCTGCATGGTTGAGGAACAAGCTACACCAACTATCCTGGAGTCTTTCGGATCTGGAGACCAGTTCAAGAAACTCCATTCCATCTACTTTGGAAAGCAGTATGGATTGTGACATGAAGGACTATGTATAGGCTGTTCTGGTCTTTTCAAGTAATCTATTATTATAGTCTGAGTGATGCAAATGTATGTGTGTGGAATATACTGTGAATCATATTATGAAGTGCTTACATCCATCTTCTACAATGGCTAAGTCATATTTGATATACAAATGTGTGGTCTAGTTGACAAGTCACTAGACTGCAGATCACAAGGTACGAAGATCCAATCCCTGTCATAGCATTAACGTCGTTTAACAGGACATTAATCGACATTTGCCAAACTCGTCATAGGTGAGGTAAATGGAAAATGATAGGACTTATTTCCCCGACTGCCTTAGCACCTTAAATACGGCTGCTAGTCCTCAGCTGACAAAGCCCGGTGTAATAATCCCATAATTACAGAGACTTGCTTAATAGGTGAAATGTACTATACAAGAACTTAGTATTATTATTAGCACTGATGTCGAATTACCTGTCTCAAGGTGTTGGTCCTCGCTGCGTCATTAAGAGCATCAGCGAGGGTGATGACACACCTATCTCCTGTTTCTGATCTCGGCATCTCAAACAATGATGGTAGGTTGGTGAGCACTGAACTCCAGAAGTTAGACAAGCTGTGGATGAAAGTTATTCACACATCATGAGATAACACCACTTGAATTTCTTTTCTCACAACTCATTGTCGGTAGGGGTGTGAGTACAGAAGTTCCACTGCTCTGAAAGGCGTAACAAGAAAAATATGTCAGATTTGGAAAGTTTCCTTACTATGGTTTTGACTTTTGCAGCTCTCCACCAACACAGGAGAGGGATAGGGGATTGGGATCGAGCAAGAGTAATATCAGCAGAATATATCCGCAACTTGCCGAACGAACTTGAATAGACAGATTTTTCGCTTCACCACGGTTATTGCTATTGATGGGTTGTCATAGACATAATTCTGAGAGGTGAAGTAAATTTTCTGGGTGCACTGATAATTATGAATCTGTTTATCATCATAGGCATAAAGTTATATAGTAATGACATAATAGTTTTGATGGAAAAATTTACAGTTTGAAGATGACTACACACAGGTGAACTATTAAATCCAACACTGGAATATTTTTGCTATACAAATCAGGTGCAATTATCATATTCTTAATGTTTTTCAAACATTTAAATACATATGCCCTGCTCACCAATTTGTCTTCCAAATTGCCGCGCAATCCTCGGGCAATCCTACACCTGCATACTTCATAGCCAGTTCATCAAATTTGTCAAAGAGATGCTTGACAGGAAGAGGATCTTAGCTGGTTTCTTGAACATCACTTCAAAGATACCATCCACATATGGGCTGATAGATGCCTATAGCAATGAAATAAAGACGACATAAATCGAAAATCCTTTCCGTAAACCATGTATGATACCATGGAATAATCATTGGTATTACATCTTTACATCACTATTTAACATTTAAAAATGTTATGGTAATTGTAGTACTGTTCATGATAGGTTTGGCTTAGAGTATAACAACAAACATTTCTCAAGTTATAAGAAAAAATAAAGATGGATATAACATTTATTTCGAGAAATTTAAGTTCATTTTCAATGCTGATAAGATTAACCAAACATGTACTTCATTCCTAGGGGTGTTTGAATGAGACAAAGTTTTCATTGACTGGAATGCAAAAATGATTGATTGATTGATTGAAGGAAAGATGAATGGATTGAAGGATACTGGATCTATTTCATTGGTTTATTGTCAGAGATAACCCTGAATATGAAGGAAAACATAAAAACTATTTTAAAAAGTATCAATTATCATTATGAATTTCTAAAATAGAAAATTAATTGAACAGAATGTAAAATTTTAAAAGCCGACATAAATAACTTTTTTAACAGATCTGTACAAATACGAAATTCGCTGATAAATTTTGTAAAGACTTACTTTCATAGTTAGCATATGGGGATTGCTAGATTTCGCTGGAGGTCCGCTTTCTTTTTCTTAATGTGATCAGGCAGGTTACTTCTTTTCCTTGTAAGCTTTTCTACGCCATCCTACAGAAGAAGAAAAAATATACGGTGAAATATATATTATATCTCCTTATCTCTCATTTTCCCCCTCTCTCTCTTCCTCTTCCTCTCTTTCTGTTTCTCCTTTCCTCTCTCTATTTGTCCATCTTCTCTCTCTCTCTCTCTGCTCTGCCCTCCTCTCTCTCTCTCTCTCTTTCTCTCTCTCTCTCTCCCTCTTTCCCTCTCTTTCTCCCTCTCTCCCTCTCTCCCTCTCTCCCTCTCTTCCTCTTTCCTCTCTCTCCCCCTCCCTCCTCTCTAACCTCTCCCCTCCCTTTGTCTGTGCTCTGCTCTGCTTTTCCTCCGTATAATGATTGCTAAAGTCATTCAGAATTGAGACGACAAATATGTGAATTTACGCAGCGCTTCAAAATAAAAGTTTTTTAATTTTACACCAGGAAAATTTAAGCAAATTGCTTTTAAACGTTATTATTTCGAAACCGAGTGCCTACACAAAAAAGCAATCCATTGTATTGGTCAAATTTCCAATACGGATCTTTGAAATGAATAAAGAATTGAATTAAATAGTCAAATATATCCACATATCTTAAGCAAATTAATGATCCCCCAAATGTTACTAACCTTCAGATGAACAGCATTTAAAGGTGGTTGTGAGGGCTGTGATTTAGGAATCATCTCCACGGTCACATAATGCATAGATTCGTCTGAAGAAATACAATTTGGTAAAATAATTATTGCCTGCCTACTTACGACTTAATCCTCTTTCTCCCTGGAACTTTTCCTTTTTTGTACTTTGTTGATCTCACTCACCTCCGCGCCCCTCTCTCTCTCTCTCTCTTTCCATCTTTCTTTCTTTCTTTCCTCTTTATCTATGTCTTTTCGCGTGTGATTTAACATATTTCACATGAGTTTATTGGGTCCCTCTTCAACATGTTCGTTATGTTACTACAGGAAAATCCTTGTGATTTTAGAAAATTTTCCATATATTTCAGAGGAAATGATCAATGGGAGAAAACTAGAAAAAAATATTTTCCCTGACCGTGACTATGAAAGCATCATAGAAAATATTATATACCTTACTTTAGAAATCTAGCCATCTAATAGGTCGAAATTGGAGTCGTGATTTTAGCCATGCCCACTTACCAGTCAATAGTCTTTTAAAAAGTGCCCTCATACCCGCCTCTCGGTCAATAGTCTTTTAAAAAATGCCCTCATGCTGCGATCCCCATTGGTTTACGTGTTAAAATTGTCTTTGTGCGAGCGCGGATACCATACAGCGCTTTTTGTCTGCGATTCCCAAATGATTGTAAGATTCAGTCATCTTTCCAGCGAAGATTAGCAGACAGTGTCTCAAATTTTCTGTGATGGTTTAACCAATCTTTACTCAAGAAAAGGATAAGGTAAGAATTCTTGGTAGATTTTTGTGTCAATTCGGTATATAAAAGATATAATGACTGCATTAATATTCGAGGCATATTTGTTTTTATAAGCTCTCGAGGACGTTACATCCCCTTGAGCCTATAAAAAGAACTATCCCTCTCATAGCAGTCATTATATTTATACTGTTTCACTGCAAGAGGACATTATATACTATATGTTCATAATTATCATGAACATGATATCTTTGAAGAAGATGATTCATGAAAGCAATACTGTCATTATAATTAATAATGAGGCACCAATTCCGCCTGTTATAAGAACAAGTCCTATTTTAGCGCGCAATACCGTACATGAAGGCCAGTGCACACGAAGCGTTTACCCAGGGTTCGCCGTGTTAAAATCAGGACGGGAAATACCGGGCGGCAAATACCGGTATTTCCAGGTATTTACCGGTATTACCCAATATTTCCCACCCGGGCGGGAAATACAGACATTTCCCGGGAAATTTCCAGTACCCAAATTGCGCCAACCGATTGATTGTTTAATTCAACAAAATTCAGGCCACAGCTGACCTATAGGCCCTTGATAAATTATAATGGCGGCTGCGCCGAAGGTTGCACACAGAATGTTCGGTATGTGCTCATTTGTTTGTGTGATTATTCTTTCAAAAGTTGGATTCTTTTGTCGGACAAAGCCGGCATCTTGCGCTAGGTCACGGAACCCTCCTTGAAGAGGGATGCGTCTGTGGCTAGAGATTGCACCTGGACGTGTTCTGTACATTTAGAGTATTTACCTAAATGTCATTGAATGGTGCAATTGATATAACGCCTCGTGCGCATGTTACCTGATAGTAATTGATTAAGTCTTGTCTTACATATGTTTGAAGATACTTCTTTCAGATCAAGGGCTTGGTATTCATCACCATGGTTCTTTGGTATCAGTGAAACGCAAGATCCGTTTCGAATCTGTAAGTATGAAATATAGATAGGATTTGATTTGAAGAGTACCAGTCACCAACAACCTAATTTGTGTACAGCTAGAATGTATAAAATCAACCTCTTAAACATTCCTCCTGCTTTCTATAGACCAACGGATAAGGAGTATGACGAATAATATAAAACTGCGCATGGGAACCATAGTAAGATTTGAATTCCGTGTGAGCCATATTTTATGCGAGCGCGTACGGGTGCGTTGAGTCGTCTAGTCACAGGTAGCTTTTTGTAAATTGAGAGTGTATTGTAACTGGCATATCTTTTTTTTTTTTTTTTTACAGAAGTGACATTTGAAGCTCTTACTGTGAATATAGTAATACGATATACAAAACAAAATATTTTTGGTGAATTGTACAATTTGCATTGTTAAGCATTCTTTATATCGATCAATGTATACGACGGTATTAGCGGGTTACAACGTGTCACAGTGACGACTACATGCACTAAATATTTGGTCTAACCAGAAACTATTCTTATTTAGCGGAAATATTTCAGTATAGGCCTATGCCGAATTCGCATGAACATATCTTTTTAATACAAAATCGTTTACATTACCTGATTACAGATCCACCTGTCAGTTCTCCAATGTAAGATTTAGCGTTTACATGCAGCATTTACAATTACATCAATCAATGCATAAACACTTTGCTAATAGATTTACTTACCCCATAACTCTTCAATGTATTGACAATGGTTTCCTCCTGTGGCTCAGAGGTTTTGTCTGTATCTTGTAGCAAAGTTAACCTTTGAGAAGACTGAATCCACACTGTAAAATGCCAAGAAAAATAATAGTTGTGAGGAACATTCAATATCTCAATTACCATGGTTACAGCACAAGATTCACTTTCATCATTCCAAAAGTCCTATGGCACAGTCTATCTTTACGACATTTACATCTTAGTGATTAACATCAGCGTTAAAATTGGCTGTTTTTACACTATTATGTACACCAGAGTTGTTAGAACAGTATCCAAAGAATAATTGCTCTACGTTCTCGTTTCGCTTCATTCTTTATAGAACAGAAAGACCTCAAGCATCGTAACAATTTTATGATATCCCTTTTCTATACATATACCTTTGATATACGAAATACCCTTTTAACCGATCATGCATCTGGAGAAACGAAAGTGTAACAAATATCTTCTGTCGGCTGATTGATAAAACAATCCAAATAAGATTATATCAATTGTAAACTCATGCGCTTCTTACTTTTTAGTAGGAGTATGTAATTATGTTCTAATATTTTGTAATAGCATGTCTCTACTTTATACAAACGAAATAGAACAATGGCTTTAATTCATCACTCTCACCTAAATCAACTGCATCTATGTCCCTCGGCAGCAAGCAGTAACTCTTCTTCCAGAGTGAGTCTAGAATCTTCTGTTTGGCTTGTTTCACAGTATCAACATCCAGCACAGTCACATGAAGATAAACATGTCCGTCTTCATCAACAACATCAAGGCCCTAGAATGTAAAGGGAAATAGAACGTGGATAGCAGAGATCGGAGGGATGGTCTTGATCTTGATATTGTTTATTCTCTTTAAATAATGAAGGCTGAAGATTTTGTCAATCTGCCGATCAACTGAATCTGGTCTCGCCAAAACCACTATCCTGTCTCTGCAGCCTAGTGGTTAAGGCATTCTAAGCCAGGAACCCGGATTCGATTTCGAAAGAGACTGATTTTAACCTTTGTAATTTGATTAATGTATGGCAACAATGGGAACAATAATAGAGCTACAGACCGCGAGGCATGGATCTTAAATTACAATCGAAATCTTGGGCATTTAGCTATGGCTTTGAAGCCGGTCGAGACTTATATTTATATTTTCACCCATTATAGGCAGCCAACTTACGAGAGAATGAAAGTCAATTTCCTGATCAAGGAGTTTGCTAAACTCCAGTGTGTAGTATGCATCTCCAGTAACGACATCTATAGGACCTTTCTCGGCCTGGGACTTTACTGCTTGATACAGCATGTACAATGGGTAGACGCCATACACCTGAGGTAGTACCAAAACAAAAATGAAGAGAAAAAATGGCTAAATAGGAAAGGGTATGTAGGCCCTGTAATATTCACATTTGACTTGAGTAAATCGTGAGTGTGGATAAAAGCACTGAAAGCATCCAGGGAATAAAAATCCTATCAGATACCCATTCAATACACCTGGATGGAGAGTGGCAAATGTAAAGTCAGATTTAAAAGATCAGATTCATTTATTTACTATGTCCGTAATAGTGCTTAACATGAATAATATGACATTTAACATACAACAAAATGTCACAATGTTTTCATATTTTAAAAATGATAATTGCAAAGCATAAATGTTTGAGAATGTATTAGTTTATCCTAAGCATAAAGACACAACCGACGGAAATTTACTTCACTGTGAATTATGTGAAATATATAAAATATGTAAACCTTATGCATTTACCTTAAATTTATTTTAAAATTATTAACGTCCTGTCCTTCTATAAACTTCAAGACCTTATAAGAAGATAGATATGACATATTTTATTCCAGAACAAACCTCACCTTCAAGTACTCGAACATAAACATGGCAAACCAGTTGTTGATCAATTTCTCTGCGATTGATTCAGTGCTTAAAAAACAAGAGAAAACATTTTCAAAGAAAAATATGCACAAGAATTTGAATTCCAGAAATTGATAATTTTAAACGTAAACATAACGTAAAAAGGTAGCTTATTAATTAGTGCCAAAGTAAATAATGTACAGGATATCAACTTTCCCATCCATATTGAATAGGAATGGCACATCACCGAGCAAAGGTGCAATAATATTACGTCATAATTCCAACTATATTGCATGAATAGAGAAAGATATTAATGATTGTGGTTAGGAACTAACGAATGTAATGAATGTTAAATTGTTCTGAAAGCCTGTACATAAAATGATTAAGATGTGTGTAAACAAAATGATTACTTGGTGAATAGGGTATCCATCCGTCTTCTGGACTTAGATGCTGTTACGATTTCATCTTCAACAAGTGATGTCAATACACTGAAGAAAAACACAAATAGGTAGGAAAGAAAACATTAAAAATGTTTAGGAAAAATCCGGGTAAAGTATGACAAATAATAAAAACACGTGTTTATTCCTCTAGGAAAGCGCAGATGAGCATTTTGTGATAAAAGTGACACAAATAATAATTGACTGTTTGTGTTAACATGATCGCCGTGAGTTTGAAGAAATCAACTAAATGGCAATTTCAAGACGCTATTGTTTTTATCTGATAGAAATTATGTTCGGATTACGTAATGTGTCATTGGCACATTTCAATAGCCGGTAGAAAGCCAGTTGAAATTGTGTTGCTTTTCGAAAGTCTTTGCTTTGTTTCTCTTCAGGTTGTCGAAGTTATTTGCTTTTACAATATGTTGGAATTCAACTACAAGACGTAAACTTACTCTGTAAAATGGATTGACTTTCCTCGCTGACGAATGTGATTGCCAATAGAGATGCAATGAGCTCCCTTTAAAAAAAATGGGTGAAACCAAATATTGCTTCGTTGTATCTGACCATATTGAATATAACAACCGACAGCTGTCGAGGTGAAAAGGAGTTTATATTCTTATATATAAAATCATTGATTTATGACACAATAGTAATAATTAATTTGGGGTCAAATTTATTAAAGTAAATGTCTTAGGAAATAATCAGGAACACGTGATTTTGTATCGACTTTACAAAGGTGTCGTACTCGAGAGGTTAAGGAATGCTCGAGCACTTGACTGAAGATGCTAATTAATTAAACTTTGCTATTCTCCATCCTAGTCCTGGCAGTCTGTTAAATAAATAATTTACAAGAGGAAAGTCGAGGAATGCTGGGTGTACTGACGTTAGTATCCGAGCAAAAGCCATGGTCATTATGAAACGTTTATATGGTGTATACAGGCTTTATACAAGAAGCCAAAGCTTTAATAATTTGTATTACATTATATTATCTCGTTAAAATAAATATGTTTACTATTATGCAATACTTCTAACTTGAATATATCGTAGAGTATTTATATTCAGCACCAAAGGTAAGAGTATTCGTGTACCTTTCTCGACCCCGTCCCGTTTTCTTATTTTCGAGTTGCCTGATGAATTCTATCATTCCAGCCTTCTCCTTCAGCATACGATAGAACGATATCAACGAATGCTCCATAAAGTCTTCCATGTACTGAAACAAAATAGACCGGAATATTATTGAGTAGAAATATTTACAGAAAATAGAATCAAGCAGAAGAACCGATGCAAAGCATTTGAATGAACTGCACACTTTTAAACATCAAGCACCGTGTTATCTACCTATTTATATATCTATACCCTATGTACGAGCAAACCTTGAAGATGAACCACCGTCAAATAGAATTACGTTGATATATAAGCCTCTTATAAGTTGCTTAAATAGAATAGCTGCCTATAAATCACTAATCTAATATGTTTAAAGTTAGCATTTCTTTGTGAGTTGAAACTTATCTTTTAGAAGAAAGTCTTTTCATTTTGCTATTATTTTCTTCATATCAAGATTATTTTACCTCTGGTTCTGATGTTTCTGGATGAATACCGAGCCCAGCAAACAGCATCATTGTCACATATTGGACATGCCCTACAAATGGAACTCCTTGCTTCTGGACTCTGTCATCAGCCTCAGATAAATCCAAGTTGGTATTAGAGACTAATGGACAAATGTGAGGAAAAAAGACATCATAATTATTTTGGGCTTGGTTTAAGTCGACCTAAGGCGAATGAGTTGCAAGGGAAAAATAATATTTCTTTAAGATATGCGGGTTGATATATTGATGTTCCTGTTGTTTTCAAGGAAACAGGGGTAAAATAATCACACATCTTTTGTCCATAGATTAAGCATTTCTCATATCGTTTGATTGTATTTATTTCTGGACGCCCATATGAAAACTTGAATACTTCTATTTATTTGATACGGAAGGAATTATTGTATGTGATAAGGAAGCGTTATAGGGCAGCAAATAGACGTGAAGCGACCTTATAGGATGGGTCTTTAAAACGATGTTACCCGGTTATCGACATTCTTTTGATTGTGGAGTCGACCAGGTGCAGAAGGGTTTTTACCTCATACGATTGCAAGTAAATTGAGATTGCATACGCTCTACCCATCAGAGAAGACTAAACACCATTCCTGAAATGTAATAATATCTAATATGATACCTTTACAGCTACCGTGGTATTAATCGAAATGTTTGTAGCAAATAATAAATAATACCTTCTCTAACTCTTTTCAAGATGTTCATTCGGATCATTTTCACTTCTTCCTTAGCTCGTTTCACTTCCAGTTGTTTCTTTCTGAACCACCACGCTAGAATAATCATCGGAATGATGATCAAAATGGGGATTACAATGACCACAGGTACAATGGATAACAGCGAGTTTCCTTCCGTAGCCCATGCTGAAACAAAGCCTGGAGAGAACCTTACATTCCCGTGCAACACCTAGGTGAAAGTTAAACACAATTATGATAATATGATAATATGATAAACAATAAATTTATAAAGCGCATACTAATTACAATATAATTATCTATGAGTATCACATCACAAATTAAAACAACTAAAACATAATACAGAAAATTGTAAATAATACTGTGTAAAAAGATAGGTTTAGATTGTTTTCTTAAAAGTATCGAGTTAATATATGTAACATATGCACTCCCACATGCACCCACACACACATACATCTGTCATGACATACAGCTGCATGCCTATCCACGTACAGATCCACACACACGCATAACTCTCTCAGATTTTACTAAAACCACATATGCACTCCCACATGCACCCATTCGCGCACACGCACACAGACACACAAATCTGTCATGACGTACAGTTGCATGCCCAACCCCCCTCCCCATGTGCAAATGTGTCAAGACCAATCCCAAACACCTCCTCATATCACCCTGCAAACACCCTCAGACACCTGCTCCCATTCATTTAACAGTACGGCTACCCACACTCAACAAACCCCACCCACACTCATCCCATCCGACTACGCACATACACCATCTGTCAGGATGTACAGTCACATGCCCGTCCACAGATCCACACATAAACACACACTCACACGCAAAACTCTGCCAGGTTCTACTACAAACACACATATGCACTCCACATGCACCCATACACGCACACGCGCACACACACACACACACACACATCTGTCATGACGTACAGTTGCATGCCCAACCCCCCTCCCCATGTGCAAATGTGTCAAGACCAGTCCCAAACACCTCATATCACCCTGCAAACACCCTCAGACACCCGCTCCCCATTCATTTAACAGTACGGCTACCCACACTCAACAAACCCCACCCACACTCATCCCATCCGACTCACGCACATACACCATCTGTCAGGATGTACAGTCACATGCCCGTCCACAGATCCACACATACACACGCGCGCGCATAACTCTGTCAGGTTCTACTACAAACACCTCCCAAACCCCACGTCCTTACGCCAACCCCCATACACACTACCTCAGGCACACACACTCACACACCTACGCTCGCCCACCCGCTTCTGCTTGGACTAACATCCGCATCACCAACCGTACATCCTCATCCATACGTTATATATGATTATAGTTTGTAATAATAATAATATTCCGCTTTTATATAGCGCTTAATACAATGTCTCTAAGCGCTTTACAGATATACTATTACCCCGGTCATTGGATTCAGTACTTGCCCGCAAACACTGTGTGTACAATCTCCACTCCCTGGGGAGCATTCCAGCCAAGCGTTACTTGACCGTGTATGGGATTAGAACGCATTGTAGAGCAGGAAGCTGTGTAGAGGTTTTGTAGTCGAGTGGTTAGAATAATTGAAAATGTATGTGTCGTGCGCTCGATCCCTAAAACATTACTATATCCTTTGGCAAAGCATTAATCTACATTTGCCAATCCATACCTCGGTGTAAAATGAAAATTAGGTAGGATGACGAAAGCCTTGGTGAAAGACAGTTATCCTCACGGATACCATATGAAAGGAGTGGAAATGGTGCACATGGTACGCGCGAATGAATCTGATGACCGGGGTAATATATTTGTTTAGCGCTTTGAGGCGGTATTCCGTTTTAAGCACTATATAATTCCAGATTTATTATTTTCAAAATCAGTAGGAATATAATTTTGACTTACTGTCACGGCTGGTAGATTCTTAGCTGGTCCCTGACCCAATGTTCCATTTTCGTAACCTGCTATAGGTTGTTTTTCTGGCAGCTGGCAACGTACCACATTAATATCAAGAACATCCACATCACATACACCATTCGGTCCTAGCAGGACTTGAACATCATCCTCCGTGCTAGCCAGATCTAAGCCAATGCCCTAGAATGATTCAAAACAAGATCATTACCATGTATATTCATCTATTTTGTATACCTTAACGTATCATTGTTTTATATTTATTTCTGTTCTCGTAAACTATGTCGGTGCTTTCCGTTCGTATGTGAGTAGATCATTTGCCCATGTGAAATTTTCGTAAAAATTCAGAAAAACCAATGAAAAAAAGAACATTCCTGTAGTTTTGTACGGAAAATATTTATATCAGGCAGGGCAACGCTGTTACACGATGTTTTCAACACTCACTGTAATATCGAGTCGTCCATTACTGCTCTCATAGATTCTGTCTGGCCCACTGAAGCTTTGATACCTAGGGTCTGGATAGTACTCTATAAAGCCGCCATCGACGATTAATCCATCAAAGTCAAAGGTCAGATTTGCTGCCATAACGCCATTTGTAGCTCGTCTCCTTCTGGTAGAGATACCATCGTCAGGAAAGCTTGGGGTTGGACAGATGAGAAGAGTTGCCGTTCCATTGCAGAGCTGTGGAACATAAATCAACATGTCTTGAATCAAAATGAATTAATAATACATCAAAGTTTATTAATATCGACTCATGAATCAAGTACTTGAAGGAGATCAAATGCTTCGCTGTTAATTTCCACGGTACCGGATGAATAATTATAATCTTTACGAAACATCGAAGTATATACGTATTGAATGTTGATTGTAACGTCCAACAACAATAAGCTGTACAAATATAGCAAATTCCTCGTACAAAAAGAGGCATCCAAGTAGACCGACGGCCCACGGGACCATCAACCCACGCGATTGACAGTATACGAGACCGACAGCATTAGTCTAGCGAATCCTCTGAAAACGTTTCATGAAGTTGTTTAAGAGTTTCATGGGCAGACGTTCTCGAGGTCTGTCGTTTCCTGGGAAGTTGACGGTCAGCATGTTTCATGGTCATGATGGTGTGTTCACAATTTGTACATTAGCAGGATTAGTCTGCTTTGTAAACTGGTAAATAAGCAGACAACAACCAGAATACCAGAATAAATGAATACCTCAGAGTTGCGAGCATCTGTTGTAAGTGACGAAACCATTATCCTGGGTTCCTGAAGCAGATCGAATCTTTGTCCTGTCAATTTGATATCGAGACCTCCTCTGTATGAAACGAAGAAATACTGCAAGTTTCAAATTATTGAAAGGACATCTCAATTGCATATACGCAGCTATGTTTAGAAAACGTCAATTGGAGAACTGTCCACAATTAATGAATTATTATCCATGAAATATTATGATTGTGTGGGGAAAAATATACCTCGTTACACGCTCAATTAACACTATATTGACGTTGAACATATTTTCATTACTATTTTGTTATTAGATATTTTGCCGAAAAATAATATGATTAAGCATTGCTTGACGATCATTATTTCCTAGTATTCGAAAAGGTTCCCGCCAGTTCTAAACTAGAATAAAGATATTGTATCTTACGACATGATAGACCCAGTTCTGTCAATGCCATCAATAATCGGGTTTGGGTGGTAGGTAAAGGTGTAGTCTTCCGACGTTTTCACTAGTCCATCAAATCTCATGGTCAAGGGAACAGAGACCTGTTCATTCATTTGTAAGCTGCTTGTGATACACGTCGCAGTCGTATCTTCAACAGTCCTGCAAAATAACAAATGTATTCATACATTAGAACAAAATATAGGAAAATGTCTAAGACCTAGAGGCAGGCACGTTGATGTTATCAATCATTCAAATCAGAATTGTATATTTGTCTTCTGAACACATTTCATTACCACAAAGTTCTATATCTCATGCTGGAGGGGGCGGTGTTTAAATCTTAACTTTCAACGCTTACAACTTGTTATCTACAGTTATTTTATGAAATCGGCTTTTCCTGACCGATCAATGTAGGTGTCCGCAAGCACAATTATGCGTGGGTGCAATGGGTGTGTGCGTGTGTGTGCGTGTGTGCGTCTCTCCGAATTCTACATGTTGATTTTAATTACATTGTAAATTTATATATTCGATAATCCATTCCCATCGTAAATATCCTCTCATCAGTAAAATGCAATTCGAAGTGTTTATACCGATTCATCTACAATCTTTCCATTATTGTAAAATTATCAAATTAACTACCTCTGAAAATAAAATAAAGAAGAAAAAAACTCTACAATCTTCCAATTGTACCTAACGACACATAGAAAATGCTACTGAAAACATGTATAGCAAAAATTTACCATTAAGGTGCTTAATATATATATAGGTGATACTCACAAATTGTTGCATTGTGCTTCTCCAAAACTAGCTTCAATGTTCCTTCCTGTGTTGAGGTACATCCCAGTAACAGTGATCTTTGTACCTCCTGCTACCTGCCCCTCCGTGGGACTAAACCCTGATATAATCGGATCCTAGCAGGAACATTCATTAATCGTATCAATCGTTTCAGAGGATTAGACATCAATAGGAGTATTTTGTGGCTGAATGTTTCATCATGTTGTATCCAATTATTACGATAATTTTCCTCTCAAAGCCCGATATGAGAGTATATAATAACATAATAATACATATTCTATCTTGTAGAGAAAAATTCCCAAATGTTGTGAACAGCCGTATAAACATTTCGGCGGGAAAAAAAATCAAAATCAAATATAAATTCAAAGCCATGTCACTAGAGGTAACACATTACGTATAAGTTGGTAATGTTTAATTGGCTCATGCATATTACTTCACTAGCACGACTGGCTACACTATAACAGGTTTTCTTACAAGTCATGAAGCAGATGGATTTCAAGTCCACAAGCATTTGTGCGTATTATGGCAGGGTATAAACCAAACGAAAAGTCCGCGCCAATAGTTATCAAAGAATTAGAACGGGAATGTGCTTGTAAATTGGATTTTCAATGGAGTTTTATGCACACCATTAAGCAAAGCTCATGTTAAGTAAACTAGGCAATTTGTTATGCACTTACCCTGTACAAAAATTCTGTAGTACTCTCTCCGCTCTTAGTACTTTCACCAGACCTCACTGTGATTGCAATACGTCCTGACATCAGTTCAGTAGATACCCCAGTCATGCAGCTAACACTGAAAACAAAAAAGAAATCATATATATACATTTTGTGCACCATAAATTGTTTTTTCTTGTTTTTTGTATATGTACGTTGTTTTTGTATTCACGCGATGATATCATGAATTTTGACATAACTTAAATGTTTGTGTAAGTAACATTTTATGATGACATATTTTCGGCATTCTAGCACTCTCGGTGATAACGGAAACTTAATGGAGGAACAATTAAAGCCACCCTTCCGTTATCACTCAGTAGCCATTCCTGAGACGTTTATGAACACGAATACAATGAACACATTAAAGCTATTTTTTGCCTTTTTACCTCTGTCCTGACTGATAGAATGAGCCCATCTCAGTCAGAATACACACCAAGTCTCCTATGGCAATTTCCAGTACATCGTCAAATTCTACTCCTAGGTCAGTTCCCATAATTTCTAGTCTCGTTTGAGCATTGATAGGACCTGACAAGGGATAAAACTATAGAAAAAACACAAGATAGTAATATCATGCAGATTATTTTGTAAGATTACTTCTATAATTGTTTATACAAACATGTTTATCATGCATGTCTATTTGACATTTGGAAGTAAGACTCTAGTTGATTGATACAAGAATAACACATAGATAACACACGATAATGAATGAATTCGTGCGTTTTGAGCATATGACTTTAAATGGAATTGGCGCCTTACAAATCTCATGTATTATCAATTATTATTATTAAAATTAAAATTATATGATCTCCTACAGTTTGATGATTGGTAAGTATTCATACACTGGATAGTGATTTATTATTTTCTTACGTCAGTGATAACTGGTGCTGAACAGAGCTGGGTCTCGTTCTGACTGAGAAACTGGTTGTTCTGACAAACATCACTCTGAATGACATTGCAGTCATCTCCACACCAACCACAGTTTAAGATGGATGGGGTTGCTTCTTGGGATAGGCACCGACTGCAACTTCCACTGTTAACCGAACACTTGTACAGGGTCACTTGAAAAAGAAGAGAAAATGTGGGAGGTAATTTCTATTCAAATCGAACGTAATCACCCCCTTAGTCTAATGCTTTTTGACATTTTATAATATGCCTAAGCAATGATAAAATGATTCAGAACAGTTAGTCAAATAACAGTATCTTCCAGTTGAATTTGCAAATGAATCCTTATGAGCGAAGTCTCAATTATGAATGGTATTTAATTTGTTCGAAATTCTTCTCAATGTCCTTCCTAACATCAACTTTACATTAGATTGACATAAAATTGAACGTTTGAAAGATTTTTAAAAAAGTTAGTTATTAAAGTAAACAAAGGACAATTATATCTTCCTTCTTTAGAAAAAATTGCGAAAGTGACAATTTCACCATTTTAAATAAGAGCTGTAGTGACATTTGAGTTTAATTGTATATCCAAAGCATATTTTGGAATTGATGAAAAAATGTATCGGTACCAAACGCAAAGGGTATTTTACCATATGTGTCTGTCGGGTCATCTATGTAGTATTGCCCATTCCACTGAATCGAGACGCTTACATTCTTCTCAAGGATGTTTTCACTATACATGTACTGAAACAATAGGTTCAAACATAGTGTTAAGGTAAAATTGATAGACAGGTGAAATGTGTAGAGGAAAAGTTCAAGGTAATAATTTCCAAAATACAAGATAGGTGTCATGGTCTAGTGGATATGTCACCGGACTGTGGATCACATGGTTCGCAGTTCGAGTCTATCCACGGTACTAATGTCCTTGACAATACATTTATCAACACTTGCCACTCTCCACTCAAGTAGGAAAAAAATCCATGAATGCTTTAGCACCTTATCACGGCGGCTTAGCTTCAAGCGGGGTAATAAAGTGACACTTTGTGATGAGCGCAGAAGAGTATATGCATGTAATAGCTGCACTATGTAAATGGACATATCGTTATTATTATCATATGATATATGTATGCTCTCTGCCAAATGATTGGTATAAAAACACTGGAAGTATTAGTGAAGATGAAGGAAGAAAAGAAAACGGTGAAGAGAAAATGGTGAAAGGCTTTGAAGAAGTAGCAAGAGAGAAAGTGAGAAGGGGAAGCATAGGACCAGAAGGAGGAGGAGATGTTGGAAAGATGCCATATGTATGTATAATATATTTATATAGATAGATAGATATTTATAATATATACATATATACATGTATATATATAGGCTAAGAAATAATGATGTGCTGTACACAAAGAAATTGTTTCACAATTAAGCCCTAAGAGCAGCATTATATCTCGATTCTTGTGTATTTTCTTGAACTCCGAAAGCAGAAATCCAGACTTTCTCACACACACACATAAATATTATTATACATATATATTTCAAGTTAACTTGATATGAGTCACTAATGGTGGTTTTGCTAGTTTGATTGAACGATCACTCTTTTTATCCATACAATATCAATAACATTAATGGTTGATAATTTAAACATTGTTCTCCTAACTTTCAAAAAATATATTTACCTCTTCAGCGCTACACAGTATGTAACTTTCATTGTAGAATGAAGTTGGTACTCGAATCTCGACTCCATCAATACGAAGAATGCAATTTAACGACAGGACCTGATAAAATATTGAATTTGGAAACAAAGTCGTTTCATGATTTCACCAGATGACAAGGTAAAATTTTCATTTTTTCACAGACTATTTAATTATTAAATCCCTGTTGCAAGACAGTACTCTACAACTTCCACACGCTACCCAGGTGAGTTATTAAATGAGTAATAATATTAATTCTTCAAAAGTTATTGAGCGCTGTGGTGGACGCCATGCTAAAGCCGGCTAATATTAATGGAGTGTCGGGATTGGTAATGGGCCATTATTATTATTATTAGTAGTAGTAGTAGTAGTAGTAGTAACAGTAGTAGTAGTAGTAGTAGTAGAAGTAGTAGTAGTAGCAGTAGTAGTAGTAGTAGTAGTAGTAGTACAAGTATTCTTTGTAGTAGTATAATTAATAATAGTAGTAGTATTACATTATATTCTCACATTACGCATGTAAATTTTACAATCATCGTAGCACAAATAGGATGATGTCCATACCTTTGTCTGCTCTGTAGGAGATTATGTGCTAGAAGTGAGTAACCAGAAGGAATATTAACTGGTATGAAAAATCGTTCTGATGTCGCCAAAAGCTGAGGGCAATAACTCTGGCCTTTGTTTCCAGAACCTACGGCGTTCTAAAAATACGAAATAGATACAAGATACAAAAGAAAAACAAAATTAAACACATTGCACCTGTAGCCTATTATCAATACTTGTGTATGCATTTGTATGGTATAAGTATCCCATTGAAAGGATTCACTGAATGACATGATTCCAAAACACAATTCATATTCAAATTCAGAGTCTATGCATTTGCATTTAGCCAAATTACGAGACCAACCTTTGCGCAGTGCTTCGGCCACACGCTATTTTGTATTTTAATGTATTTCGTCCAATACATGACCTTGAAATTTCAAAGTGAAGAAAATCTTAATTGTAACATTTGGTGAAAGCAAGAGGAGAACACCTTGACATGTTATTCGAATAACGTAGATACCAATTCAACCTACGCTATTTTCAATAAAATAATTAAGATGTATTGACTCAAAGAGAGCGAGAAGTAATCTTTTTAAAGGTTACAAAATCTGCTTACATTTTCTCCAATCACCACCGTTTCTCCCGGCTGACATGAGCTTTTATCATGTGTACACATGTTGTCATAAACACACCAGTCACATGGCCAGGAACTTGTTACACACGAGGAACAACTGGTAGAAATAAAGAAAAGAAATAGCTGGAATTTAAATTATACCATTCAAGGTCTGTGATGCTCAGAATAAAGAGTCTTTACTTGCATCTCCTACCTAGCTGAAATTATATTGTACTACATTACGCTGGGTGAATAAGGTGACGCAGTCAATATCGTTCACTAATAAATTGCTGGAACTTCAACTCCTGACTAAACAGAACCTTAAATCTAAATCTGACATAACACCAAACCCTAACCCTTAACCTCATATCTTTGACGAAATATAACTTGGATTAACTTTTGACAGAGCAAATGTCGGGCCACCTGGAATCATTTAATCTACTCTTAGACATTGCACTTTATAACTCGAATTAAAATGTATAGCACGTAGCATGAATGTTTATAGCCATTGTTAAGATAGGAGAGTAAGCCACTTGCGTATATGATGTGGGAGGGTGATGGAGGGGACTGGGGCAAGGGGGGAATTCGCCCACATTATGTTACCAAGTGCGAGTGAATAGTAAAATCATATTACATTGAATGCATATTTTTGATACCCATGATATTTCCTCTGACCTAAGCTAGAATAGAATTGTCAAATTTTAAAAATCATTAGATTACTAAAACTAATTATTTTCTCAGTTAAAGTATGGGGAAAATTACCTTTGACTTGCCCAGTAAGTAAATATATTTATCTTTATATCATAAAAACCTAGGTAGCATATTAAAAAAGTAGAAACCAAAGAACCTACGATTTAAGACGGGTGCAGTCAAACGATATAAAATCCGTGCTCACGAAGCTTACTCCAGTTTCCGTTGAGACAATAGAAAGTGTCAATGTTACATGGTCCGCTGGTGGTAAATGAAAGAAAAGATAAAGATAAGACGGTTGCAAAGTTGTCCAAGAAATCTTTTATTTAAATTTCAGTACCTTATTATATTGCCGATGGGAGTCACGTTTGAATAATATAATATATCATAGTAATGTTGGCATATTTTAAAGGTGACGTAGTAGGTACACTTAATATTTGATTGTTCTGAGGAAATGAAACTTGATTATTTTCTTGTCCCGTTATCACCCCTCCCTTCCCCCGTATCATTTAAGGTAAATTGTAATGTTTTTTATGGAGAAAAGGAGAAATTTATTAGATTTGTTATAGTACTAAATAAAAGCAAACTTAATGAAAGGGGAAAGCACGGTATGCCACAAATTTGTAACTCATATGAACCCTCATATTCTCTTAATAGATTTTCTCCAAAGTTTCACTTGTTTTCCCTTCTCTTCTAGTCTTCTAGTCATAGGCTTCTAACACGACAGTCTTTGATGTTTTAGGTCGTGGGTTTAAAGTTCGAAGTTATGTTGATATGCGCCATGCTGAGTAATTAACGAGGTTCGCCAGCTTATAGTTCAATTAATGCTTTCCTTGGCTTGTCATGCTTGTAGTGAACTTTGATTACTCTTTGTGAACTATGTGAACCCTCGTCATGGTAAGTGGATCGTTCTTTATAACTTCGAGGTTTCGCAAACTTAAGGGTTAAATTACGACGATCTTGTGTGAACATATCTATTTTGCGCCAAGAGAAGAATTATGTCATACACTGTAGAATACTGAGAATTTCGATTTAAAAAGAAACGTAATTAACAGAGATATAATTGAAATATTATACCTTCCTCTGGAATCGTAGGCAATTCACTCGCAGGAGGAGATAGGCACATGACTGCATTGGCCGTAGTAGCAGCAGCATTGACCTGGTAGGAGTCGAAGGCACATTGGTATTGATGGCTGTCGTTGAGAGCTGGTAGCTGCTGAACGGTAATAGTGATCTACCGCATGTAAAAACAAGATAAGATTTGATGTCTGACATACAAAAATGGAGAATATACTTCTTAAGTTATATATAGCGCGGCAAAACTATTAACATATAATGAGGTCAAAATAAAATGTCACTTCATCGACTTTTTTATCTTAAGTTTTGTCAATTGTTAGATAAAAGACAAGATTTGTTTGACCTGTTCATGTTCTCGATAGCGAAATAAAGTGTTTTATTGCATCAAGATTATATTTGTAGTATGAATACTTGAAGCATCAACGATAGCTCGACGCATAATCTAGTTGCCAATACTCCTTTTAAGGGAAGGCGTATCAAAATTTCAGTCGAGTCTGTTCTTTCATATAAAGCGATCCACAATTTATATTTAAATTTAATTAACAATTTAATTAAATAAAATTTCATTTCATCGTCTTACATCTTGTTCTGTTTCTTGATAAGGCAGTCTATGATCAGGCTGGACATCTGAGACGAATACACACTGCAAGGCATTGTAAGATAACCATCGGGTTGACTCGTCAGGGAAAGGGCATTCATCGTATCGTGTACATCTTGAAGGGGAGAGTGTGTGGGAAGGAAGAACAATAATAAATAGAATTGAAGTTGATTTGAGAAAGAATTTTTGTACACGTAATAAGTACAAAATCATCAAGATATAAACATAGCAAAAGTAAAATCAGAATAAGTTGTTTTCTCTAAGGGTTGACAACGCTAGGGATCCTCATCCTCTTGCTGTGTGAAAGTAAACTCAACAGAATAAATGTTAAATATCTTAAACTCAAGTTAATTGGAGAAAGGAAACGGAAAATAAGTCATCATTGTCCTATACAATGCACTCACCTTGCTTCTAGAGTACACCATCCACAATAAGGGTCTCCATCATTTCCTCCATCCTCGCCAATGCATTCAACACAGCTCTGGTACTGGCTACAGCTGACTAAAGCCAACGTGAGAACCTGATTAGTCATATGAAATTAAATATTTAAAGCAAGTGCATAATGTCAGAAGTCATATCGGTGCTGACATCAGCTGTCGAGTTATTCCCTTTATAACTAAGATACTTTATTGATGATCCTTTCAAAAAGCCATAGTATGGAAGTATTTAATTCACCTGCAATTTCACATAGCATAGATGGCTTCCACCGTCCATACATTACTAGTTGCTGTGTTGGGCAAGCATCACAGAAGCTCGTAAATAATTCAAGAAGACCCTGTAATCAGGGCAGTAAAACCATTAGATATGAAGAAAGGGTTCCTTAAGAATATGCAAGGGACACGTATTCTTTGAAAGTCAATGAATTCCTACATCCATTTTAGAAGTATCGACAGTTTCGCCACATCTACAAAAATAAGAAATTGAAAATAAGGGGAAATAGTGGTTTTCCACTATCGACAAAATAAGCGTTTTTCACGACTAGTAATGGGAACATCAATATGGATTGTACAGGAAATCTTATAGCTTATTTTAGAATTCCCCTGTTGCTGGTCACTGTAATTCCTCTATACAATAAAACGTTAGGCTAATTAAGGTAACAGTGACTAACACTTTGATGGAATTGAATTTTTCAAATATTTCCACAAAACATGGTCACACATATTGCATATATCGTATAAACGGCAAAATTGCGCCAAGAAATGCTATTGGGAAACAGTGGCAAACCGCTGTTAGGAATGACTGCATAACAACATCCCGTATTCTTCACAGTGATATATAAGCAGATGCACATAAACAGAAACGATGAAAGAATGTATAGGGCTGGCTATTTTTTTACGAAAGAACGCCTAAATGACGAAAGACTTCCGTGTGTTTTTTTTCTACTGAACCATGTAATATCAAATAATTATGTCCTCATCTATCACGTTTTCAGTATATCTTTCTGAAAAGTCTTACCTTTGAACCTTGGTCTGAACTTGTAGCAAGGGTTAGCTGCTCTTTCGATTCATTAAGGAACATCTCTTGTAAGACAGATCCACCTCCAAGAAAGACATCTTCATATACGTAGCCAGACGAACCGTTTACTATGTTCAACTATTTAGAGAATAACAAACGAAATATTGGTTGGTGTTTTTAATGTTGTTCCTAATAAGCACGAGAAAATGTTCAGGGTATTAGGGAAGCGAACAGTATGACAGTGAAGGCAGTAATAAAATAAATAAGGTCACCTATTTGATATCGTGAACATGTAGGCCTAGTAATTTTCAGTGAAACAAAATTTGAATATTGAAGCTTCATTAATACGGGTAAATTACCCCCGCCTACAGTTGCAACATCATTGACTTTTTCATAATTATACCTAATTAGATGGCATAAAGTAATTCCAATACTTTTTACATAACACAATACCATGGAGATCTTCATATAATTACAATTTCTTATTGTAATAGCCCTTCTTCTTCTGCAACTTTCTTAATGAATAGTTATTGGTATTGTGGTATCATTAAAATTTTGTTTTAATGTCATCATTATTATTATATTGGATACACATTCAAAAAACTTATTATATTTAGCATATGTTATATTGCTGAAGTGTAATTTGATTGGTATGTGGCAAAAGAAAATAAATGCAATTCAATTCAATAATTAGGCAATTATGCATTCAGTACTCATACAAAATATCGATATTTTATGTCTTTCTGTTTACTAAACACGTTTGAGTGTTTTTGTAACGTAATTGGAATACAAATCATATCTTGTCTATAATTATGTTTATCATTTTATGTGACCGTTGTACGGCCGAGATATTATTTGTATGACAACATACTAAATGTAACTATTTTTATAAAGTTGTTCAGTGTTTATATATGGTGAAGGAACACTGTGGAATGGTAAATATATTGAGAGAAAAATATTTAGTATAAATTAGTTTAGTGAGTTGAGAAATTATTGAAACTTATCGGGAGTTTACAGAAAATGTGTTTTTACCAACAAAGAGAGTCAGCTGTATACAATCATGTCCATTAATTTGTAACATCATCATACAATAGGGGCATTTACACTGTCATCCAAATATGCCAAAAAATGCCAAATCGGAGCCTGACCGCGATGTTTACCATGGCAACTACCCTTTACCGGCAAAAATGCCAAGCCCGAAAGATTCCAAAACGAAGTGTGATCTTTTGGCATATCTTGGCGTATTTCGCAAGTATAAACGCTCGCTCTTGTAAAATCGCGATTTTAGGTCACGTGACTTTAGGAACGTCGCTAGCTTTCGTCCTTGAAGCCTTAGTTGCATAAAGTGAACAACTTGTTTACGCTGAACCGCTACGAAAGAGTCTCAGCTAAACTGTAAAATCTCGCTTTAGAAACCACTAAATGAAATGATTGAAATGTCAAATGGAAGAAGAAGGGTTGTTCTAACTCATAAATATTGCAAATAGTTGTCAAATCCTGTTTTAATATGCGAAAACTGAGCGAAACAAAGCGCAATCCTGTTTGTATTATTTTATCTGAAAATATTTCAGTATTTTTAATATTTTCCGTCATTACACCAAATCTATACTTTCGTACGTGATAAATCAAAGTATATCAAAGCTCTCTTCCAAATATCTTCTCATAATTCTATGTCCCACGGTTGTTTCGGGAATAAATCGAAGGCAATGTCATCAACGAACCCATGGCGAAACATTCACGGAAGCGTAAATGTAGTCCCATCTATAGGGTACGTGCGGTAACATGTAGTCCATGTAGTCACACGTACCGTTATACGTGCATGACTGTTCGTGCTGGACTCGCTGTGTATGATTGAGCATTTTGCATTGGGAAGACCGCGCATGCGCATTACCAACCAAAACACGCCAAAACATCGCTGAGCAGCTCAGTCGGTGATGTTTCGGCACAAGTGTAAACGGGTGCACGAAAAATCGCGATTTTTCAAAATGAGGTATTTGACAGTATAAATGCGCCTAATATAAGCAGGTATAATTCTGTTGATGATCTGTTTACAATGTAAAGGTACCAAACCTTAATGAGGTTTCCTTGTGTATCTCCCAAGAATGCCACTGTATGATGTCTCTCTATGGTTGTCACTATGGAGGTGGGTATTACATCAGGAATGGTGACGATGGGTGTGGCAGAGAGGGAACCGTTCCACTGGCATACCTGTAGAGAGTACCTCCAATACCATCTTGTTCATAATGAGCTGTACACTGGACTGAATCTGGCGGTTTGAAGAAAAACTGTTGGGACCAAAATAGGAAAGGATTTATCATATTTTACAAGAAAAACATATCTCATATGTCCCTGCATTGCAGTGTTGTCACTGTCTATGATAAACATGTCAGATGGTTGTCAAATTGGTATCCCTTCACCAATGATTATAGATGGATGAGGCAGAGAGTCCAATACCACTACCACCTTGATCATAATAAGCTGTAGACTGGACTGATTCTGAAAGTGTGAAGGAAAACTGTAAGAAAAACAAAATGTGAAAGGATTTTGTGTTCTTTTATAAGAAACACACACCTTACATGCCCCTGTGCATCTTCCAGGAAATGGTGGCGGGGCGTCTTCTAGAGTAAGGGGGTACCAACTACAAGTAAAACCTCAAAGCGAAAATAAACAGCTTGTATACTGTCACAGGAAGTGATACTTTGATGTCATTTCCTAAGTGATTTAAAAGTATTGTTTCTGATCTCACCTAAAGAGGGCGTATGATCTGGAAAATAGCCGGTAGCCAATTGATCTTAGCGCGAGCTTTGAATTTCTTACTATTGATAGGCAAATGCAATGAACAACGCCCCAAATTTTCATGCAACGTAGTATTGTGACTTGATACGAAAAGTAGCGATTGTGTTGATGATCACTTTTTGTTTATTTCTGGTGGAGAGCAGACGTGGTTCTTTTGAGTTTTATCTTTACTTTCAATATTTGTTCAACTTTTTGCAAAGCCAGAATGGAATTGTGTTCAGTTACAGTGTTCTACCAGCAAGCACTTAATGTTATTTCACATTAACATATGTCGTCTTGACGGTCTTGGACAGGTTGTTTTGTGAGGACAGAACCTGCGTCAGTAGACCTGAATTTGTGAAACCCACATGCGGTGGTAAGCTACATCTTCTTTTTGTATTAAAGGCCTGTTAATTACTGTTTATGAATGATCAGTTTATTATTCAAAGGATGAAATTGTAACTAATAATTATTTTATACCGATAATTTGTAGTAAAAATACTGATATCGCTGAGAGCGTAATGGAGGAATTAATATTAGTATATGATGAATGTATGATATGTTTGTATCATTGTTGAACGCAAATTATGAATGTTGCGGCAGGTATTATTTAAAGTATATGCCTGCATATTACGTTTATATATATATATATATATATATCATATATTAAAGAGGTCATTTATTAGAAAGGGAAGGGGCACTTATTTAAAAAGGCAATAAGGCACTTGTCAAAGTAAAATATGCACAGTTCAGACTTTGAATAAGGCCCAATTATCAGAGGAAAAGCGGGCACCTATCAGAGGTGGTAAGGGACACTTATCAGAGATGGTAAAGGACACTTCTAGCGGTACTTGAAAAGAGCACTCCTTAGACATGAAAAAGGGCATTTATGAGAGTAGAGTGGAAAAGAAAAGGAACAGGTATTACATAGGAAAAGAGGCACTTGTCGAAGGAAAAGGGGAACCTATCAATTTTTAATTGGGGCATTTATCAGAGGTAAAAATTGGCATTTATTAGAATGGGGGAAGGGCCCTTAAAAGGGCCATTTCTCAGGTTAAATTAAGAAAAAGTACCAGAAATGAAGGAGGCGCTTATAAAATCAGGTTAGGGATACTAAAGAGAATGGGACGGGAAAACATATTTGAAAGAAAAGGTGACAATTATCGTATGTAAAAGGGGACACTTTAGGGGGCACTTTAAAAAGTACTCATGATGGGTGGTCACTCTGAGTTTCACATCAAGAATGTTGATGATTGGTGAGGCAAATAGGGATATTACTGTCTGTATCTTAAAGTGAATATGGCCGATCGAACACTGGTGGATACTGCCAGTATTAGCGAATACAAGCCAAATACATTGCATGACAACACTAGTTTAAATGCAAAAAATAATCTGAACACATACATAGTCACCACGCATTTTCCTATTTTTTGTATCAAACAATGAAGCAGATGCATATATTTTGTGATGCCTAATTCATGTTTATTGAATAACAATTGTGTATTTTGCATGTTTTAGTTTGTTTGAAAAGTGTAAGTGGAAGTGGAAGAGGATTAGATTACACTACGGTATAAGGCATGTACCCTGACACTCCTTGAATAAGTCACCATGCACACTGATAATAGATGATGTACAACATTTACAACGCCAGATCGATTTGCTCCGCTGCTTGCCGTGTGTTTTTATTTATTTTATTCTATTCCGTTATTTGTTTACAAAGTTGACCCCAAATTAAGTTTAGACGTGCAAAAAAGATTTTCAATCATGTTCAGTTGGAAATTGGGTTTGTTAATTAAAAGGTTTACGAATTGACTCGTAATTTGGATTTGAAATGGTAAATTAGGTTATCAGAAAACGTATCCTAGATATTTGACTATATGGCGGGGGAATTTCAGTATTAAGCATAGAAGCATTTTCCTGTAGAATCGACCCTGACTGGTTAAGATTAAGTATTGTAAAAATGTATGGTTTATAAATCTTCATTTATAGTTTTTTCAAAACCATTTCACAAAATGCATTTGCAATATCCGTGGTACACATTTGAGAAAGCTAATAGAGATTTGATACACAAAGATTGCGATAATCACGATAATCATTTTATAATAACTTACTGAATGGCACATGCTGTCATCAAGGTAACTGTTAGTTGTGCCGATGCTAGTTCCTTGAATACATCCTAAGACAGCATCTTTAAAGCTCTGCTGGACTTCACTCATCTTATAGACACAGAGGGCAGAGGAGATCTCATTTGAAAATACCGCGTACAATAAGACTTCAGTACTGTCGATACTCAGTGAGTCAGCTAGCTGTGATCCTGCTGGTCCGATATGAGCAGATTGATTGCATTGTGAGATCTACACTGTAGCTCTATCTCTGTGTATGACTCAAAGAACTGGTCTAGTGAATTACGACACAGACGTCCCAAATACACGCTGTTTCCTCTAGATATGAAATAGTACAGATACCCCTTGTTAGCAATCAGAAGTTTAAATAAATAATTCGACTCGACAGCAGATTGTGGTATGTTTAGCTCTACATTTAAGTCTAACATACTGTGCTTTGCAATAAAGGAAGTTCCGCTACCACTGACCCCTGTGAATAGGTAAGAGTTTTCGTTTAGAGTACCCTGACCACCACGTACAAAGTCGGCACCCAGAACAACAGTGCCAACAGTGGGTACATCTCTTGTTGTAACAACTTTCTGATACGTATCTTCCTCGTGTCTTATTACATCATATGATATATGAGCCAAGCTCCTTGTCTCACACAAACCGTCACAGCCACCACAAGTGAGGAGAGTGTTCTTCTGAGGTGTTGTCACCACAATTAGGAGTTTATTATCATTTTTATTCCCTCCATTTGGATCAATGCACTTTCCAGTATTCACGGTATGTTTCAAAATTAGGTCTGAGTCGAGTTGATAGAGCCTCTCCCGTGCTCCAATATAGACATCTCCAGTGATGTTGTTGATGGCGATGTGGTTGAATGGTAGGGTGGAGTCTGGGTAGGCAGGGGTAAAGGATGATACCAGGTAGGAGGAGAGAGGATCTGATTTGATGGACCGAGTCTGGCATGATATGAGGATCAGAAAGAGCAATAACGCTTCCATATCTTTCCAGGCCATGCCTGTAGAGATTCACAGCACTGCAGGCTCCTGTGTTAAACTAATCTGTAAAAATTAAAAAGAAGATACAATAAGAATACAATGAATATAATTTATTAAAATATTTGTTTACCCTGGAAAGTCTTATCATTGAGTCAATGCTGTTCTTCCTGAGAGCCCTGTAATTAGCGTTACCTCACCAATTGCCATTTACCCATGTCACCTGGGTGGAGTGTGGCAAATGTGAATTAATGTCTTGCCGAAGGACATTAGTTCCGGGCAGGGATTCGAATCTACAACCCTTGGATTGAGAGTCAAGTGAATGAACCAAGTGAATGAAGTCGATTAGACCTACGAATACATTCAGGTACTTTAGAAAGCCTCAGGTACTGGGTAAATAATTATGTGGATACTAACCACATTCAACTATAACATCATGGACAATGAATTATCCACGAGGTGGTATTTTGTCATTGTCACAATGTCACATTTTAAAAGGGCTGTCATTTTACATGACAACCTTGCAGCCAACCTTTAACTTCTTCATTTTCCAGAAACCAGACAATCGTCATGACCAGAATACTCATGTATCTTTAAGATGAACATTCATTTCTATTCAACTCAGGTCATGCATTTACTAATATCTACACAAGATTAATATATAGTGCGTATCAAAAATGGTATAGGCTACTACCCAATTTTGGTAGATTCCCATCTAAAAACATTGATTTTGTTCATTTGAATAGAAAAGGTGATAATGTCAACGCAGACTCATGAAAAGGCTCATTTTAAGGCAGAATTAATGATTTTCTTTCTGTTATTTTGGAACAAACTGGGTTTCTCTCGCATCTTTTGTGTAAGATTAGCCTTGTTATTGAGTCATTCAATATTGGCAAAGTCTTCTAAATCCTTCCAATTTTTTTATTTGCTATTGGAGACAAATACCTTATGCATCTTACGCACCTTATGCATGTAAAATGCTGCAATGGACAAGTGAACAGAGAGGAGAAGTTCATGAAGTTAGTAGGCTGTTTGAAATGATTTAATGTTATTCTGTGGATTGAAACAAGGTCGTGTTAAAGCGCAGATACATTGGATTACTTTCAACAATGAAGCTCCGAAACATGAGGCAGAATTAAACCTTTTAAATGATTATAGGCAACAATAAGACATGCATTATGGCCTGACCCAGAGTCCGTGCATGAGCCCAAACTTGGTACGAGATTTTGACAGCACTTTAAAAAGATCTTGGTGCTCAGTCATCCGTGGCAGAAAACAATGTGATTCGGGTATTATTAGACAGGAACAGGTTACTCTTTACCATGAAATAGAGTCACAATGATTATGAACTTTTCATCATAAGCTACCAAAGTTGTGTACATTTATGGTACGTACTGTAGTGCATTTTCATCTGCATTTACAGAAAAAGTGAAAATCATTTCATTATCTAAATGTATCAATGGTCATTCAATACTCACCCTTAGTGCTAGTTTCAACAAAAGGCAAATGTGAAGTAAAATCGGTAATTATCAGCGATCGGATGACGATGTTTTATCATATGTCAACCTGTAACAGTAACTGAACATGCTTCGATTAAATTAACAGTACTTCTGCTTTTAGAATGTACCATTCCTTTACAGTGAGCGTTTATATCGTTATTATATACAGGAGCAATATTCAGTATTTGAATAAGCATTCCTACTTTTCTGTTCATTTGATTGAGTGGTAACTTGTTTATGTAGGCATAAAATGATATGCGTGTAATTTAATAATGGGAAAGTGGATAAAATACAAAATACTTTTCATTTTCCCCACAACGTAATAGAATGAGCCCCTGTTCAACACAGGTCCAATTAACTGTACTTCCGCTTTTAGAATATACCAATATTCAGTATTTGAATAAGCATTCCTACTTTTCTGTTCATTTGATTGAGTGGTAACTTATTTATGTAGGCATAAAAGATATGCGTGTAATTTAATAATGGGAAAGTTGATAAAATACAAACATACTTTTCATTTCCCCCACAACGTAATAGAATGAGCCCCTATTCAACAAAGGTCCAATTTAGAGAAATCTATAGTATCAATGATGGTCAACACCTGTGATAAATCCCGTTAGTATGACATTAATATGTCATCAATACAATATATACAATGAAAATTGATCTTGTGTAGTTCTAAATTTTGGAAGACGTAATTAATTGTCCATCGTATTTTTGTCTTGTGAAGTACCTATGCTCTATAATGTCACAGTACTCTTTGAATTATGAGGCAAATTGTTATTAAACAGATCAAATATGAAAATATAAATTAATAAACATGAATATTACATACATATTATCATACGTCCACAAAAAAGAAAAGACCCTCATGAGTTCAACATATTTAAAAGAAAATGAAATTTTAGTCATTTTGTGTGTTGAAACAAATAGAAAAAGTTGTATGCCACTACGTCACATGACATAATCGATTAAGCCAATTTGAAGTGCAAATTGGTATAGTGATGACAACTTTCAAATATTCAAATTCTGGTTTGTCCAATTTCATTTAAGCTTTCACTGATATGCTTCTCTAGTTGTTACGCTCTCTTTTAAATTAGTATTCTGTTAAGGTTGGATTTTCCTTTAAATGTAGTCTGCATGGCATTGATAAAAGTACCAGCTAGGGAGCGATCAAATACACCGTTGAATAGGTATAGAAAACTATGTCACAGATGAGTGAATAACTATTAGCATGCTCGAACGTAAAATTCCTCCATCGTGGTAAAAAATGGCAATTCTGACGTCGTTAAAAAAAAATTATTAAAATCTATTCATGTGACCCTTGTAACCATAAATTATGTAGTATTGTCTCCTCTTCCTGTGATCAGACGTGTGACTCTATGTTTAAACAGCCACCAGTTTCAAGGATGGTGTATACTATGCGTGACTTATATCTATTGAACAAGTGCAATGAAATCGTTTAGATTATTGATTTTAAACCAGTAAGAATAATCATACCACAAATGTTTACTCCTATCATCTTTTTTTCTCACCAGTTCTTTCAATCCTAAGCGTATCTGTCTCTCCTTCTCTGTCGAAAGGGATATACATATATGCAGTAATATACATGCATTTATACATTTATATCGCTTCTCTCTCTCTCTAAATATATATATATATATATATATATATATATATATATTCCAACTTGTTGTATTCAAGATACTATGTCCCTTTTTGCAGCCAACATCGAATTCTGTAGAACTTTGCAGGAATTATGAATATGTTATGTATGTCCTATCTGTGAAATTTAAACGTTAGCGGTGTCCTAATATTCAAATTATGCAAGGAAACCCGTTTACTTGCTAGACTTCACTGTCAGACACTATTGAGTGACTAACTTGCTTTTTCTTCGTCTTTGGTAATAACATACATAACATGAGCTGTGAAGGGTATATGAGCACTCGTCTATATCAATAACCCACTTCTTGTAATGGCCAAAATTAAACTGATTGAATCTTTGCGCAGCACAAAACGTACGACCATTCGGTACAATGGTCTGAAAATCAGACTTACTGCCTTGGTAGCACTTAAGTCGATTCGACAACTAATAGTCGTTATTTTCCCACTTAAAGACATTTTCAAGGCCCCCTTTTTCTTTAGGGAAGTTCTAAATTAGTATTATCTTTCAAATGCCGTTGGAATTTAACCTTTTCATGTTTTGGACTGCAAATGGGGCATAGTACTTTTAACAGGATATATATATATCCCCCTTTTTACTCTCTCTCTCTCTCTCCCTCCCTCCTTCCCCCTCTCTTTTAACCCCTCTCTTTCTCTCTTTCACTTTCTCTTACTCTCCCTATCTCTTTTTTTTTTCTCTCTCTCTATATATATCCTCCCTCCTCTTTTACTCTCTCTCTCCCTCATTCTTCCTTTTTTTCCCCGTCACTCTTTCTCTTTCTCTCTCTCTCACTCTCCCTGTCTTTATATCTCTCTCTCTAAATATATATATGTATTCTCCCTCCTCTGTCTCTCTCTATTCGTCTTTCTCTCTCTCTCTCAATCTCACTCTAACTCTCTCCTGCCTCCCTCTTGCCTCTCTCTCCCTTCCGACCCCAAACACACACGCAGTGGCGGATCCAGAAGGGGGGCCGGGCCCCCTCCCCTAGCAAAAAAAAAGGTAAAAACACCCTTTTTGAAAAAAGATGGGCCCCCTCCCCTGGCGTCCAAGGGGGGATGGCGGTGGATAAAAAAATCACCCTTCCCGTAGGGGAAACAAATTTCGGGTGCCAAAAAAAAAAAAATTGTGCTCACTACCCCTGGCGCCCATAGGGGGGGGGGTGGCGGTGGAAAAAAATGACCCTTCCCGGAGGGGAAAAAAGGCCCCCTCCCTTGCCGCCGGCTGGATCCGCCCCTGCACACACGCACCATCTTTTATTAGTTTTATGCAAAAGTGAACAAGCTAATGTGTTTTGGAATGAATTGAGTACATATAGACGACCAAGGTCCATAAACATGATTAAAACTATCATGATTTAGCTATTACCATCAACAAAAATATTATTCCGAGATATGTGTAGAAGAAAGATTTTCTTCTTTTTCACAGAATGATTGTTACATGAATATACATCATTTAATAAATGAAGATTTAACAACTATTGCCTCATAAACTTACCAAAATATCATATTTTTTTTTACGATTCAAACATTGTTGTGATGGACACAGGCCTATCACTCTATTCCAGTTATTAAGATGTAAGCATTCTGTTTCGTAAAGCTTGTACAGATGTTTATTCAAAACAAATCTTTCATACGTGTCATGACTGAATATTGATTTGCTGTTCCAGAGACTTATTTCCTCTCTCGTTTTTCTATTTAAAAAAAACACTTTACCCTAGGATTATGAAGGAACGTAATTCTGTTTTATGGAATTAAATATGAAATGTATGTAGGCGTCTGCATGTATTTGTTAAGTATAATGTTAGTTGTTAATTGATCAACGATGATATTAATTCACATCGTATACCAGTGTATGAAGCAAAATGTCATGCAAATATGGAACTATTAAATTTCATATAGTAGTAGACAGCAGTTTTATAACACTGGAAAACTGTTTCATCACACTAATAATTATATAGGTGATTTCCGAGCAAAACTACCATTTAAACTAACTCGATCGCAAAGCCTTTCGAGAAATCAAATCAAGAGCAAATGTCAAAATCCTATGAAATTCAGAATAGGATTACGTAACATTTTGTAGTTTTGTTTGTATTGTTACCGGATTTCAATGGATGGTGCACAAGGCTATGGAAATTACCTTAGGTTGATTTTTTTTTGAAAGCCTTTGTCAAACTAACCAGTACATTACTGTCAGAGCACGCACATCTCAATCTTGTGACATGAATATACATAATCATAAATTTATATTATATTATGACAATAACAGCCTTGGTTTAAAGATAAGTTATTGATCATATTATGTTCAATAAAAAGGAAGATATATGATATACAAGTACATAATAAAAATGTATTTATATCTTATAAAATCATATCACGAGGTTTTTTATACCCTGGATATATCTGTAGTAGAAATGTTCTCAGTACCTTCGCATATCAGTCATACAAAATATCTTACAACGTTTCTAACGTTTCTTTAAGAGGTGCAATAATACATCCCAAATACAACCGAACGTTTTATATAACATTAATTATATCACAAGATTCTTTTTACCCCTCATATCCGGTTGAAATGTGGTTAAATAGAAGGCAATACATATGATATAAATCTTAGACAAGAAAATATAGTGCATGACGAACCATGTACCTCTTGTGTAAAAGAATAATACTAATAAAATACTACTAAAATAATGTAATGATATTCATATGACATAATAACCTCTTTTTCAGTTCCCTTTTTTTTCACAGCTTAAACATTCTAAAGGCCGTAAAGATGGATATGTTTAATTCCAACACAGTAGATGTATGTACATGATAGAGTTTTAATGTAGTCTAAACAGAAGGTATATTACGCTTTGAGCATTATGCTCTTCATTGCATTAAGATATATATGTGAAACTAACAGAAGAATATATCCATCTAAACGAAAAAAAGAGAATAATTGTACAATGATTATGAGGTACAGATGAAAATTCAAAATATATCTGGTTTGTACAAAACTGTTCTCTTTCCATCTGTATAAAGTAACCATGTTGCATTGTAAACGCATGCGTAACAAAGTGTGGTAATACATTAATTTGTATGACTTATTTAAAAAATGCTATGTTGATCTAATCTATCAAAATAGAACATGGAAGGCTAAAGTTATGGGGGTAAGGTATTTACGACGGTAAATAAGAGGGTACTTATTACCCCTATGTCATTGAATGAGTTATGACGATACAATGTAGATCTATTTCAAAAGGCCCTCAATGTCATTCTTGGTGAGATTGTAAAGGTGCAACAAATTCGACAGGTGACTGAATTGACCTTTGAACTCCTGCATCAAATGAAGAAGAAAAAAATGAAATGGCGTAAATGTCAATATCCGTAAGAATAACATACGTAATATTCCACATTCCACGTTCAAATCCCGCCTCACCTGTTTATCTCGTAGACGTTACTATCATTCCGTTACTAAATTAATATAAAGAGATCATGTCAATATCAAACCAATTTCTGACTTCCATTATATGACTTTATTTATATTCGCTTATTGATTTTGCGACAGAATTACGTAGTGCAGAACAGACAACAAACTAATTCCGTTTTTATGACTAAGCGTACGGTTTTGTATTGAGCGTACCAATAGCACATTCGACCGAAATATCTAAAAAGGTCTGTGAGGTCGACAGCCCATATGACTAACAAGGAAACACACGCAGTAATAATGAAATATAAAACCAGTCTTTCTCATGGCCCGTCGGTCAGTTGAACCCTCTGGACATGAAATAGTGCTTAAAAATGAAAGAAATGACTAGAGTGCCCATTATAGTACAGCACTTACTGCTGCGCCAATTTCTCCGCGTCAGTAACCTACACTAACTAACCGAATTCGTAACTTCAACCCTTGACCCAACACTACACCGTACTCTTACCATCACCCTAAATCTAACCTAAACCCCAATTGCAATCTGAACCCTAGCCCTATACCTCAGACGAAATAAAGCCCGGGGCATTTGTCACAGGAGCTAATATTCGGTCACTGGTCACCTCCATGAGGTTATCGATATATTTTGTTTTGTCTCGTAGGCTGTTATCATGTGAAAGAAGATCATGAATAAGATGACCTTAAAAATATTTTAAAGGCCCATTTGCAAAGCTCCAAAACCATTTTAAAAACCGTCGGTTTGACTGACATTTTCCCCTGAAAACCCCATAAAAAACGTCATTGTTTGATAATTCTTGTTTTTGATGAGTTGTGGCCATGCGCCACTTGTAGCTGCCCTGCATGCGTTAGCACTAAATCGAGGAGAGTTACATGACCGAAAACCGGAATGACGATTCGTATCCCAGCCCTGCACTAAGAACCTTTGGCAAGACATTAATCTACATTTGCCACTCCCTAGCCAGGTGTAAATGATTACGTGATATACCATAGCGCTCCATATCTGGCTGTTAAGCTCTAACAAAATTGGTAAGAACGGTCCAGGAGTGTGATAGCATGACAAACACAAGTGCTATACAAGAAAACACTACCAATAATTATTTCTCCGTCATTGTGGTCATAGCCGGCGGCCAAAATATATATGTCACTTGCATATGGGGGACCCATTTACACCTTGGTGAAGATTGATGAACGTGGCTTAATGTCTTGTGACAGTAAGTTAGTGCTGTGCTGGGATTAAAATCTCATTAATCGGATTGAGCTTCAAGTTAATGAACCACTTAGCAACGATACTTCCTCAGTAAACACTATCCTTATTATTCTAATATACCTTAGAGATAGAGGAGCAGGCCTTGTTCAGCTTTCCTGGTCGGACCTTGGGTTGACTTGTAACCTGCGTGCAGTAATCAGACATCATCTTTCTCTGGAGTGGATGTTCATTGTAGTAGGGCAGATGATCCGATTCAGCCTAATGTGAAAGATCATACATTCATGATGAAAAAATGAATGCAATATGAGTACTTAGGTGTTGCAATTTGGAGATCTAAATTTCCCTCATTCAGTCCGACTCAGAAGCTATCTTTGGCGATGGAAAATTGGTGTGACATTTCAAGTCTCCATAACTGCAGAATCAGAAATGGCATTATTGAAACGAAGGCTTCAGCAGGGTTCAGGAACCAGCTGCACCAACTATCCTGGAGTCTTTTAGATCTGGGAACCAGTTCAAGAAACTCCATTCCATCTACTTTGCAAGGCAGTATGGATTATGACATGAAGGACTATGTATAGGTTGTTCTGGTCTTTTCAAGTAATCTATTATTATAGTCTGAATGATGCAAATGTATGTGTGTGGAACATACTGTGAATCATATTGTGAAGCACTACATATCTGTAAAATTGCTTCATAAAAATGGGTAAAGGATTGGATTCGTTATTAGCTCATCGGAGTAAGAAACTGGTAAGCCGCAAAATATAAATCTTAACTAAAGGAACAAAGCACATGATTTCCGATAATCTAACCTAAAAATTGAATTAAAGTTTTGTTTACATCCATATGCTTTAATGGCTAGGTCATATTTGATAAAGAGGTGTGTGGTCTAGTTGACAAGTCACCAAACTGCAGATCACACGGTACGAGGATCCAATGCCTGCCGTAGCATTAACGTCATTTAACAGGACATTAATCTATATTTGCCAAACTCGTCCTAGGTGAGGTAAAGGGAAAACGATAGGACTTATTTCCCGACTGCTTTAGCACTTTCAATAGGCCTGCTAGGCCTCAGCTGACAAAGCCCGGTGTAATAATCAAAAGCGCACAGAGACTTGCTAAATATGTGAAATGTACTATACAAAAACTGAGTATTATTATCATCACTGATGTCGAATTACCTGTCTCAAGTTGTTGGTCCTTGCTGCGTCATTAAGAGCATCAGAGAGGGCGATGACACATCTATCTGCTGTTTCTGATCTCGGCATCTCAAACAATGATGGTAGGTTGGTGAGCGCTGAACTCCAGAAATTAGACAAGCTGTGGATGAAAGTTATTCACACATCGTGAGATAACACCAATTGTATTTCTTTTCTCACAACTCATCGTTGGTAGGGGTGTGAGTACAGAAGTTCCACTGCTCTAAAAGGCGTAACAAGAAAAATATGTCAGATTGGGAAGTTTCCTTAATATGGTTTTGACTTTTGCAGAGGAGAGGGAGGGATTGAGTGGAGCAAGACGTAATATCAGCAAAACGTATCCCCAACATGCCGAACGAACTTAAATAGACAGATTTTTCGCTTCACCACGGTTTTGTTATTGATGGGTTGTCATAGACATAATACTGAGAGATGAAGTAGCTTTTCTATGTGCACTGATAATTATGAATCTGTTTATCATCATAGGCATAAAGGCATATAGTAATGACTTAATAGTTTTAATGGAAAAGTTTACTATTTACATACGGTTTGAAGATCACCACACACAGGTGAACTATTAAATCCAACACTGGAATATTTTTGCCATACAAATCAGGTGCAATTATCATATTCGTAGTGTTTTTCAAACATTTAAATACATGAGCCCTGCTCACCAATTTTTCTTCCAAATTGCCGCGCAATCCTCGGGCAATCCTACACCTGCATACTTCATAGCCAGTTCATCAAATTTGTCAAAGAGATGCTTGACAGGTAGAGGAATCTTAGCTGGTTTCTTAAACATCACTTCAAAGATACCATCCACATATGGACTGATAGATGCCTATAGCAATGAAATAAAGACGACATAAATCGAAAATCCTTTCCGTAAACCATGTATGATATCATGGAATAATCATTGGTATTACATCTTTACATCACTATTTAACATTGTCAATTTTATGGTAATTATAGTACTGTTCGTGATAGGTTTGGAATAGGGTATAATAACAAACATTTCAGTTATAAGAAAAACAAACAAGATGGATATAACATTTATTTAGAGAAATTTTAGTTCATTTTCAATGCTGATAAGATGAACCGAACATGTACGTCATTCCTAGGGGTTTGAATGAGACAAATTTTACATTGACTGGAATGCGAAACTGATTGATTTATTGAAGGAAAGATGAATGGATTGAAGGATACTGGATCTATTTAATCGGTTTATTGTCAGAGATAACCCTGAATATGAAGCTAAAGGGCTGAACATTTTCAATTAACGAAGGAAAACATCAAAAATATAAAAAGTATCAATTATCATTATGAATTTCTAAAATAGAAAATAAATTGAACAGAATGTAAAATGTTAAAGCCGACATAAAAGATTGTTTAAACAGATCTGTATAGATACGAAATTCGCTGATAAATCTTGTAAAGACTTACTTTCATAGTTAGCATATGGGGGATTGCTAGATTTCGCTGGAGGTCCGCTTTCTTTTTCTTAATGTGATCAGGCAGGTTACTTCTTTTCCTTGTAAGCTCTTCTACGCCATCCTACAGAAAAAAAGAAATATACGGTGAAATATATATTATATCTCCTTATCTCTCAATTATCTTTCTCCATTTTCCCCCTCTCTCTTCCTCTTCCTCTCTTTCAGTTTCTCCCTTCCTCTCTCTATTTGTCCATCATCTCCTCTCTAACCTCTCCCTTTGTCTCTGTTCTGCTCTACTTTTCCTCCATATAGTGATTGCTAAAGTCATTCCGAATTTAGACGAGCAATATGTGAATTTACACAGCGCTTCAAAACAAATGACTCGTTCGATCTATGAAGTTAAGTGATTAAAGACGACGTTTTATTTTACACCATGAAAATTTAAGGAACTTGCTTTCAAACGTTATTATTTCGAAAGCAAGTGCCCACAGAAAAAACACAATCCATTATATTGGTCAAATTCCCAATACGGATCTTTGAAATGAATAAAGTATTGAATTAAATAGCAAAATATATCGGCATATCAAATTAAGGATGACCCCCCCCCCCATATTACTAACCTTCAGATGAACAGCATTTAAAGGTAGTTGTGAGGGCTGTGATTTAGGCATCATCTCCACGGTCACATAATGCATAGATTCGTCTGAAGAAATACAATTTGGTTAAAAATTAATCTCCTGCCTACTTACGACTTAATCTCTCTTTCACCCTGGAACTTTACTATTTGTTTTACTATGTTGATCTCACCCCCCCCCCCTCCCTCTCCCTCTCTCTCTCTCTTTCCATCTGTCTTTCTTTCCAGTTAATCTACGTCTGTTCGCGTGTGACTTAACATATATCACATGCGTTTATTGGGTCCCCCTTCAACATGTTCGTTATGTTACTACAGAAAAATCCTTGTGATTTTAGAAAATTGTCAATATATTACTGTTTCACTGCAAGAAGACATTATATATGTTTCATAATTATCATGAGTATGATATCTTTGAAGAAGACGGAGAAGACCAAGAAGAGGATTCATAAAGGCAATACGATATCATTAAAATTAATAATGAGGCACCAATTCCGCCTGTTATAAGAACAAGTCACATTTTAGCGCGCAATAACGTCCATGAAGGCTGGTGCACACGAAGCGTTTTCCCCAGGGTTCGCCGGTAAATATCAGAACGGGTAATACCTGGCGGCAAATACCGGTATTTCCAGGTATTTACCGGTATTACCCAGTGTTTCCCACCCGGGCGGGAAATACAGACATTTTCCGGGAAATTGCCAGTACCCAAATTGCGCCAACCGATTGATTGTTTAATTCAACAAAATTCAGGCCACAGTAAGGAGTGACCTAAAGGCCCTTGATAAATTATAATGGCGGCTGCGCCGAAGGTTGCACACAAAATGTTTTGTATGTGCTCATTTGTTTGTGTGATTATTCTGTCAAAAGTCGGTTGCTTTTGTCGGACAAAGCCGAAATATTGCGCTAGGTCACGGTACCCTCCTTGAAGAGGGATGCATTTGTGGCTAGAGAATGCACCTGGACGTGTTTTGTACATTTACAGTATTTACCTAAATGTCATCAAATGGTGCAATTGATATAACGGCTCGTGTGCATGTTACCTAATAGTAATTGAGTATGTCTTGTCTTACATATTATGTTTGAAGATACTTCTTTCAGATCAAGGGCTTGGTATCCATCACCATGGTTCTTTGGTACCAGTGCAACGCAAGATCCGTTTCGAATCTGTAAGTATGAAATATAGATAGGATTTGATTTAAAGAGTACCAGTCACCAACAACATCTTTTGTGTACAGCTAGAATGTATTAAACCAACCTCTTAAACATTCATCTGGTTTTCTATAGACCAACGGATAAGGAGTATGACGAATAATATAAAACTGCGCATTGGTCTAACCAGCAACTATTCTCATTTAGCGGAAATCTTTCAGTATATACCGAAATCGCATAAACATATCGTTTTAATACAAAATCGTTTACATTACCTGATTACAGATTCACCTGTCAGTTCTCCAATGTAAGATTTAGCGTTTACATGCAGCATTTACAATTACATCAATCAATGCATAAACACTTTGCTAATAGATTTACTTACCCCATAACTCTTCAATGTATTGACAATGGTTTCCTCCTGTGGCTCAGAGGTTTTGTCTGTATCTTGTAGCAAAGTTAACCTTTGAGAAGACTGAATCCACACTGTAAAATGGTAAGGAAAAGAATAGTTATGAGGAACATTCAATATCTCAATTACCATGGTTACAGCACAAGATTCACTTTCATCATTCCAAAATTCCTATGGCACAGTCTATCTTTACGAACATTTACATCTTAGTGATTAACATCAGCGTTAACATTGACTGTTTTACACTATTATGTACACCAGGGTTGTTAGAACAGTATCCAAAAATAATTGCTCTACGTTCTCGTTCCGCTTCATTCTTTATTGAACAGAAAAACCTCAAGCATCGTAACATTTTTATGAAATCCCTTTTCTTTTAATACATATACCTTTGATATACGAAATACCTTTTTAACCAATCATGCATCGGGAGAAACGAAAGTGTAACAAATATCTTCTGTCGGGTGATTGATAAAACAATCTAAATAAGATTATATCAATTGAAAACTCATGCGCTCCTTACATTCTTAGTAAAAGTATGTTATAATGTTATATTGTACTGTAATAGCGTGTCTCCGAAAGAACCGAAATAGAACAATTATGATGTCTTTCATTCATCACTCTCACCTAAATCAACTGCATCTATGTCCCTCGGCAGCAAGCAGTAACTCTTCTTCCAGAGTGAGTCTAGAATCTTCTGTTTGACTTGCTTCACAGTATCAACATCCAGTACAGTAACATGAAGATAAACATGGCCGTCTTCATCAACAACATCAAGGCCCTAGAACGTAAAGGGAAATAGAACGTGGATAGCAGAGATGGGAGAGATGGTCTTGATCTTGATATTGTTTATTCTCTTTAAATAATGAAGTCTGAAGGTTTTGTCAATCTGCCGATCAACTGAATCTGGTCTCGCCAAAACCACTATCCTGTCTCTGCAGCCTAGTGGTTAAGGCATTCTAAGCCAGGAACCCGGATTCGATTTCGAAAGAGACTGATTTTAACCTTTGTAATTTGATTAATGTATGGCAACAAAGGGGAACAATAATAGAGCTACAGACCGCGAGGCATGGATCTTAAATTACTATCGAAATCCTTGGGCATTTAACTATGGCTTTGAAGCCGGTCGAGACATATTCATACCCAATCAGTCACTTATATTTTCACCCATTATAGGCAGCCAACTTACGAGAGAATGAAAGTCAATTTCCTGATCAAGGAGTTTGCTAAACTCCAGTGTGTAGTATGCATCTCCAGTAGCGACATCTATAGGACCTTTCTCGGCCTGGGACTTTACTGCCTGATACAGCATGTACAATGGGTAGACCCCATACACCTGAGGTAGTACCAAAACAAAAATGAAGAGAAAAAAATTGCTAAATAGGAAAGGTTATGTAGGCCCTGTAATATTCACATTTGACTTGAGTAAATCGTGAGTGTGGATAAAAGCACTGAAAGCATCCAGGGAATAAAAATCCTATCAGATACCCATTCAATACACCTGGATGGAGAGTGGCAAATGTAAAGTCAGATTTAAAAGATCAGATTCATTTATTTACTATGTCCGTAATAGTGCTTAACATGAATAATATGACATATAACATACAAGAAAATGTCACAATTTTTTCATAATCTAAAATGATAATTGCAAAGCATAAATGTTTGAGAATGTATTAGCTTATCCTAAGCATAAAGACACGACCGACGGAAATTTACTTCACTGTGAAATATGTGTAATATATAAAATAGGTAAACCTTATGCATTTACTTTATCATTATTTCAAAATTATTAACGTCCCGTCCTTCTATAAACTTCAAAACCTTATAAGAAGATAAATATGACATATTTTATTCAAGAACAAACCTCACCTTCAAGTACTCGAACATAAACATGGCAAACCAGTTGTTGATCAATTTCTCTGCGATTGATTCAGTGCTTTAAAAAAACATGAGAAAACATTTTCAAAGAAAAATATGCACAAGAATTTGAATTCCAGAAATTGATAATTTTAAACGTAAACATAACGTAAAAAGGTAGCTTATTAATTAGTGCCAAAGTAAATAATGTACAGGATATCAACTTTCCCATCCATATTGAATAGGAATGGCACATCACCGAGCAAAGGTGCAATAATATTACGTCATAATTCCAACTATATTGCATGAAAAGAGAAAGATATTAATGATTGTGGTTATGAACTAACGAATGTAATGAATGTTAAATTGTTCTGAAAGCCTGTACATAAAATTGATGAAGATGTGTGTAAACAAAATGATTACTTGGTGAATAGGGTATCAATCCGTCTTCTGGACTTAGATGCTGTTACGATTTCATCTTCAACAAGTGATGTCAATACACTGAAGAAAAACACAAATAGGTAAGAAAGAAAACATAAACAAGTGTTTAGGAAAAATCCGGGTAAAGTATGATAAATAATAATTCCTCTAGGAAAGCACTGATGAGCATTTTGTGATAAAAGTGACACAAATAATAATTGACTGTTTGTTGTTAACATGATCGCCGTGAGTTTGAAGAAATCAACTAAATGGCAATTTCAAGACGCTATTGTTTTTATCTGATAGAAATTATGTTTGGATTACGTAATGTGTCATTGGCATATTTCAATAGCCGGTAGAAAGCCTGTTGAAATTGTGTTGCTTTTTCGAAAGTCTTTGCTTTGTTTCTCTTCAGGTTGTCGAAGTAATTTGCTTTTAAAATATGTTGGAATTCAACTACAAGACGTAAACTTACTCTGTAAAGTGTATTGACTTTCCCTCGCTGACGAATGTGATTGCCAATAGAGATGCAATGAGCTCCCTATAAAAAATGGGTGAAACCAAATATTGCTTCGTTGTATCTGACCATATTGAATATAACAACCGACAGCTGTCGAAGTGGAAAGGGAGTTTATAATTCTTATATATAAAGTCATTGAATTTATGACACAATAGTAATAATTATTTTGGGGTCAAATTTATTAAAGTAAATGTCTTAGGAAATAATCAGGAACACGTGATTTTGTATCGACTTTAAAAAGGTGTCGTGCTCGAGAGGTTAAGGAGTGCTCGAGCACTTGACTGAAGATGCTAAATTCGTGGAGCCCCGGTAGGGCATTATCGTCCTTCAACACGACATATTAATTAAACTTTGCCATTCTCCACCCTAGTCCTGGCAGTTTATTAAATAAATTATTTATTTCACAAGAGGGAAGTCGAGGAATGCTGGGTGAACTGACGTTAGTACCCGAGCAAAAGCCATGGTCATGATGAAACGTTTATATGGTTTATACAGGCTTTATACAAGAAGCCAAAGCTTTAATATTTTGTTATTATATTATATATTTTCTCGTTAAAAATGAATGTGTTTATATTATGCAATACTTCTAACTTGTATATATCGTACAGTATTTATATTCAGCACCAAAGGTAAGCTTATTCGTGTACCTTTCTCGACCCCGTCCCGTTTTCTTATTTTCGAGTTGCCTGATGAATTCTATCATTCTAGCCTTCTCTTTCAGCATACGATAGAACGATATCAATGAATGCTCCATAAAGTCTTCCATGTACTGAAACAAAATAGACCGGAATATTATTGAGTAGAAATATTTACAGACAATAGAATCAAGCAGAAGAACCGATGCAAAGCATTTGAATGAACTGCACACTTTTAAACATCAAGCACCGTGTTATCTACCTACTTATCTATCTATACCCTATGTACGAGCAAACCTTGAAGAACCACCGTCAAGTAGAATTACGTTGATATATAAGCCTCTGATAAGTTGCTTAAATAGAATAGCTGCCTATAACTCACTAATATAATATGTTTAACATTAGCATTTCTTTGTGAGTTAAAACTTATCTTTAGAACATAGCCTTTTCATTTTGCTATTATTTTCTTCATATCAAGATTATTTTACCTCTGGTTCTGATGTTTCTGGATGAATACCGAGCCCAGCAAACAGCATCAATGTCACATATTGGACATGCCCTACAAATGGAATTCCTTGCTTCTGGACTCTGTCATCAGCCTCAGATAAATCCAAGTTGGTATTAGAGACTAATTGACAAATGTGAGGAACAAAATCATCATAATTATTTTGGGCTTGGTTTAAGTCGACCTAAGGCGAATGAGCTGCAAAAAAATTGTTGTTGTATTTCTTTAAGATATGCGGGTTAGATATATTGATGTTCCTGTTGTTTTCAAGGAAACGGGGGTAAAATAATCACACATCTTTTGTCCATAGATTAAGCATTTCTCATATCGTTTGATTGTATGAATTTCAGGACGCCCATATGAAAACTTGAATACTTCTATTTATTTGATACGGAATAGAATTATTGTATGTGATAAGGGAGCGTTATAGGGCAGCGAATAGTCGTAAAGCGACCTTAGCGGATGGGTCTTTCAAACGATGTTACCTGGTTTTCGACATTCTTTTGATTGTGGAGTCGACCAGGTGCAGAGGCGTTTTTACCTCATACGATTGCAAGTAAATTGAGATTGCATACACTCTACCCATCAGAGAATACTAAACACCATTCCTGAAATGTAATAATATCTAATATGATACCTTTACAGCTACCGTGGTATTAATTGAAATGTCTGTTGCAAATAATAAATAATACCTTCTCTAACTCTTTTCAAGATGTTCATTCGGATCATTTTCACTTCTTCCTTAGCTCCTTTCACTTCCAGTTGTTTCTTTCTGAACCACCACGCTAGAATAATCATCGGAATGATGATCAAAATGGGGATGACAATGACCAGTGGTATTACAATGGATAACAGCGAGTTTCCTTCCGTAGCCCATGCTGAAACAAAGCCTGGAGAGAACCTTACATTACCGTGCAACACCTGGGTGAAAGTTAAACAAAATTAACAATAATATCATAACTAATAAATTTGTATAGCGCATAATAACAACAATATAGTTCTCTTTGCGTTTCACATCACAAATGTTGAGAACTTAAGCATAATACAGAAAAATATAAATCCTACTGTAAGAAAAGATAGGTCTTAAGTGCTTTTTAAAATTATCGAGAGAATATATACTCATAATTATCATGGGTTGAGAATTCCATAGAGCAATAGCTAATGGATTGGGTTCAAAACAAAAACAATTCAAAAATACCTCATAGTACTGGTCGAACTGGTTCAGCGAAGCCTTTGAAATCCGTTCCACAACTGGAAGAGGCTGAACAAACTAGGCTAGATTTATAGAACTATTTTAAAGTGCCAAAATAGTGTTTGTGGCTGCAGACTGTTGTGGTATACCCACCCACCCTTACAAATAATCTTACCACGGTATACTACCGAACGATAAACCTCACATCCTCATGCCCACATCTCAACACAGTCCGAGCAAGACTTATATTCGCGTGCCTAACATCATAACCTGACATCTCAGCATGCACATATGTACCTCAATGATGTACATTCACATTCATAACCTCACATTCTCATTTCCATATCCCCTACACACACACGCACACACACACACACACACACACAAGCCGGGAAGAACACAAGCACTTCTACTTTCCCACCATCACATACACATGGAAGGACGAACATCACACGCGAACCTCATACCTTCACTCTCACATCTCCATACCCTTACTCATCTCGCAAACACACACGCAGACACACTCACATATGTCAGGATGTAGAACTCGTTGAACGCGCAGGCACAACAACGCACACACATATGCACTCCCACATACACCCACACACACATACATCTGTTATGACATACAGTTGCATGCCTATCCATTTACAGACCCACACACACACACGCATAACTCTGTCAGGTTTTACTAAAACCACACATATTTTTTTTTTTTTACTTTTTTTTCTTTTTTTTCTTTTTATTGATTCCAAACAATACAAATCACTTTTAGAAATAAAATACAATTGTTTTGTCTTAACATAATTTCAAAACATTTTCATAACAGATTGTACGATTGATGAAAACAAAAATGAAATCAATTGTAACATAAAACAAATGACCCCATCCAACCAAACACACTACTAACCCCCCTCCCTCCCCACCATTTTTTTCTTTCTATTATCTTTATTTTTATTTCACTCAATAATACATGATTTTTTCCTTTTTTCAAATCATTTTCATTGAATTACATAACAGAAATACAGTAAAAATCACAACTAACATATTTCAATGACTTATATGATCCTATAATGAACAATAGATGATTAAGCTTGACACACTGAAATTATACATTACCAGAAGTACAATTAATCATCACTAAAACAATTTCAATGAATAACATAAACATACAAACATTAGAAGAAAAAGAAACCTTAAACAATTTTTTTTAAATTAGAGAAATTGAGTGAAATCTTTCTTCTTTTACCCCTTGACTTGCCCCAACCCCTCCCTACAAAAACAAAACAAAACAAACACACCCGCACACACGCACACACGCAGCCACAACACACACATACACACGACGAGCACACATTCACACATCCTCTCTTTCACCCTCTCTCCCTCACTCTCTCACTCTCCCTCTCCTTACCCCTGGATATCGCCCCCAGTCCTGCCATTTCGGTGCAATCTCTCCCATTTTAACAAATGCTTATCTAACTTATTCCTTTTAATAGCTATTGCTTTTTCTTCATTTTGATATTCTAACAAAGTTTGAAAACATCTTTCCTGAGTAGGAACTCTCCTCTGACCTTGTCTTAAAAATAATATATTTCATTAAGAAAATCACAGTATTGCAAAATTTAATTTCAGGTTCAGATCCAGTGATTCCCACATGTATTTCTTTCCACTCTGCCTTCCGAAGACTTCCTAAACCTAGTTTTTCAATAACCATTTGCCATAAGGCCTTTACATCACGACAAACCCAAAATAGGTGTTCGTATGATTCCGGTGCTTCCTTGCAGAATGAACAGTAATTGTTATCAACAAACCCAAATTTAAAAAGATGTTCATTGGTATATATTGCACCATGAAGTAATTTATACTGAAATTCCCTGACTTTCGGTAAAATTGTTGTAGTTCTGATTCTTATAAATATTTGTGAAATTTCTTTTTTTGAAAAATCAAAATGGTTGTGATCATCTTTTATTCGGAAAGTATACAGGTGCTGGAGATTAGTTACAAAATTTTCGTAGACCTTTCTAGATGGTACATCTTTCAGTAAAATGACTTTTCCAAACATCTTCAAAGAAATATTATAATTGTCTACATCATATGAGCATAAATCCTGGAAGTTCCCTTTATGTTTTTCGCTTTTCAACACGACATCACTTATCTTCCAAATTTCCATAATATTTTCAGCACTCAAGCCTTGTCTATGAAAATAATTTACTGTTTTCACCTGTTCTCTCTCAAGAACGTGATCGACAAGGTATATATTATTTTTAAACAAATCTTCATCAAAAATCATTTTACCTTTCAAAAGGTAATCTTTATTGTTAAAAATAATTGGATTGACTTTTCCTGCAAAATTCCTGTTTTCCTCAATATCTTGCCAAGCCTTTAAAATCTCCAAATAGAACTGTGGGGCTTTCAATTTCAATAACTTAATATCATAATTACAAAGCGAGATAAACCTTCCACCCACTTTTCTAAAGATGTAATCAAAATAAAGTTTCCAGCCCATATTTGTTTCCCCATAAAGTAGTCGTTTTAACCACATTACCCTTTGGGTTTTCACAAATAAATCAAAATCTATCATCCTTAAGCCACCATCCATGTAATCTTGATAACAAATATCTCTTTTAATTCTATCTTTTCCCTTCCATATGAAATCAAAGCAAATTTTCTTAGTTTCTATTCCTACCCACCTTGGAACAACTAATGACGACGAAACGTAGTTTAATTTTGACAAGGCATATGTTTTGAGCAAATGTACTTTCCCCATCACTGTTAAATCTCTCTGTTTCCACCACCCCAAAAGTCTTTTAATTCTACTCAAAATCTCTTTATAATTCAAATCTTCCATTCTCATTGTATCCAAGCAAAAATATACGCCTAAAATCTTCATTTCCGTTACAATATTACCAAAAGGTAAAGTTCCCGACTCTCTTCTGTTTTTACCTATTCTCATTACATTGGTTTTTTCAATGTTAACCTTTAAACCACTTAATTTATAGGAAGCTAGGAAAATATCTTGTATTCTTTTAATCGATGATTCATTCCTTACAAACATGGTCATGTCATCGGCATACAGAATTTGTCGAATTTCAGAATTATCGAATTCCACTCCTTTAATAGCCCTATCATTTCTAAGGGCGTGAGCCATAGTTTCTATAACTAGCAAAAACAAATACGGTGAAAGCGGGTCCCCCTGCCTTACCCTCTCTTAATATCAAAATAACCTGTAGAGAAGCCTCCATTCATAACACAACTACTAATTCCATTGTACATGGTTTTAACCCAAGAACAAAAATACTGTCCAAAACCAAACAATTCCAATACTTTGAAAAGAAATTTGTGTGAGACAGAGTCAAAAGCCTTTTGAAAGTCGACTGCTATAAGGAAAATGTCTTCCTCACAATGGTTATTACAGTGAAAAATTACATCATCTATCAAACGTATAGCTTCACCAATATGTCTACCATTTATATAGCCTACTTGATCAGCAGAAATAACATCATTCAAGACATCCTTTATTCGTTTTGCCATTACTTTTGATAATTATCTTATAGTCGGTGTTCAACAACGTAATTGGTCTATAATTTTTAGCATATAAAGGATCCTTACCGTCTTTTTCAATTAATGTTATGACACCTTGTTTCTGAGAAGTCGATAAACAACCTTTTTCAAATACTTCGTTAAAAACATCAACCAGTAACCCTCCTAACTGCGGCCAAAATGTGAGATAAAATTCTACCGTAAACCCGTCATTACCAGGGGATTTATTAATTTTCATACTTGTTAGTGCTTTATAACATTCTTCTCTGGTAATTTTTCCTTCGCATGTATTCTTACTTTCGACGCTAAGGCGCGGTAAATACTTACAAAACATACTATCATCTTTTAAAACAGCCTCCACATCTAAATTTTCTGAATACAAATTGTTATAAAAGCCTCTCAGTAGTTGCAATATTGTTTTCATGTCTGTCACTACTTCCCCATTATCATTGGCTAGTTCCCTTATTTGAGTTTTCTTTTATTAGAACGAAGTAACTGCTCAAAGTACTCTTTATTATGTTCACCATCTTCATACCAATCAGCTCTTGACCTGACCTTGAGTCCATCTACGGATATATCATATAATTTCTTCAGCTGGCTTTTTTTAGCTTCTATATTTTTGATAACTGAGGTACTATGGGAAGAGAGGACAAGGTCTTCCTCGAGTGATGTTATTTCTTTTTCAAGTTGTTGTATATTGTGTCTCCTTTCTTTCGATTTCTTCCTAGAGTAATTCGAAGCATAATTTCTCATTTTCATTTTAAGAAAGTCCCAATATGAAGATACATTGTTGAATTCTTTCAACCACTTTATTTCCACCGCTCTGATTTCCTCACTCATCCCCTGTACAAAGTCTTTATCTAAACATAAACTATTATTAAATTTCCAATATGATTTTCCACGCATATCATGACCTCTTAATGGTTTCAGTTCTAAAAAGATTCCCGAGTGGTCAGGGGCAATTGAAGTTATAATATCACATGTATTTATTTTATTTTCCAAACTTTTTGAAATAAACCAGTAGTCGAGGCGACTTTGCACAAGTGGAGTATTCTGTCTAAAAGTAAATTTCTTTGTAGTTGGGTTTTGTTTCCGCCATATGTCAATTAATTCAAGTTTACTTAAAAACATTTCTAATTTGTTCACAAAATTCGTTTTAACAGTCACACTAGTTCCTATGTAGTCCAGATCTTTATTTAGTATTACGTTAAAATCCCCCTAAAACAAGTGAATAATTCTGAGAATAAAAGTTTGAAATACACTTGTCCAAATGTTCTAAAAAGGTTATTTGTTGCTGTACCTTTCCCTAGTTGGAAAATAAACATTTCCCAATAGCAGTTTATACCCTAATAAATCTCCTTTTAAAAGCACGAAACGCCCATCGTCATCTTTAACTACTTGATCAAGTTTAAAATTCAGTCCTGGTTTTAATAGAATAAGTACACCTTTACTGTGATTAGAACCATGGCTGTAAAAACCTGCCCTCCCCATTCCTTTCTCCACTTTTCCTCAATGTCGTACGTACTGTAAGTTTCCTGTAACATAACTACATCCCCTTTTCTCATTTTGACCCACCCTAAAATTGCTTCCCTTTACTTCTATCCCTCATGCCCCTCACATTTAGTGAAATAAAGTTTAAGCCCTCCATACCAAATGGGTATTGCTAAAACAAGTTTTCCAATATTTGCAGTGCATATACACTTGCAGAGAAGTAGGAAATGCAAAAATGATAACTACTATAACGGTAACCGATGACCCGTGATCACCACTGCTATAACTACGAAACAATCTATGAATACTCTTGATGATTAAAGAATAGCAGGAATGAAGGCGGTAACCAACACACTTCACACATCCACATACACGCAATCCCATCCTAATCCTAACACACTTCAAACATCCACACACACACACACGCAACCCCATCCACCCATACACTACCCCTACGAAAAACCCCAAAGAAGTAAGGCTGTTCATCATTTCTAAAACACAAATGCAATTTTCTAACTCCCACATGCACCCATACACGCACACGCACACACACACACATAAATCTGTCACGACGTACAGTTGCATGCCCAACCCCCCCCCCCTCCCCATGTGCAAATGTGTCAAGACCAATCCCAAACACCTCCTTATATCACCCTGCAAACACCCTCAGACACCCGGTCCCCATTCATTTAACAGTACGGCTACCCACACTCAACAAACCCCACCCACACTCATCCCACCCTACTCACGCACATACACCATCTGTAAGGATGTACAGTCACATGTCCGTCCACAGATCCACACATACACACACACTCACACGCAAAACTCTGCCAGGTTCTACTACAACCCCACATATGCACTCCCACATTCACCCATACACGCACACACACGCGCACACACACACATACCAATCTGTCATGACGTACAGTTGCATGCCCCCTCCCCATATACAAATGTGTCAAGACCAATCCCAAACACCTCCTCATATCACCCTGCAAACACCCTCAGACACCCGCTCCCCATTCATTTAACAGTACGGCTACCACACTCAACTAACCCCACACACACTCATCCCGCCCTACTCACGCACACTCACATATGTCAGGATGTAGAACTCGTTGAACGCGCACGCACAGCAACCCACACACATATGCACTCCCACATGCACCCACACACACATCTGTCATGACATACAGTTACATGCCTATCCACGTACAGACCCACACACACACGCATAACTCTGTCAGGTTTTACTAAAACCACACATATGCACAGATCCACACATACACACACACTCACACTCATAACTCTGGCAGGTTTAGTATACAAACATGCACCTCCCAAACCCCACGTCCTTACGCATACACCCCCATACACACTACCTCAGGCACACACACGCACACACCTACACACGCCCACCTGCTTCTGCTTGGACTAACACCCGCATCACCAACCTTACATCATCACCCATACATTGTATATGATTATAGTTTGTAATACTAATAATATTCCGCTTTTACATAGCTCTTAACACAATGTCTCTAAGTGCTTTACAGATATACTATTACCCCGGTCATTTGATTCAGTGCTTGCCGGGTGCCCGCAAACAATGTGTGCACAATCTCCACTCCCTGGGAGCATTCCAGCTAGGCGTTACTTGACCATGTATGGGATTAGAACGCATTGTAGAGCAGGAAGCTGTGTAGAGGTATCGTAGGCGAGTGGTTAGAGCACTTGATTGGAAATGTATGTGTCGTGCGCTCGATCCCTAAAACATCACTAATATCCTTTGGCAAAGCATTAATCTACATTTGCCAATCTATACCTTGGTGAAAAATGGGAATTGGGTAGGATGACGAAAGCCTTGGTGAGAGACAGTTACTACCACATGTCCTCACGGACACCATATAGGATTGGAAGTGGTGCACATTGTACGCGTGAATGAATCTGGTGACTGGGGTAATAATGATATCTGTTAAGCGCTTTGAGACAGTATTCCTTTTTAAGCACTATATAATTCAAGATTTATCATTTTCAAAATCAGTAGGAATATAATTTTGACTTACTGTCACGGCTGGTAGATTCTTTGCTGGTCCCTGACCCAATGTCCCATTTTCGTAACCTGCTAGAGGCTGTTTTTCCGGCAGCTGGCAACGGACCACATCAATATCAAGAACATCCACATCACATACACCATTCGGCCCTAGCAGAACTTGAACGTCATCCTCCGTGCTAGCCAGATTTAAGCCAATGCCCTAGAATGATTCAAAACAAGATCATTACTACGTATATTCATCTATTTTATATACCTTAACGTATTAATGTTTTATATTTATTTCTGTACTTTATGTCGGTGCTTTCCCTACGTATGTGAGTACATCATTTGCCCATGTGAAATTTTCGTAAAAATCAAGAAAACCCAATGAAAAAATGAAAATTCCTGTAGTTTTTGTACGACAAAATATTTATATCCAGGCAGGGCAGCGCTGTTACACGGTATTTTCACCACTCACTGTAATATCTAGTCGTCCATTACTGCTCTCATAGATCTTGTTTGGCCCACTGAAGCTTTCATACCTAGGGTCTGGGTAGTACTCTATAAAGCCACCATCGACGATGAATCCATCAAAGTCAAAGGTCAGATTTGCTGTCATAACTCCATTTGTAGCTCGTCTCCTTCTGGTAGAGATACCATCGTCAGGAAAGCTTGGGGTTGGACAGATGAGAAGAGTTTCCGATCCATTGCAGAGCTTTGGAACATAAATCAACATGTCTTGAATCAAAAGGAATTAATACATCAAAGTTTATTAATAGCGAATCATGAATCAAGTACTCGAAGGAGATCTAATGCTTCGCTGATAATTTCTACGGTACCGGATGAATTATAATCTTTACGAAACATCGAAGTATATAGGTATTGATTGTTGATTTTAACGTCCCAACAATAAGCGGTACGAATAAAGAAAATTCCTCATACAAAAAGAGACATCCAAATAGACCGACAGGCCACGGGGCCATCAACCCACGCGATTAAAATTCTACGAGACCGACAGTGTCAGTCTAGCAAACCCTCTGGAAAGGTTTCAAGAAGTTGTCTATATTAGAGTTTCACGGGCAGACGTTCTCGAGGTCTGTCGTTTCCTGGGAAGTTGACGTTCAGCATGTTGCATGGTCTGCATGGTCATGATAGTGTGTTCGCAATTTGTACATAAGCAGACAACAACCAGACTACATATAAATGAATACCTCAGAGTTGCTAGCATCTGTTGTAAGTGACGAAACTATTATCCTGGGTTCCTGGATCAGATCGAATCTTTGTCCTGTCAATTTGATATAGAGACCTCCTCTGTATAAAACGAAGAAATATTACAAGTTTCAGATTATTGAAAGGATATCTGAATTACATATATATGCAGCTATGTTTAGAAAACGTCACTTGGAGAACTGTCCACAATTTATGAATTATTATCCATGAAATAGTATGATTGTGTGAGGGGAAATATACCTCGTTACACGCTCAATTAACACTATAACTATTGACGTTGAACATATTTTCATTACCGAAAAATAATATGATTAAGCATTGCCGCACGATCATTATTTCCTAGTATTCGAAAAGGTTCCCGCCAGTTCTAAACTAGAATAAAGATATTGTATCTTACGACATGATAGACTGAGTTCTGTCAATGCCATCAATAATCGGGTTTGGGTGGTAGGTAAAGGTGTAGTCTTCGAACGTTTTCACTAGTCCATCAAATCTCAAGGTCAAGGGCACAGAGACCTGTTCATTCATTTGTAAGCTGCTTGTGATACACATCGCAGTCGTATCTTCAACAATCCTGAAAAATAACAAATGTATTCATACATTAGAACAAAATATAGGAAAATGTCTAAGACCTAGAGACAGGCACGTTGATGTTATCAATCATTCAAATCAGAATTTTATATTTGTCTTCTGAACACATTTCATTACATGAAAGTTCGATGTCGTATGCTGGAGGGGGCGGTATTTAAATGTTAACTGTCAACGCTTTACGACGTGTTATCTACAGTTATTTTATGAAAGCGATTTTTTCCTGACCGATCAATGTAGGTGTCCGCAAGCACAATTATGCGTGGGTGCGATGGGTGAGCGCGCGTGTGTGTGTGCGTGTGTGCGTGTGCGTCTTTCTGAATTCTGCATGCTGATTTTAATTACATTGTAAATTTATATATTCGATAATCCATTCCCATCACAAATATCCTCTCATCAGTAAAATGCAATTCGAAGTGTTTCTACCGATTCATCTACAATCATTCCATTATTGAAAAATTATCGAATAAATTACCTCTGAACATAAAATATAGAAGACAAAAAATCTACAATCTTCCAATTGTATCTAACGACACATACAAAATGCTACTGAAAACATGTATAGAAAAAGTTTACCATTAAGGTCCATAATATCTATATATTAATACGCAAAATCGTCGCGGGGGGTAAAAACGGTTCATGAAAAACGTCTTTCCTCGACCGCGCCCCCCTTCGCCGTGGCGCGGGAACGGCGACACAATTATACGAGGCATGTCTCCCGTATCCCGCGTGCCACGTCGACCCCGCGGTCGCCGTCGATGTCGTTAAAGGTGGTTTCGGGGTCCCGGGGAGGACGGGCGGACGAGAGCACGGCCGTCGTTGTCCGTGCAAGAAGGCGACGAACCCGCGAGAGTGAGGCAGCAAGGCGTGCACCCGCCCTCTGTCTAATCAAGGAGATACACTTTTAAGAGACGATCCACTCTATAATGTGTTGTAGCAGATACACGCTGCAACAGAGCGGGCCTACCCGTGTTAGGCGTCTTGCTTATGATATGCTTTGTAGGCACTTTACGGGCATGCCAGAGAAATACACAGCATACGACAATCCACTCAAGTCATGTGGCGTAGCAAGTACAAGGCGCAACGGGTTGGGCCTGTCCGGTGTTAGGCATCTTGCTATAGACCTTTGCAGCAGCCAAACTGACGAGAACGTATTATGTTGGTTCTACGCCCAGGCCACACACACACGTCACACAGTGGAGTTAATTCGTGCGACAGCTGCGATATATTGGCACAAACCGTCCGATTTTTCGCGTAAAATCTTTACTTTGAAAATATTTATACATATTCTGTGAACCATGTCAACATAATCATAGTCCAAGCTTCTGCTTTATTGGTCTTTTCATGAAAACTACATTAAAATCACAACAACAATAACGCAAATAGATTGTAATTATCGAGACCATATAACTGACGAGAAGGTAAATTCAGCGAGCTCACGTAATATCAAATGCCTCCGCACGGGCAACTCCGCGGTGCCAGTCACGGCGCTCACGCCATGCAATTTACTGTACCCTGTGCGGTAACTGCAGCACTCTACTGCTGTACCTGTAATACTGGCTGTATATAGCGTGTCTTTAGATTCTTCAATGTTTCGTGTTTGAGCCGTGCAATGAATTGTTGTTTTCTTTTATTTCTTTATTGAATGTGATGTGAATGTGAGTACGGTACATGCTATTACAGAAGTGTCCAAGGAATGATAGGCCTACAGGTGGAAGGGATATAAAACAATTATACAATGACTCATTCTCGGAACAAGCTAAAACTATTCGCACTCGGGAACAGTACTGTTCTCTCTGGGGCCGCGATCGATGGCCCTCGGGATAATATAATACGATTTGATGTTCCTTCGATGCGAATAGTTTTAGCTAGATCCTCGAGTCACTTCGAGTGTCATTGTATATTTGTATATTTGTATATTATTTTCATTGTAGGACTAAATTAACTTAGTAATGTGTGAAAATAACCAAAATGATAATGGGAGTGAAGTGCATGAGAACAATATTTGTAGGCCTATCAGGGCGTCAATCCATTATCCTTCGAGTGTCATTGTATATTTGTATATTATTTTCATTGTAGGACTAAATTAACTTAGCAATGTGTGAAAAAACCAAAATGATAATGGGAGTGAAGTGCATGCTGAGAACAATATTCGTAGGCCTATCAGGGGCGTCAATCCATTATCCTGGGGGACGGGGACACGTCCCCCACGAATTTTCAGGTGGTGAAATGTCCCCCCACGATTTGGGGTTAAAATCTGTCCTTTTTTCTTTCTTTCTCGCTCTGTTGACTTCGCGCGGGAGGGGGAACTTTTTCAAACAGTCGAGAACGGTACTATGAAACGTCTTCTTTCTCTAAAAATTTAATGAAACAGGGATTAAGAGTCGAGAACGGTACAACGAATCGTCTTCGTTCTCTAATATTTTAATGAAACGTCAAGCTTCCGCGCTACGCGCGAGAGGGTGGAAGATGAAGAGTCGATCGAGAACGGTACAATTACGAATCGTTTTCTTACTCTAATAATTGAATGAAACGTCACAGCTTCCGCGCTACGCGCGAGAGGGTGGAAACTGAATTCGACAAGGATTAAGAGTCCAGAGAACGGTAGAACGAATCGTCTTCTTTCTCTAATAATTTAATGAAACGTCAAAGCTTCCGCGCTACGCGCGAGAGGGTGGAAACTGAATTCAGACAAGAATTAAGAGTCGAGAACGGTAGAACGAATCGTCTTCTTTCTCTAATAATTTAATGAAACGTCAAAGCTTCCGAGCTATACGCGCGAGAGGTGGAAACTGAATTCAGAGACAAAGATTAAGAGTCGAGAACCGTACAACCAATCGTCTTCTTTCTCTAAAAATGTAATGAAACGTCAAAGATAAAAAAGACAATAAATGAACCGGTCACCAATGAAAGTACATGCCGTGAAACAGCGTAACTAGAGAGAGTGACATGTAATTGTGTCCCCCATGCTCAAACTCGGATTGCAATGACGCCCTTGATTCGTATAGATAACGAGAGTGAGGATCCGGGAAAGGGATAGTGAGAATAATAGGAACGAAGTGACGACAATAATCGTAAATAACGAAAGTGAAAACGAAGGTAAAGTCTAAAATATCTGCATCAATTTTGATTACAAATTATTGATTTCACTGTTTTCTTCCAGTTTTCAAGTTTTATTACATAATTCAGATAAAAATTAAAAATTCAAAACGATACATGATGGGACAGCAAACAAAAGGTTGGTATTCTAACGAGTAAAATATTAATGAAAAGAAGAAGAAAAATTATAAAATGATAAAAAGTAGGCATATACAATGAAGAAAAATAATATCATCTAGCACAGAAATATCTTTTTTAATATAATAAAAATTATAATTAAAAAATTATTATTAAAAAAAAAAAAAAAAAAAAATCGATAGCACATATATCTATTTTAAAGTATTTACAACCCCTCCCACCCTCCTAGAATCCCGTGGATTTTCCACGGGCCCTGCTAGTCTATATATTAATACGCAAAATCGTCGCGGGGTAAAAACGGTTCATGAAAAACGTCTTTCCTCGACCGCGCCCCCCTTCGCCGTGGCGCGGGAACGGCGACACAATTATACGAGGCATGTCTCCCGTATCCCGCGTGCCACGTCGACCCCGCGGTCGCCGTCGATGTCGTTAAAGGTGGTTTCGGGGTCCCGGGAGGACGAGCGGACGAGAGCACGGCCGTCGTTGTCCGTGCAAGAAGGCGACGAACCCGCGAGAGTGAGGCAGCAAGGCGTGCACCCGCCCTCTGTCTAATCAAGGAGATACACTTTTAAGAGACGATCCACTCTATAATGTGTTGTAGCAGATACACGCTGCAACAGAGCGGGCCTACCCGTGTTAGGCATCTTGCTTATGATATGCTTTGTAGGCACTTTACGGGCATGCCAGAGAAATACACAGCATACGACAATCCACTCAAGTCATGTGGCGTAGCAAGTACAAGGCGCAACGGGTTGGGCCTGTCCGGTGTTAGGCATCTTGCTATATATAGGCCTTTGCAGCAGCCAAACTGACGAGATCGAGAACGTAATATGTTGGTTCTACGCCGGCCACACACACACAGTTGAGTTAATTCGTGCGACAGCTGCGATATATTGGCACAAACCGTCCGATTTTTCGCGTAAAATCTTTACTTTGAAAATATTTATACATATTCTGTGAACCATGTCAACATAATCATAGTCCAAGCTTCTGCTTTATTGGTCTTTTCATGAAAACTACATTAAAATCACAACAACAATAACGCAAATAGATTGTAATTATCGAGACCATATAACTGACGAGAAGGTAAATTCAGCGAGCTCACGTAATATCAAATGCCTCCGCACGGGCAACTCCCGCGGTGCCAGTCACGGCGCTCACGCCATGCAATTTACTGTACCCTGTGCGGTAACTGCAGCACTTTGGCTGTACCTGTAGATTCTTCAATGTTTCGTGTTTGAGCCGTGCAATGAATTGTTTTCTTTTATTTCTTTATTGAATGTGATGTGAATGTGAGTACGGTACATGCTATTACAGAAGTGTCCAAGGAATGATAGGCCTACAGGTGGAAGGGATATAAAACAATTATACAATGACTCATTCTCGGAACAAGCTAAAACTATTCGCACTCGGGAACAGTACTGTTCTCTCTGGGGCCGCGATCGATGGCCCTCGGGATAATATAATACGATTTGATGTTCCTTCGATGCGAATAGTTTTAGCTAGATCCTCGAGTCACTTCGAGTGTCATTGTATATTTGTATATTTGTATATTATTTTCATTGTAGGACTAAATTAACTTAGTAATGTGTGAAAATAACCAAAATGATAATGGGAGTGAAGTGCATGAGAACAATATTCGTAGGCCTATCAGGGCGTCAATCCATTATCCTTCGAGTGTCATTGTATATTTGTATATTATTTTCATTGTAGGACTAAATTAACTTAGCAATGTGTGAAAAAACCAAAATGATAATGGGAGTGAAGTGCATGCTGAGAACAATATTCGTAGGCCTATCAGGGGCGTCAATCCATTATCCTGGGGGACGGGGACACGTCCCCCCACGAATTTTCAGGTGGTGAAATGTCCCCCACGATTTGGGGTTAAAATCTTTCCTTTTTCTTTCTTTCTCTCTTTCTCTCTCTGTTGACTTCGCGCGGGAGGGGGAACTTTATTCAAACAGTCGAGAACGGTACTATGAAACGTCTTCTTTCTCTAAAAATTTAATGAAACAGGGATTAAGAGTCGAGAACGGTACAACGAATCGTCTTCGTTCTCTAATATTTTAATGAAACGTCAAGCTTCCGCGCTACGCGCGAGAGGGTGGAAACTGAATTCAGGCAAGGATTAAGAGTCGATCGAGAACGGTACAACGAATCGTCTTCTTACTCTAATAATTGAATGAAACGTCACAGCTTCCGCGCTACGCGCGAGAGGGTGGAAACTGAATTCCGACAAGGATTAAGAGTCCAGAACGGTAGAACGAATCGTCTTTTTTCTCTAATAATTTAATGAAACGTCAAAGCTTCCGCGCTACGCGCGAGAGGGTGGAAACTGAATTCAGACAAGGATTAAGAGTCCAGAACGGTATAACGAATCGTCTTCTTTCTCTAATAATTTAATGAAACGTCAAAGCTTCCGAGCTATACGCGCGAGAGGGTGGAAACTGAATTCAGACAAGAATTAAGAGTCGAGAACGGTAGAACGAATCGTCTTCTTTCTCTAATAAATATGAAACGTCAAAACTTACGCGCTTCGCGCGGGAGGTGAAACTGAATTCAGACAAAGATTAAGAGTCGAGAACCGTACAACCAATCGTCTTCTTTCTCTAAAAATGTAATGAAACGTCAAAGATAAAAAGACAATAAATGAACCGGTCACCAATGAAAGTACATGCCGTGAAACAGCGTAACTAGAGAGAGAGTGACATGTAATTGTGTCCCCCATGCTCAAACTCGGATTGCAATGACGCCCTTGATTCGTATAGATAACGAGTGAGGATCCGGGAAAGGGATAGTGAGAATAATAGGAACGAAGTGACGACAATAATCGTAAATAACGAAAGTGAAACCGAAGGTAAAGTCTAAAATATCTGCATCAATTTTGATTACAAATTACTGATTTCACTGTTTTCTTCCAGTTTTCAAGTTTTATTACATAATTCAGATAAAAATTCAAAATTCAAAACGATACATGATGGGACAGCAAACAAAAGGTTGGTATTCTAACGAGTAAAATATTAATGAAAAGAAGACGAAAAATTATAAAATGATAACAAGTAGGCATATACAATGAAGAAAAATAATATCATCTAGCACAGAAATATCTTTTTTAATATAATAAAAATTATAATTAAAAATTATTATAAAAAAAAAAAAAAAAAAAAATCGATAGCACATATCTATTTTAAAGTATTTACAACCCCCTCCCACCCTCCCTAGAATCCCGTGGATTTTCCACGGGCCCTGCTAGTATATAAGTAATACTCACAAATTGTTGCATTGTGCTTCCCCAAAACTAGCTTCAATGTTCCTTCCTGTGTTGAGGTACATCCCAGTAACAGTGATCTTTGTACCTCCTGCTACGTGCCCCTCCGTGGGACTAAACCCTGATATAATCGGATCCTATCAGGGAAAATAATAAATCGTTTCAGAGGATTAGACATTAATTAGGAGTGGTTAATAGCTGAATCCGAATGTGTCATCATGTTGTATTAAGTTATTATGAGTATTTCCCCTCAAAGTCCGATATGAGAGTATTATAATAACATAATAATACATATTCATTCTTGAAGAGAAAATTCCCAAATGTGAACAGCCGTATAAACTATTCAGCGGGAAACAAAATCAAATATAAATTCAAAGCCATGTCACTAGAGGTAACACATTACGTATAAGTTTGTAATCTTTAATTAGCTCATGTATATTACTTCACTGGCACGACTGGCTACACTATAACAGGTTTTCTTACAAGTCTTGAATCAAATGGATTTCATGTCCACCAGCATCTGTGCGTATCATGGCAGGGCATAAACCAAACGAAAAGTCCGCGCCAATGGTTCTCAAAGAATTTGAACGGGAATGTACTTGTAAATTGGATTTTCAATGGGGTTTTATGCACACCATAAAGCAAAGCTCATGTAAAGTCAGCTAGGCAATTTGTTGTGCACTTACCCTGTAAAGGAATTCTGTAGTACTTTCTCCGGTCTTAGTACTTTCACCGAACCTCACTGTGATTGCAATACGTCCTGAGATCAGTTCAGTAGATATCCCAGTCATGCAGCTAACACTGAAAACATTAACAAAATTAGACAAACGATCGTTTGATATATACATTTTGTGCACCATATTTTTTTGTTTAATATGTACGTTGTTTTGTATTGACGCGATGATATCATGAATTTTGACATTACTCAAATGTTCATGTATGTAACATTTTAACTCTCGGTGGTAACGGCAACTTAATGGAGGAACAATTAAAGCCACTCTTCCGTTATCACTCAGTGGCCATTCATGAGACGTTTATGAACACGAATACATCGAACACATTAAAGCTATGTTTTTTGCCTTTTTACCTCTGTCCTGGCTGATAAAATGAGCCCATGTCCGTATGAATACACACCAAGTCTCCTATGACAATTTCCAGTACATCGTCAAACCCTACTCCTAGGTCAGTTCCCGTAATTTCTAGTCTCGTTCGAGTATTGATAGGACCCGACAAGGGATAAAACTAAAAGAAAAGAAAAAAACAAGATTATAATATCATGCAGATTTTGTTGAAAGATTACTTGTTTGCATATTGTTTGCATATTGTTTGCATAATATTATTGTGCCATGCCTATTTGACATTTTGAAGTAAGACTCTAGTTGATTGATACAAGAATATGATAAATGGATCTGGAGACTTACAAAACTCACGTATTATCAATTATTATTATTATAATCAGAAGTATATGATACCTTACAGGACCTTGCATAATGTGTTTGATGGCAGGTAAGTATTCATACACTGGATAGTGATTTATTATTTTCTTACGTCAGTGATAACTGGTGCTGAACAGAGCTGGGTCTCATTCTGGCTGAGAAACTGATTGTTCTGACAAACATTACTTTGAATGACATTGCAGTCATCATCACACCAACGACAGTTTAAGTTCGATGGAGTCGCTTCTTTTGACAGGCATCGGCTGCAACTTCCACTGTTAACTGAACACTTGTACAGCGTCGCTGCAATGGCAAAGAAGGAATATGGGAGGAATTTCATATTCAAACCGAATGTAATCATTTCCTAAGCCTAATGAAATTTTGTATTTATTTAGTTTTAATATGTCTAAGCTATGATTAATTGATTCAGAACAGTTATTCAAATGATAGTATCTTTCAGGTGAATTTGCAAATGAAGACTAAAAATAAATGATGTTCCTAGCATTAACAGTAGATGTATATGCAATTCAACCCTTGTAAGATGTAAAGAAAAAGTTTCATCAAAGCAAATAAAGGATAAATATATTTTCCTGCATTAGAAGAAAAAAAAATGAAAGTGGTAATTTCACCATCTTAAAGAAGGACTGCGGTGACATTCCTTTTCACTGTATATCCCAAGCATATTTTAGAATTGATGGAAAATGTAATGGTACAAAATGAAAAGGGTATCATACCATATGTGTCAGTCGGATCATCTATGTTGTATTGCCCATTCCACTGAATTGAGACGCTTACATTCTTCTCCAAGATGTTCTCATTATACATGTACTGAATGAAAGGTTCAAACAAACATAGTGTTAAGTTTAAATTGATAGACAAGTGTAATGCAAATGTATCCGTTAGCAAAAATGAGGTTAAGATGATATATAGAGGGAAAGGTCGAGGCAATAATTTCCAAATACGGGATAGGTGTCATGGTTTTATGGATATGTCACCGGACGGTGGATCACATGGTTCGCGGTTCGAGTCCGCGGCACTAATGTACTTGGCAAGACTTGCCACTCTCCACCCAAGTGAAGTAAATTGGTACCCGGAAGGAAGAACATTATTGAATGCTTTAGCACCTTATCGCGGCTGCTCAGCTTCAGCCGGGGAAATAATGTGACACTATGTATAAAGCTCAGATGAGTATATGCATATAGTAGCTGCGTTTTATCAATGGACATATATTACTATCATACGATCCATGTATGCCAAAGGATTAGTATAAAAACACTGCGGGTATTAGTGAAGACAAAGGAAGAAAATAAAAACGTAGAGGTGAAAAGGGTGAAAGGCTTAGAAAAAGCAGCAAGAGAGCAATATGGAGAAAAGGAAAGTAAGAAGGGAAAGGAAAAGGAATAAGACAGGAGTAAGATAGAAGGAAATAGAGGACCAGAAGGAGGAGGAAATGTTTGAAAGACGACATATATATATATATATATAAGAAATAATGATGCTCCGTACACGGAGAAACTTTTTCACACTTAAGCCCACTCAGAGCATTATTTCTCGATTTGTGTGTATTTTCTCGAGCTCCGAGCAGAAGTCTAGACTTTCTTATGTATATATATATATATATATATCTATATCCAGTCAACTTAACACTACATCAATTAATATATTTCATTAATGGTGGTTTTAATCTAGTTTGATTGAAGGAAAACTCTTTTTATCCATATAATATATATAATATTGATGATTGATAATTTATAAATTGTTCTCCCTATGTGCCAAACACATATTTACCTCTTCAGCACTACAGATAATGTAACTTTCATTCAAGAAGGAAGTTGGTACTCGTATCTCAACTCCATCAATACGAAGAATGCAATCGAACGACTGGACCTGATGAAATATTAAATTATAAAACAAAGTCGTTTCGTGATTTGACCAAATGACAAGGTAAAATTTTCAATTTTTTGTCAGAGATTAGTCAATTATTTAACCCCTGTCGCAATACAATACTCCACATTAGCCAAACTCGACCCAGGTGAGTTATAAAATGAGTATCAGATAGCAATTAAATTTTTAAAACTTGTGAGCGCTGTAGTGGACACCGTGCTAAATCCGGTTAATTGTATAATGGAGCGTCTGAAGTGGTAATATGCCATTGATATTATTAGTAGTAGTAGTAGTAGTAGTAGCAGTATTAATAGTATTCGTAGTAGTATTCATAGTAGTAGTAGTAGTATTACATTATATTCTCATGGAACGTCCACAATAAACGTAGCACAAATGAGGTGATGTTCATACCTTTGTCTGCTCTGTAGGGAGATTCTTTGCCAGAAGTGAGTAACCAGAAGGAATATAAACTGGTATGAAAATCGATTCTGCTGTCCCCATCAGCTGAGGGCAATAATTCGGGCCCTTGTTTCCAGAACCTACGGTGTTCTATAAGCATTGAATAGTTTCACGTTTTCAAGATATAAAACACAAACAAAATCAAACGCATTACACCTGTACATTATTATCAATAATTGTGTATGTACATATCTGATATTAGTATCCAGCTCAGAAGATTTACTGAATGACATGATTTCAAAGCACATTTCATATTCAAATTCAGAGTCTACTGATTCTAATGATTTTTTTATATTCCCATTCTTTTCTGTTTTGATAAAAGTCATATTTTACTCTGTCGGGGACCAGTAGGTCCATGCCTATGCATCTTGCCAAAATGTCCAGACTTTCCTTTGCGCAATTCTTCAGTCTCACGCTATTTTGTATTTTAATGTATGTTTTTCCAATACTTGACCTTGAAATTTCAAAGGGAAGACATTCTTGATTTGATAGCACGAGGAGAACACCTTGAAGTGACATACGGATTACGTAGATACCAATACAACCTATGCTCTTTTTCATACTATTAGTATTACTAAAAGGTACATTTGTTCAATGTTAACAAATCTACTTACATTTTCTCCAATCACCACAGTTTCTCCTGGTTGACAGGAGTTGTTATTATCTGTACACATGTTGTCATAAACACACCAGTCACATGGCCAAGGACTTGTTACACAAATAGAACAACTGCAAGAAACATGTAAAAGAAATAGCTGGAACTTAAAGAACGATACGACGTTAAGTCTGTGATGCTAAGGATTAAGAGTCTCTGCTTGCATCTCCTGCCTATCTGAAATTAGATTGTACAACACACGCTCGGCGAATATTGTGACGCAGGCAATATCCTACATTTACCAAACTCTAAATGTTAACTCTGGACAAAACATAAGGGTAAATCTAAACCTGATCTAACACTCACTTGCAATCCTAACATCTAACCCTACTTCTTTGACGAAATATGGCCTAGAGCAATTTTTGCCGAAGCAAATGTTGGGCCGCCACGATACATTGAATATATTCAAAGACATTGCACTTTCACGTAACATGAATATCTGGATTTATAGCCATTGTAAAGATAGGAGGGTAAGCCACTTGCGTATTTGATGGAGGGGAAGGAGGGGGAGGGACAATTTGCCGACGGTATGTTACCAAGTGCGATGGAATTGTGAAATCATATTAGGGTAGGTGTAGAGAATACGAGACATCTACGTAATTAGCTCTCGTAAACATTTATTGTTGTTTTTTCTTTTCTTTTTTAAAGCTTTTTTGCTTTGCTTTGCTTTTTTGCCTTTTTTGCCTTTACTGATTTTTTTTGATTTTTTATGATATTTTATTTCCTTCCTCATAAATTCACATTACAAGAAACTATCACTATAAGTAATATAAAACAAGATATTCGATACAAGACATTTCACGGAGTACATCAACAATGATCAATGAACATAGAAAAAATCACAAATTATACTTGATTGTACATATTTTCTTTCATATAACAGTTTATAATCAAAATAACAATATATATTTTTTGTTTTAAATGATATATTATTTACTTTCCTCATAAAGTCACATTACAAGAAATTGTCACAATAAGTAATATAAAACAAGATCTTCGATACAAGACACTTCATGAATTACATCAATCAATGAACATAGAAAAATCTCAAAATATACATGATTGTACATTTTTTCTTTCAAAAAACAGTTTATAATCAAAATAACCATAGAGGAAGGTATGAATTTTACATAGTCCCACCCAATTACACACTCGCACATCCTCAACTCGCACACACACTCATGACACCCCCCCCCCCTCCCCCTTATTTTTTATATATTTTTGTTGATGCACAGGGTCTTTTGTGAAATAGCGCCATCTACGGTTTAAGCAAATATGAGAAAATATGTCAGTGTTTCGGATTTGCGATTGAGTGAGAATTCTTCCAGAAAAAACGTCTTATATCCAATAATGTAAGATTATATATCAATGAAATGGTGATAGATATAAACACCGACATTTCAGTAACATGTTGGTTTAAGCTGAAATTATAGGGGTGAGCTCAAATTATCGTTTTTTAAAGCTTGTTTCAAGTTTGGTTAAACCGCTGTGTGTGTGGCTGGCGTGCAGTCAGTGTATTAGTAGCATGGTTTTGCATTGAAATGGACAGGTTTGTTCAAAATTTGGGTAGGGAATACGAGACGGACACCAGCAATATACGCTGCATCGTCCACTTCCGGGTTAATTACATGACACTCATGGCATTGGGGTGGGGGTTGAGAAGGGATGAATGTCAACAGCCCCAAAAAAAAAAAAAATAATAATAATAATAATAATAATAATAGTAATAATAACAATAATAATAATAATAATAATAATAATAATAATCAACGTTCAGATGAGTAGAACACACAGTTTGTTAAAAAGTGTTACAACATAATTATTGACCCTATGTTAGTGTGTTCATTATCTCTTTATTGAGGAGGAAGAAGTTGTTACTCCACAGTCTCATATTCCCTATAGAGTTGACAATATCGAAATTATGTCATGACGTCTTTAACTGTTTATATCTAATAAACTAAAAGTGAGACACTGTTGATTTCTTGGAAAAAATAAAGTTGAATGCTACAGGTATTCATTGTGAAACATAATTTTGTGTGGAGTTGGTGTCTTAATATTCGAATTAGCTGATTTCCCTTAAGTGTCTTGTATTCCTTACACCTACATTAAATGTATCATGTTGATATCCATCATATTTCCTTTTATCTAAGCTAGCACAGGCAGGGGTGTCGATTTGTATCCGTGGTTGGGGGTGGTAGGTGCCAAAATATTTTCGGCAATGGATCAAAGCAACCAAGAGGTAGAAGCGTGTGGCAGGTTGCACCCTTTCCTTTCAAGTTATTAACTTTTTCAAGTCACCCTCAATAAAGATAACATTTCAGAGAATATAAGAGTGGTAATAAAATTAATAACATGCTAAATGTTAGTCCTGACTCTTGCCTGCAGTGTAGGCCTACCAGACTGATATCATCTATTTTAAACGAAATTTAGACATTACCAAAAAAATCCAATGGTGAGGGATATCAACTTGTGAAAGTATTATGTTACCAGTGGGCAAATGCATTAATAAGCAACCAGGAAAGGTTCATGTAGACAGAAAATTCTTTATTTCCTGGTGATAGAAACATACATTTTATGAATATTGATGTCTCCAAACAACATTCATCGTGAAAAACCCATTCCAATATTCTGTGTAAGGAGATCTCAAAAAACATAGTTCTCATTAGTAAATGAAAAACATATTGCTTTTGGTTCTTCATTTGACTCTCTTCCTTCTTTAATTAAACCAACTGAATCCTCTCTGCGGGAAACTCAATTCAATGAAACAGAATATCACTGATGCAAAATTTGGTTCTCAAAATGACAGAAAATTTCCACTCCTGATCTCATACAAACTGTCTGTTTCTTAAAAACATAATATAAAACTTACGTTCCAACTACCAAACAACAAACTTCCATTATCTCCTTCTTCACCCAGATATACTTATCATACCAGATACGCTCTAAAATATAAGCATAATATTCCCCTAAGGCCCTGACCAGAGCACTATTTTTTTTCTCAAAAACTATAACCAGTCTTAGAAGGTGCATTATTATTGGAAGGGTGTTATAAACAAAAAGTCCCAAATTTCATTCAATCTTTTTGTTTCTTGTTTTTCTTTTCACTTTCCTTTTAAGCCCTGTCAATAATGTGGCATTGATTATTTACTCGTTTTTAATTAGTTTTTGAAGAACTCCTAGGTGAAAGAAATCATAACTATTCTTGAATATTATTACTTGTTTTAGAACATGTTGGGCCTGTCTCACATTGCCTTCCATCATTCCATGGCAATTTTCCATGTTTCTTTCAGCTTATTTCTCACTTCTTTTCCATCCACTCAACTAATTCCTGATCATGCATTAACCTCATACCTACCATCACCCATGCCTAAGCTTTTTAGGGAGGGGATCCCGTAAAGTAATTTTGACATTGTAAGAAATAAACATGAGCAATATTTCATTGTAGGTTACTTTAAAGTCAACCTCTTTTTTCATCGCCCATTCACATCAGTTCCCTGAAGGAAATGCTGGAATATATATGTCCCTCTTTCTCTTGTCTTTCTTCCTTTCTCTTCCCCCTTCCTTTTTTCTTCTGCCCGTTTCTTCCCCTTTTCCCTTTTCCCAGGTAGCAAGCCCATATGGGGCCCATATGGGGATGATCTGGGTCACTTGTGCCATCTGGGCTATTAAATGGAACCCATATATGTATCCCATATGGGGCCAATATTTAGTAACCCATATGGGATCTATCTGGGCCAGCCCTTATGGGTTCCAGATGGGAATGAGCTGGGCGTACACATATGGGTAGAATATGAATATGCCCATATGGGTAACACATGGGGAAAATCTGGGTTAACCCACATGGGATATATCTGGGTTAACCAATATGGGTACCAGATGGGATTAAGCTGGGCATACCCATTTGGGCCCAGTTTGGTATGGGTCCCATCTGGGTCCCATCTGTCTTATATGGGTTTACCCATATGGGTCCCATATGCTTCTTGGGTGCAGATGCCTTAGGGCCCCAGATGGTTTTCCATATGGGGCCCATGTTTCAGAGAATATGGGACCCATGTGGGTCCCACATGGGCTTGCTACCTGGGTTATTATCCTCTCTGTCTCTCATTATCTCTCTCTCCCACTCTCTACTTCTTTTTGCACTTTTGCGCTTCGCGCTTAACATTTAGCTCGTTGCTTTTTAACGCTGCGGCTTTGCATTTGGCGCACTGCATTTCTATGATGCTGTTGATTGAATAAATTGAATAAATTCATCAATTCCTGATGAAGCCGTATGAGCGAGAATTCAATTTATTCTTGTCTCATATACGGTTGTCTCATTTACTTCGTTTTCTATTTATATATGTATGTATTATGAAAATGAGATAGCAAAATGTGTATATTGATGGTCATCTTGCGAGTAATAACCATTAACTACTCTCATCGGGCTCTCATCATTAATTTTTCTCTTCATTTTTTTTTTTTTTTGATGGTGAATTATTGGGGGGATGATTGTACAGGCCATCCCCCACCTGAAATATTGGGGGATATATCCCCCATCCTACCGGGATCGACACCCATGAGCACAGGATTATCAAATTGATACAATCGTCAGAAATACTAACATATTTTATGAAGTCAGTAAAATTATGGGACAAATTAAGTTTCACTTGCCTAGTAAGAAAAATATAGTTATCTTTTTAACATAAAAACAAAGATGGCATATTACAAAAGCAGAAACTAAAGAACCTACGATTTTAGATGGGTGCAGTCAAACGATATAAAATCTGTGCTGACGAAGCTTACTCCAGTTTCCGTTGAGACAATCGAAAGTGTCAATGTTACATGGTCCGCTGGTGGTAAATAAAAAAAAAAGAGATCTAGATAAGACGGTTGCAAAAGTTTTCGCATAATCTTCTACAGGGATTTTTAAGGTAAATTGAAATAATATTTTTTCTATGGAGAAAAGGAAAAATTCTTTACATTTTTAGTACAAAATAAATGTAATACTAATGAAAAGGGAAATCATTAATATATATTGGATTTTCTCCAAAGTCTTACTGGTCTCTTCCTGCTCTTCTAGTCTTGTTATTCATAGGCTTATAACGACAGTCTTTGAAGGTTAGATCGTGTGTTTAAACTTCGACGTTATGTAGTTACATGTATGTGCCATGCTAGCGCTAATAACTTAGTTTAATAAATTCTAACCTCACATTGTCATGTTTGTATTGAACTTTGGTTACTCATTGTGAAAGTGGTAAGTGGATAATTTTTGTATAACTTCGAGGTTTTGAAACTTAAAGTTTAAATTACGACGATCGTGTGTGAAAATTTAGCGCCAAAAGAAGTATTGTGTCATACATTGTAGATAACTTAGAATTTAGATTTCAAAAGAAACGAAATTAACAGAGAAATAAATAATATTTTCCCTACCTTCTTCTGGAATCGTAGGCAATTCACTCGCAGGAGGAGAGACGCACATGACTGTACTGGCCGCAGTAGTGGTAGCATTGACCTGGTAGGAGTCGAAGGCACACCGGTATTGATGGCTGTCTTTGAGGGCTGGTAGCTGCTGAACGGTAATGGTGATCTAGCGCATGTAAAAACAAGATTAGATTTTATGTCTTTCATACTGAAGCTGGAGAACATATGTAAGTTATAAAGAGCGGTAAAACTATTAACATATATAATGTAGTTTTAACCCTAATAAGGCCGGGCTATTTGAGTTCTTAATACGGCCGGGGGGGGCCATTATGGCCCCCCTTAAGATCTCGGCCGTGAAAGGGCCGATCGCCGCGAAAATTTGCATGCATGTCAAGTGAAGTGTATAGAATACTATAGCAATTTCAATTTTTTGAAAAATTACTCATTTGCATATTTATGGTAAATTATGCAAATAAGGTCAAAAATTCATATTTTTACCCATAAATCATATATTCTTCATATTTAAGCTTTCTTTTCCACTACATATATTTGTTAGACCATTTGGAATAATAATACGAAAAAAATAATTGGAAAGCTAGGTTATTTCTTATGTTATCTCTTGTTTTGATAATTTCTTATGTATTTCATTGTTTTTTTAACTTATGTATTTTATTGTTTTTGTTGTTTTATTTCATTTCTAACTATAATTTAACTATTTTGACCCCAAAACAAACACCTAAACTTTAAACAAGACCAAATAACCAATGTTTTATCTCTTTTAGGAAAAATGATATTTCCATATGTTTTGTACACAAATCACGAAAATGAGCGATTTTCGGGCCGACATGTAAAGACAAAAGGTCACGTGACTTTGTAACGGTAGGTCCGATTTTCAAAAAATTGTTTTAAAAGATGCGCAAGACTCGAAAGAATAAAGTCATGAAGCGGCGGGGCGTCATCCGTATGCGTTCCCGAACAATCAGAAAAATCGCGGAGGGCCATGATGGCCCCCCCTTATTAGGGTTAAAGCTTCTTCCAACCTTGAATATTGTGGGCAAGCTTTCGTCCACTCCTGTGGACTTTCTCAAGCTAAGTGATCTCAGTCACACGTTTTCTCATATTAACATATAGATTCAAGATTCAAGATTCAAGATTCAAGATTCAAAATTTTATTGTCCATATATAATACAGAAATACAGTAAGGTCAATATAATATTTTATTTCATCGACTTTTGGGTCTTAACTTTGTCGATTGTTAGATAAAAGACAAGATTTATTTGAACTTTCATGTTCTCCAGAGCAATGGAAAGTCTTTTCTAAATATGTTGAGTGCTACATCGTAAAACTAGACATGTAATACTTGTTAGTAACAAGTATAGGTGGGCTGTTCCAAGTGCATACCACACATGGTTAGTGAGATAGTGATCGGTGAAAAGTTTGTCCTTTGACCCTGATTTACATACTAACACTACGAACAGGCCGGACAAAATGACTTAAAATGATCTTGCCATTGTCTTAGATTCCAGCAAAATGTCTTAAAACAGTCTATTTTCGATCGCGGACAAACGGTCTAATTTTGATCTTGTGGCATTTTAAAAATTAGACCATTAAAAGACTAATTTCAGGTTGTTCGTATACTACTTGGGCCTATGACGAAGGTCGTGAGTCTTATTTTAGTCTCACAGTTTTATTACGGTCAGCAAGACGACTAGAAACAATCTTAAATTTAACTAATTTTGACTCTCGGTGCAAGGCCCTGGTTCGGAAGACCCCACCACTAACTGGATTAGGTATACATACCCGTTGCACCATCTTTTGGTTACCCTCTCTCTTTCTAACAAATAGTTAAACCAAAAACTCGAAATCATTAATATTAGATGTATTAAGTACTAATAACAGATATCAATTAAGCTTGCTTCCATAATTAAAGTTATTTAGAAATCTTTAGTGCATGCCTCTATGTGATGTGTCTATTAAGGGTCTGGGCAAACAACTATGCCTCAAAACCGCAAATTCCCCCTAATGGACAGACAAGGTCACGCGCTGGCTGAGAGGTAAATATTACCAAATTATGATTGTTTTATGATATCTGTAAAGAATTTTGCTAAACTTGCTTAATATATGAATAAAATGGAGAATTTAAGGTGAAAACAAACTTCGAACGAAAGGAATTGACCAACGATATTACAGTCGGTTTTCTGCATGACGAAGATAGTCTCTTGTCAAGACGTCGATTACTATGACTTGAAAAAATTGAGTACAACCTTTCCAAACATTGTCGTTCACTTGCGTTGTACAGAATAAAACGAGCGAACAACCTAACAGTAATACGAATGAATTTATTAAATAAAATTATAGCGTATTTTCATACACTGATACCATAAAGTTGGAATAATTTTGTTACACTGACCAATGTTCAGAAAATTGAAGAAAAATAAACCCTCATCATATTGATTTAGTACACTAATTTTTACTGATGCCTAAATACACAGTTAGTAAAGATTAACTGTGGTTTGATTTTCATTATGAGGGAATTGATGATTAAAGTTTTGAGAAAATATGCACTTTGTCTGTCTAGATTAAGTGTCAAAGACTTTATGAACAGCCTATATCGCATGCTCATTATTATTTTACAAAACGGAAATAATAAAAGAGAAGCTCAAAGGAAAAGAAAATCAAATAAATACATAAGGAAATAAAGAAAAACAAGGCAATAGAAAAGGAAGAATAGAAAGAGAAAGAAGGGGAAAACAAATAAATATATAATAGGAAAGAGAGAAGATGAAAGAAGGAAAAACAAAGAAATTCATTAAAAAGACATAAAGATAAAAAAACGGGCGAAACAAAGAAATACATAAGGAAAGAGAAAGAGAATTGAGAGAAAAACATTGAAAATATAAAAGGAAAGAAAGAAAGAGAAAACAAAAATATACATATGGAGAAATAGAAGATGAAGGCAGTAAAAGAAGAAAAAAATCCATAAATGAACACAAAAAGAGAAGTAAGGAGACAACATAGAAATATATAAGGAAAGAGAGAAAGACAACACATCTAGACCACAGGAATAATTAAATATTTTCCTCTGAGAAAATAGAAATTTATTAAATTTTTAGTACAAAACAAACAGGAGAGCTCCTCGCAAATGACGCCACATATTTGCCAATTTCCGTTTGATCGATTTCAAATTTGAAAGTAGCTTTCTTATCTTTAACGGATTCCCACCAAACATTCACTAATATGTTGTTTCTGCTTTTATTAAAATCAACTTAATATCGGGGTGGACTTTCCCTTTAGTAAAGAAAAAAACTGATAGAAAACTATGGAGCAAGAGAGAGAGAGAGAGAGAGCGGGATGAAAAGGGAATAATGAGATTGTATTAATTTGTTTTAAATATAGCTTAATCGGTCTTTTATAAGTCAGTAATTTTCATATCTATAGTGATCTTTACTTAAGATTATTCATCATATGAATCATATTTTAGTATGTCTAAGCATCTTCACAATCTTTCACTATGGACATACTTGTAACGCATTGCACCTTTGTAATACTGAGTTTAGTGTAACCCTTCATGTGTACACCTGTAGGAAAGGCAATAAAGGTGTAAAATCATTGGTAGAACTATAACGTAGGAAGACTGAAGTGAGAGACGTATATTGTATCTCCCCTTTTTCTGTACTTCGAGTGCTTACAGTTTACAGTAATTTGTCTAAATGTTTGATTGTGCATTTGCACCCGTTTGGATTTTACTTTTATTATGTCCTGTATATCATACGATAATCCCAATCTGGATTTTATTTAAATAAATTGTTTTTTCCTCCATTTATAGCTTATTAAGATGAATAAATAAGACAGGTCTACTTGTAATATGAAAATACACATAACCGAAGAAAATATTTACGGATGGTACATATTAGTATCGTAGAAATATGTTTATGTAGCGCCCGATGTGGTCCATCACCCCAGAAATAGCCATGTGATTTCACAATTTCGAAATATTAACAATTTCATTAAAGAGCACGATAATCGCAAAGAGTACCTTGTGCAAATCATCATAAACTTATAATTTCTGATTTGTGTTACCTTTGACAGCATTTTCAGGTAATGCAAAAATACTAAAAAATATTCTTTTACTTGAAATGACTCAAATTTTAATCATAATCAAACAGGCATCTTAAGTTTGTAGATGCTTACTATTTGCTTCATGTTGTTGAAAATCATAATATTCCCTAAAAAGTCCAATATTTCTTGAATCGTTTTCATTATAACAACCCAACACTCACGTCCATCACCCACCTTATGGCAACCAGACAAATCATTATACCCGAGGTTCATAAAAACAGAAAGTAATCATTTGAAATTATACAACTTTTTTTTAATTCATCAAATTGTAAACAATCTCATTTTGTCCATGTTAATCATCCAGTTCCAAATAACCAAGTAAAACTCGAGCCAGATGCAAATAAGGGTAAGCTTAAAGACAATAATTTATGACATATTGTCTATTGTCATGACTTAATGTATCTACTTATTTCTTCTTAATATTTTATCTTAATTAAAAATATATATTCTAATGTTTCTTATTTTCTCTTGATAATATTTCAGCAACGAATTGAAATATTTGGTAGACATCTTGGATGCATTATAGCAATAAATCCTGGGCACATGACGTATTGCAAAAGATAATTATGATAAGGAGAAGAAGCACAAAAATAATTATAAGAATAATAACAATAACAACAATAATAATGATAATAATTAAAATATTAACTATTATAGCAACAACACCAATGATAATAAATATAATAATGATTATTATGATACTGCTGATATTACTACTACAACTTCTACTACAAGGAAATGGGAGATGATGAAGAGGGGAAGGAGAAGAATAATCATTTCAGCGATATTAGTGATTATATTCTCTATGATTGAGGCATACACATACACATTACATACTCCGTGGTAAGAAGGCAGTAAACGAGGGGAAAGGAAGGCAATGACAAGAGAGAGAGAGAGCATAGCCCGGGTTCAAATTCAGGTTTCGTTAAATTATTAAACCCGGTGCTCATGATCATTCATCTGCCATGTTATTCTAATGTGACGCTACATAACAAATAGTACCAGATAGCCGTTTATTATCTTCAAATATTGTTCAAATAGCATTGTAGAGACGATGAACAAATAAGAATAATAATGCAAGGTCGTTAGTCATGAGTCATGAGAATGTCAACTTCTATCTCTCTCAGCTTAATAGTCCGAACAATAGAATGAACCGAGAGGAATCAACTTACATTTCTTAACAACAATGTAAACTTCTCCAATGGAGCCTAACATTAGATTTTTTCCCATTCAAATAGCATTGTAAAGGCGGTGAAGAAAAAAAAATATTCCGCCGTTAATGGTGAGAATGTTCACGTCTATCTCTCTCAGCTAATTCCTGCAAACAGTGGGCTCAACCAAGCGCAATCAACTGTTAACGAATTTTTCATGAGTCCTGAAATTTCAATTTGTTACTGCACGTCATAGCAGCATTAAAGAGTAGCAATGGCGAACGGTTGTCGCTAAAATTCAACAATAGTTACTTAGTTTGCTTTTCCCTAAGAAATAACATGAGACATCAAGCTACATAGAACTATGATCGACAAACATGATATTGTCTTGAAAACAGTCAGAAAACATTGGAACTAGAATGAATAAGAGATAATGCGATCATGGAAACATTTTGTCCATGTTAATCCTCCAGTACCAAATAACCAAGCAAAACTCGAGCCAGATGCAAATAAGGGTAAACTTAATGACATTAATTTATTACCGCTGTCTATTGTCATGATTGTATTCTCTATCTAGTTCTTTTCCTATTATTTTTTTTAATATATATTCTAATGTTTCCTTGCATTGATTAGGTTCATTTATTTAAATTTTTTTGGAGGGACGTGGTTAAAAAATAACATCTTTGACATTCCGTTTTCATGACAACGGTCTTATTTGTTACTTGAAATGACTCAAATTTTAATCATAATCAAACAGGCATCTTAAGTTTGTAGATGCTTACTATTTGCTTCATGTTGTTGAAAATCATAATATTCCCTAAAAAAGTCCAATATTTCTTGAATCGTTTTCATTATAACAACCCAACACTCACGTCCATCACCCACCTTATGGCAACCAGACAAATCATTATACCCGAGGTTCATAAAAACAGAAAGTAATCATTTGAAATTATACAACTTTTTTTAATTCATCAAATTGTAAACAATCTCATTTTGTCCATGTTAACCATCCAGTTCCAAATAACCAAGTAAAACTCTAGCCAGATGCAAATAAGGGTAAGCTTAAAGACAATAATTTATGACATATTGTCTATTGTCATGACTGCATGTATCTACTTATTTCTTCTTAACATTTTATCTTTATTTAAAATATGTATTCTAATGTTTCTTATTTTCTCTTGATAATATTTCAGCAACGAATTGAAAGATTTGGTAGACATCTTGGATGCATTATAGCAATAAATCCTGGGCACATGACGTATTGCAAAAGATAATTATGAAAAGGAGAAGAAGCACAAAAATAATTATAAGAATAATAACAATAACAACAATAATAATGATAATAATTACAAAATTAACTATTATAGCAACAACACCAATGATAATAAATATAACTAGACTTTAATTCGTCACTTTGAAGAAATAAGTGATACGTATGCTAATGTTTAGCATAATGAAACATGCATTTTCAAGATTTTACATTATCTTATAAAATGCTCTTCCCATTATGGTCTATCCATATGCCAATTTTCATCTGTGTAGCCTAGATCATTAATGATATATCTAGTGCTTTAAAGGTACTATGTCCCATTTGCAGGCCAAAAAATGAAAAGGTTAAATTCCAACGGCATTTGAAAGATAATACTAATTTAGAACTTCCCTAAAAAAGGGGGCTTGAAAATGTCTTTAAGTTGGAAAATAACGACTATTAGTTGTCGAATCGACTTAAGTGCTACCAAGTCAATAAGAAATAGTCTGATTTTCAGACCATTGTACCGAATGGTCGTACGTTTTGTACTGCGCAAAGATTCAATCAGTTTAATTTTGGCCATTAGAAAAAGTGGGTTATTGATGTAGACAAATGCTCATGTACCCTTTACAGCTCATTTTATGTATGTTATTACCAAAGAAGAAAAAAAATCAGTCAGTCACTCAATAGTGTCTGACAGTGAAGTCTAGCAAGTAAACGGGTTTTCTTGCATAATTTGAATATTAGGACACTGCTAACGTTTAAATTTCACAGATAGGACATACATGACATATTCATAATTCCTGCAAAGTTCTACAGAAGTTGATGTTGGCTGCAAAAGGGACATAGTATCTTTAACCAATACATCAAAATATTTCTCATACATTTACATGCAAAAACGGCCTTAGCATGGTCGCAACTACAACTTTCAATTGAAAAATTCGAAATTATCTCGACATCTGATCAAAAAACCAAAAGCACAGTTTCTATAGCCCATGGTCTCAGCTATAACATACCAAAATTTGGGAGAACATAGAGCACAAATAAGCTAGATAGTGCTCAATTAATGTCACGTAGATTCATGATTTGAACGAAATTCACCTCTCCCATAGGCATAACACGCAAATTAAGAAAATTCTGTCATGTTACCTTTAATCGCGATTTTCACTATGATAACGTCATCAAAATGAAAAATAATGTGTACCGATATTGGAGAAGATTGTCTTAGCTACAACATATCAACATTAAGAAGAAAAACGATGAATATTTACAGAGATACAATAAATTTTCCATAAATATGCTGACGTCATAATATGCAAATTCGTATTTTGAGTTCCAAGTCAATATGCATTTTCTAGATTTTGTTTTTTTATAAGAAATCATATCTCCGACTCATACTCTATCCAACTATGAATTTAAAAAAATTTATACACGACAAGGACTCAGATTTCCCATAGAATAACTGGAAAGTATAAACGTCAGGGAAGGAGACTAACATCATAAAAATGGGATAATTTGATATATTCCAACAGACTTAGAGATTAACCTTATAGGTTTAATACACGGCAAGGAATCAGATTTCCCATAGGGTTGTACTCAAACGATTGACATTCTTCTCCCATAGATATAACACGCAAAATTAGGTATTTTATTACATTGTTTGTGATTGTATATGATAATATGTTATAATAGTCGAAGAAGATCATAAAATCAAATTTAAAACGACGGCAAAAAAAAAAATAAAAATGACCCACCAGGAATCGAACTTGGGTCGCCGGAATGGGAGGCAAGTGCTATGACCACTATACCAAAATAATCCACATAGACATTACACGTGAACGGAAAATGGAATTCTCAAATCCCACTTTGCAAGTGAAATATGAGCATGATCCCGGCATCTGATCAAAAAATAAAGGACACATTGTGATAGCTTATTGTCTCAGCTACAACATACTCGAAGCTCAGCGAAAACAAAACTAAAACGACGGAGATATTGCTCGCGAAAGACGGAATGTAGAATCCAGTTTTGAAAAAAGTCATGTCCCATAGAGAATACACGCAAAATGTGAAAAATTGACATGCCTCCTTTAATCGCAATAATACGCCATGATGCCTTTGTCAAAATGAAAAATCTCAGCTAGAACATGTCAAAAATTGGGAGAAAAATGATCAATATTTACAGAGATACACTCATTTTTCAATAAATATGCTGACGTCATTATATGCAAATTCGTATTTTGAGTTCGGAGGCCATTATGATGACGTCATGAGTAATTGATCAAATGAGACATGAAATCATATCTCCGACTCATAATCTATCCAAATATGAAAAAAATTTGGGAGTTCCCATCCATTCTGAAGAGTTACAATGAATTTTGTATAGGCATGTTTTTGCCCATATATGCTATGTATTACAAGAGCTCGCGCGCACGGACATGTTTCTTGAACGGACGCTCATTGCGTTATTACTGGTCAGAAGAAGGTGAACAAGGTATCAAAATGCTTGGAAAAATGTGCCAAATATGATGACAGAGAAACTTTGGCGATTCTATGTTGCAAGATGCCAGTACGCGCGGAAACGCGCGCGCATGCGCGTATGCGCATTTTTTTGCGAAATGCTTAAAATGGCCTGAAACGTATCCAAAATGAATTTGAGACGATTTGGAGCATTTTAAAATTTTGCGCGCGCTAACGCGCAGACGTACGCATGCGCGCGCGTTTTTTGACCTGAAATTGACCGGACAGATATTGACCTTGATCATGATAAATATGAATGAGAAACGACTTTCCGTTATGAAGATATGATCATGAGTAGATTTTCAGAAAATTTTACAAAAATGGCGCATAGATGATGTCATCAGTCAAGGTCAGGGTTGAAAACCTTTTTTTGCTTTGTCCATATGCCTATACATATGTGTGCCAAATTTCAAAGCATTTGATTGAGCCATTTTCAAGTTATCTTGCTAACAAAAAAGTGATTGGAAATAAGAAAAATAAAGAATAAATTACAGCCCACCTAATAAATAAAGGCAATTCTAACGAAATTATGAGGTGGTCTGTATTACTTACGGCCCACCTAATAAAGAATAATAAATAAAAGCAATTCTAACCAAAACATAAGGTGGTCTGTATTATATACAGCCCACCTAATAAAGAATAATAAATAAATAAAGGCAATTCTAACGAAAACATAAGGTGGTCTGTATTATATACAGCCCACCTAATAATGCCGAACATGAATGGCAAACTCAATGATTTCCCTACATAATAGCTTATACTACAAATGAAATAGTATCTCAGGAGCATGATAATGGACACGACTTCATTGTGTAAAATAGGGCCTCATGGAATTTCTCCAATTATGTTTTCATTATATTAATAATAAGTATTACTTACTGAATCGATTCTTTATCAAATGTAAGAAAAAGGTAAATTAATGACTTCTCGCAAAAGAATCACAGGCAAATGTAACTGAAAATTAATACATCTCCAACTGGCTACATGTACATTGCAATATGATTGTATTTGGATAATTAATACTTGGAGCATCAAATATAACTTGATGCATAGTTTTAGCTGAGTCTGTAGTTTTGTTTATATCGTCATTGAAATTTCATATTCAGCGGTCCACAATTATATTTGTTTGTTTTGATAAACATGAAGTCCCAATAAACCACCTACTTCTTGTTCTGCATCTTGATAAGGCAGTCTATGATCAGGCTGGACATCTGAGATTGATACACATTGGAATGCATTGTAAGACAGCCATCGGGTTGATTCGTTAGGGAAGGGGCATTCCTCGTATCTTGTACATCTTGAAGAGGAAAGAGTGTGGGAAGAAAGGAAACGGATAAATATAAATAGAGATTAATGTAGAAAATACTTGTTGTGTACAAGTAATAATTAATAAATAATCAAGATGTGAAACATAGCAAAAGTGAAATCAGAATTATTTCCTTTCTCTAAGGGCTGACATCACTCCAGATCCCTCATCCTCCTGCTGTGTGGAAGCAAAGTCAACAGAACACATGTTCAATGTCTTTAACTCAAATTAATGGAAGAAAAAGAACGGAAAATCAGGTACCATTTTCCTACACTTATAATACACTCACATTGCTTCTAGAGTACACCATCCACAGTAAGGGTCTCCATCATTTCCTCCATTCTCACCGATGCACTCCCCACAGTTCTGGTACTGGCCACAGTTGTCTAAATCCAACGTGAGAACCTGATTTTTAATATGAAAGTGAGAAAAAAAATTAAAGCAAAAACGTCAGGTGTCATATGGATTGTGATATCAGCTGTGGAAATAAACCCTTTCATAGGTAAAATATATGTCATATCTATCTGAAGAGTCTTACCTTTGAACCTTGTTCTGAACTTGTAGCAAGGGTAAGCTGCTCTTTCGATTCATCAAGGAACATCTCTTGTAAGACAGATCCACCTCCAATGAAGACATCTTCATATACGTAGCCAAACGAACCGTTGACTATGTTCAACTATTTAGTAAAATCATAAACAAAATACTGTTTGGTGTTTGTTTATTTTGTTCCTTATAAGGGTATTAGGAAGGAGAATCGTCTGACAGTGAAGGCAGTAATAAAACGAATAAGGGCACCTATTTGATATAGTAAACACGTAGGCCTAGTAATCTTCGCCGAAACAAATTTTGAATATTGAGGCTTCATTAATACAAGTAAAAATACACCTACAATTCTAACATCATTGAATTATTCATAATAATAAATAATTGGAAGGTTTAAAGTAATTCCAATACTTTTTGCATGGCACAATACCATGGAGATCTTCATGTAGGCATTTATTTGATCAGCACTCAAATGAAAAATCATTGGCTTACATCCTTCTGTTACTAAAAGTCTTTGAGTATTTTTTGTAATACACTCGGAAAACAAATCATGTCTTGCTAAGATCACGTTTATCTTTTTTTATGTGATTTTTGTTCGGCCGATATATATTATTTTTATGACAAGCACATTCAATGTAAATATCTTTTATAAAGTTGTTCATTGTTTATATAATTATGATAAAGGAATCCTATGAAAGGGTCAATATATACAATATATATAATATACATGGTGTATTCAGGTGGAAACACAAAATGTATTTTTTTACCAACAAAGAAAGTTAGCTGCATACAATCTTATTAATAATTTGCCATAGCATCGTACAATACAAGCGGGTACATTTCTCTCGATAATCTATTTACACTGTGAAGGTACCAAACCTTATGGAGGATTCCTTTTGTATCTCCCATGAATGCCACTGTATGATGTCTCTCTATGGTTGTCACTATTGATGTGGGTACCACACCAGGAATGGTGATGATGGGTGAGGCAGACAGGGGAACCGTTCCACTGGCATACCGGTAGAAAGTCTGCCGAAAACTATCTTCTTCAAAATACGATGTGCACTGGATTGAATCTGGCGGTGTGAAGGAAACCTGTGAGGAAAAAAATAGGAAGGGGTTTATCACATTTAAGAAGAAACACACATCTTATATGCCCTTACGTATCTCCCATTGGTACCGTTGTGTGGTCTCTGTGACTACAAGGTAAACATGATGCTTGTCACACTGGGTATCACAGCAAACAATAATGTGATGATGGGTGAGGTTATTCGACATACCGTACAACTGCCATACCCGTGAAGGTTTTTCTTGTCAATATACCATATTGTCTGTATTTTAAAGTGAATCTTAAGGATTGAACGCTGCAGAATACTGGCAGATATAAATGCCAATATGCATTTGTGAAAAGCTGAACAACTATATAGTCACCACATATTCCCCTTTTGGTATCACACAACGAAGCAGATGCAGATATGTTGTGATACCCAATTAATTTCCACTGGATAAATATTTGCGTTGCATGTTTTAGTGAGTTTTCAGGGTAACTAACGTTAGTGGAGGTGGACGGTGAAGTGTAATGGATTACACTAGCGTATAGCGAATGTACCCTGGACACTCATTGAATAAGTCACTGATAAAACACGAAGTACATCATTTACAAAGTCAGATCGAATTGCTCCACTGCTAGTCATTTTATGTTTTTTTCTTTTCTAAAAACTTGGCTCCAAGTTAAAGGGACTTGGTAACATTGACATTGTTCAGATGAGAAAAAACGGTGCTAAGGTATTGACTTCAATGCTAGATGTAAAATTAAAGATAATCTGAAAGTTTGAGTGAAAACAGACCATTATTAACGATACAAATTGGGAAAAACTGATCTGATCGATTCCTTAATTCTCCCAACTATATTATTACAATTTAATTACATTTTAGGTGAATGTAAATCGTAACAAAGCTATGAATTGGCTCTATATATCATTCCAGACATTTAAGTGTTGGATGATTTTTAAAATCCTGTCTTATGTCTTATTTTCATGGAAAAACGGTTGGGAAAATTCAAAAATGGTTGGGAGAATTTACTGTTAGAAGGTGTTGACCAGTGACGCCTTCAAAGAAAACCATAAATATCTTTGTGATTTGAGAATTTGTTCAGGATATTTTGCATGCTACAGGGTTAGTACAGTAGAAGGAATATAATAAGTAACATTTCATACAAAAATTACGCAGTTTTTTCATCAACCTTCAACAATGTTACCGAGTCACTTTAAAGGCTAAGTCCACTCCAAAAATAACTTGCTTTTAATAGATGCAGAAAAACAAGAGAAACAGAGCAAACCAAATTTGATTAAATCGGATAACTAATAAGGAAGTTATGAATTTATGAAAAACAATGGAACTTAGAAAATCACTACACAAATTGCAAATTTGGTTATCAGTTTGTGACGTCATTGCATCACTATTTATCAATTGCTTTATATATTTTTATCCCATTAATTTCCCTTATGATTCCCCAAAACGTGACTTACCCATGCCTTTGCCCATGTTATATGATTTGTTTCATATTGCGTGCATGACATTTAACAAAATCTTTTATGAACTTTGAAGAATTAATACTATTTTCTGAATATTGTATATTCATATTCATTGATTTTTATATAAATAATTAATAGTTAATCAAAATTTACATTTGTCATGATTTCACTGAAAAAAATTACTCTATATTAGTGCATCCACACAAAAACATAATTATTACTATTAATATAACTTGGATGCTGGTGTGAGGAAGAAAACAATTAGTGGATAGTGAGGCAATGACGTCACAGACTCATGACTGAGTTGCCAATTTGTCTTGTGATTTTCAAAGTTGTTCATGTCATTAAAAATTCCTAACTTTTTTATTAGTTATCCGATTTTGCTCAAACTTTATTTAATTGGTTTGTCTGATTTTTCCGCTTCTATTGAAAGTAAGTTATGTTTGGAGCAGACGTGCACGATAATACCGATCATGTTCAGGTTGGACAATTATTTTGTTAATTTAAAGATGTACAAATTGAAAATAAATTTTGAGTTGTAAATTACTGCCAAACACTTGATTCTTTTAAATGTCGTTATGAGTCCCATCATTTAAGTTCGTTGATTAATGTGAAGTGTTTTTCTTTACTTCATTGTGTTGCATGTTTGTTTGTTACAATAATGTATGTATTGTTAAAGGCCAAGTCCACTCCAAAAATTACTTACTTTCAATAAAAGCAGAAAAATCAGACAAACCAATCAAAAAAAGTTTGAGCAAAATCGGATAACTAATAAAAAAGTTATGAATTTTTGAAAAAGTATGTAAAACTATGGAACAATGAGAATCACAACACGAATTGCCAAGATGGTTATCAGTTTGTGACGTCATGTCCTCACAACTTATCAATTGCTTTATATAGTTTAATCCCATTAATTTCCTTTTATCCCCAAAACTTGATTTCCCATGCCTTTGCCCAGGTTATATGATTTGTATCATATTGCGTGCATGACATTTCCCAAAAAATGAATTTTGAAGAATTGATACTATTTTCTGAATATTGTATTTCATAATTATTGATTTTTATATAAATAGTTTATCAAAATTCAATTTTTCATGATTTAACTGGACAAAATTACTCTATATTAGTGCATCCACACAAAAACATATTACTCTCAATCTAACTTGGATGCTGGTGTGAAGAAATAAGATTCTTAGCCGGGGAATATAGGAAATTTACATTATCAATATAAAGAAAATAATTAGTGGATAGTGAGGGCAATGACGTCACAGACTCATGAGTGAGTTGCCAATTTGTCTTGTGATTTTCAAAGTTTTTCATGTCATTAAAAATTCATAACTTTCTTATTAGTTATCCGATTTTGCTCAAACTTTTTTTAGATTGGTTTGTCTGATTTTTCTGGTTCTATTGAAAGTAAGTTATTTTTGGAGTGGACTTGGGCTTTAAGTTTGGGGTCAACGTACTATAAGCCTATAAAGGGCATTTGCTTCTTTTTTAAACACTTCATTCTCATAGGTGCTTTGTATTTTGTATATTGATGATGTTTTATCTTACATATTTTTTTTTTTTTTTTAATATTTAGAATGAAAATAAAAACTAGACTGAACTGAACTGAAGTGCAAACTGAATTAACTGCAAAAGTATCCCAGATATTTCACCATATGAATGTCGGTGCTGGCCATAAGAGCTTTCCCCCGTAAGTTTTAACTATTGTTAACCTTATGATTTCTAATTTTAAATATTGTAGAGTTATTCTAAAACTAATTCATGAAATACATTTACATGGTACACATTGCATAACAAAACTAAGATATATTAATTTAACCCAAAAAAATCATAATCATGATCGTCATTTCACAATAACTTACTGAATTGCACGTGCTGCCACCCAGGTAGCTGTTTGTTGTGCCAGTGCTATTTCCCCGGATACATCCTAAGACAGCATCTTCAAAGCTCTGCTGGACATCACTCATCTTATAGACACAGAGGGCAGAGGAGGTCTCATTTGAAAATACCGTGTACAATAAGGCATCAGTACTGGCGATATTCAGTGAGTCAGCTAGCTGGGATCCTGCTGGTCCGATATGAGCAGACTGGATCATAGTGTAAGATCCACACTGCAGCTCTATTTCTGTGTATGACTCAAATGAATCGTCTAGTGAATTACGACACAGACGTCCAATGTAGACACTGTTTCCTCTAGATATGAAATAGTACACATAATCCTTGTAAGTAATCAGATGTTTGAATAAACTCGCCGATAGGACATCATATCGTGGTATGTTTTGCGTTATACGAAACTGTAACAGATTGTGCTTTGCAATAAAGGAAATGTCGCTAGATCCACTGACCCCTGTGAATAGGTAAAAGTTTCCATTTGGAGTACACTCGCCATTTCTTACATGGTCAGCACCCAGAGCAACAGCTCCAACAGTACGAAAATTCTCTGTTGTCACAACTAGCTGATCATTTGATGAATTGTACCTAATTACATCATGTGATATATCACTTAAACTTCTTGTCTCACAGTAACCATCACAGCCTCCACAAGTGATGAGCGTATAGTTCTGAGTTGTTGTCACCACAATAAGGAGTTTATTGTCATTAACACTCCCTTTATCTGGATCAGTACACTTTCCAGCATTCACGGTATGATTCAGAATTAGGTCTGAGTCGAGTTGATAGAGCCTCTCCCGTGCTCCAATATAGACATCTCCAGTGATGTTGTTGATGGCGATGTGGTTGAATGGTAGGGTGGAGTCAGGGTCAGGAGGGGTAAAGGATGATACCAGGTAGGAGGAGAGAGGAGCTGATTTGATGGACCGAGTCTGGCCTGATATGAGGATCAGAAAGAGCAATAACGCTTCCATAAGTTTCCAAGCCATGCCTGTAGAGATTTCCAGCACGGCAGGCTTCTATATTAATCTAATCTGTAAAAATTAAAAAGAAGATACATTAAGAATACAATGAATATAAGTTATTAAAATGATGAATTTGTTTACCCTGGAAAGCCTTATCAATGCTGTTCTTCCTGAGGCCCTGCAATCAGCATTAGCTCACCAATTGCCATTACCCATGTCACCTGGGTGGAGAGTGGCAAATGTGGATTAGAGTCTTGCCGAAGGACATTTGTTCCGGGAAGGGATTCGAACATGCAACCCTTGGATTGAGAGTCAAGTGAATGAACCAAGTGAATGAAGTCGATTAGACCTACGAATACTTTCAGGTGCTTTAGAAAGCCTCAGGTACTGGGTAAATAATTATGTGGATACATGTACTAACCATATTCAATTATAAAATCATGTGCATGAATTATCCACGAGGTGGTATCTTCTTTCTTAATTATCGATGAATAAACATCAGCACATGGTTGAAACGTTGATAAGAAGGATGTCATGATGATTACATTCTAACAAAAAATACAATATCACATTTTAAAAGGGCTGTCATTATACATGACAACCCTTCAGCCAACCTTTAACTTCGTTATTTTCCAGAAACCAGACAATCGGCTTGACGAGGATACTCATGTATCTTTTAGATAGACATTCATATATATTCAATTCGGGTCATGTATTTACTATTATCTATATAAGGCTTCCAAGTGGTACAATAAAGCAGTGTATTTAATATCTTTAGCGCAGTACCCGGATGACAGATCAATATTGCTTTGTATTGCTCTGTCATCCGGGAACTTCAGCTGTCGATACAATGTACGTTTACCGAAGTAAGTCAAATTTTGTTATTTCGCTAGTCAGCCTGATATAGATAATAATAATAATATTGTTTGGCTTTGTTTTCGTGTGATACAAGAATATATTGCTCGCTATGAAAATATATTCTTGTATCACACTCAAAGTCATCCAATATTATATTAATATCTAGAAAGGATTAATGCGTATCAAAAATTGTATACCCAATTTTGCTAGATTCCCTTCTAAAAACATTGATTTTGTGCATTTGAATAGAAAAGGTGACAATGTCAACACAGACTCAAGAAAAGGCTCGTTTAAAAGCAGAATTAATGATTTTCTTTTGTTATTCTGGAACATACTTGGTTCTCTCGCATTCTTTGTGTAAGATAAGCCTTGTCATTGAGTCATTCAATATGGGCAGTGTTAATTTTGGGATCTATTTTTCATGAAAGTCTACTAAATCCTTCCAGTTTTTATGTGATGCTGGAAACAAATACCTTATGCACCTTACGCACCTTATGCTCGTGAAATGCTGCATTGGACGAGGGAACAGAGAGAAGAAGTTCATGAAGTTAGCAGGTTGTTTGAAATTATTTAATGTCATTCTGTGTATTGAAACAAGGTCCTGTGAAAGCGCAGTAACAGTGGAAAACATTAAACAATGAAGCACCGAAACATGAAGCAGGATTTAACTTTTAAAATGATTATAGGCAACAGTAAGACATGCATTATGGCCTGACCCACACACCTTGCATCCGCCAAAACTTGGTACGAGATTTTGACAGCACTTCAAAAAGATCTTCGTGCTCAGTCATCCGTGGCAGAAAACAATGTGAATAGGGTATCATTAGACAGGAACAGGTTACTCTTTACCATGAAATTGAGTCACATTGATTATGAACTTTTAATCATAAGCTACAAAAGTTTGGAAAACCTTTTTTCTGGTACGCACTCTAATGCATGTTCATCATTTGCATAAAAAGTTAAAATCATCTCATTATCCAAATATATCAATGGTCATTCAATACTTACCCTAAGTGTTAGTTTCAACAGAAGGCAAATTTCATGTAGAATCGGTAATTATCAGCAATCGGATGACGATGTTTTATCATATGTCGGCCTGCAACAGTTACTAAACATGCTTCGATTAAATTAACGGTTCTTCCGCTTTTAGAATGTACCATTCCTTTACAGTAAGCGTTTCTATCTGTATTATATACAGAACCTTAATTCAGTGTTTGAATAAGTATTCCTACATTTCTGTTCATTTGATTGAGTGATAAATTATTTATGTAAAAATAAAATTATATGCGTGAAATTTTACGATGTGAAAGTTGATAAAATACAAACCTACTTTCTATTTCCCCCGCAACGTAATAGAATTATCCACTATTCCATAAAGGTCAAATTTATAGAGATCTATAGTATTAATGATGGGCAACAGTCCTGTGATATACCCTGTTAGTGTCACATAAATGTGTCATCTAAACGATAAAAATTGATCTTGTGTAGTTCTAAATTTTGAAAGACGTAATTGTCCACCTTCTTTTTGTCTTGTGGAGTACCTATGCTTTATAATGTCACAGTACTCTTTTGAAATATGAGGCAAATTTTTATAAAACAGATCAACAGATCAAATATGAAAATAGAAATTAATAAACATGCATATCATCATATAGGTCCGCTAAATATTCAAAAGAAAATGTAATTTTTGGCATTTTGCGTGTTGCGTGTTGAAACAAATAGAAAAAGGTGTATGACACTACGTCACAGTGACATAACCGATTAAGCCAATTTGAAGTGCCAATCGGTATAGTGATGACAACTTTCAAAATCTCAAATTCTGGTTTGTCCAATTTCATTTAAACTTTCACTGATATGTTTCTCTAGTTGTTACGCTCTCTTTAAAAATAGTTGTCTTTTAAAGTTGGATTTTCCTTTAAATGTTGTCTGCATGACATTGTGAAATATACCAGGGGGGCGATAAAATACACCGTTGAACAGGTATAGAAAACTATGTCACAGATGAGTGAATAACTATTAGCATGCTCGAACGTAAAATTCCTCCATCGTGGGAAAAAATGGCAATTCTGACTTCGTTATAAAAAAATGTTAAAATCGATTTATGTGACCCATGTAACCATAAAGTATGTAGTATTGTCTCCTCTTCCTGTGATCAGACGTGTGACTCTATGTTTAAACAGCCACCAGTTTCTTCTTTCTATTGAATTGTCAATAACTTGTTCAATTTAATTGATTAAAATTAAGAGGTAGATTTAAGGGGGCCTATCTAATTTAATAGATGTAGATCTAGACTCTACTTCTGTAGTGTCTTGTAGTGATCTTGTGTTAAGGTTTTAAGAGACATTCATGAGCCTGATGAGGACCGTTTCATGAAGGTTGTTACACATACTACCAGTACCCATTTAAATATTTCCTCTTTTTTTTTGCAAATACCCATTTATTTAAATTATTTTAAAAAAAATAATTCTACATAGTCTATTGCTGATGAAATTTTAACTCATTATTCTACCAATCAAGTTCGAGTAATATGAAGACCTGGAATAGACTTTAATATGTAGAATCTACATGATATCATTGCTGAGATTGTTGACAGAATATCTTTCATGATTCACTGTTGTGGTTTAGAAAGAAATGTTAACTTCAAATTATCAAGAGTGGGGGGGGAGTTTGGAAGCCAGTACCCAGCTCTAAAGAACTCCCAAAATACCCTGAACTAGTTAGGGCTAATTGGAAAGAATTTTGTAGGTTAGAGTTCTGCAGACAGAATTATGGGAAATCAATCCTACGGTACGGAAGAGTAGGACAGATAGCTATATAATGAAAATCATTCTTTAGACATGCACTTTTTTATTGAATATTTCAACTCATCTCATCAAACTATATCTATTGCAAACAGATACCTGAACCGAGACCTCAGCGAAGGTCTGAGAGACGTAACAAATCTATTTGAATTGTACGAGGATGAAGCGTTTCGAGTGCGGTACCGTTTCTCGAAGGAGGCGGTAATCTACCTGATCAACATGCTTGAATGAAGGGGACTTGAAGAGGAACATGGGAGAGGAATGATCCACTACCTGTTTATCTACAGGTTTTGACGGCTCTATGTTTCTATGCCGTTGGTGAGTTTTTTATTTATTTCTTAACCTAAAACTTGTGTATAACGTACACTATTTTTAAAGGGTTCATACGGGTCATTGAAAATTGAACAGTTGCCTGAATTTGATTTGTGAAAAATATACCTTTTTAATTGAAAACAAATTTCTCTTGAGCATTTTCTTCTTTCCATGTCCATTATCCTCTTGATCTTGATCTTGATGTAGTTGATGTACAAACACCTGGTGTGGCTATCATTTTATCATTTTAGGCAGCAATGCACACATTTTGGATACGTACCTTTCTAGTCAATTTTGATTTTTATGGTTATGTAACCCCCAATAAAAATTAAGAATTATTGTAGAGATTCTGCTGTTTATAAATTTGTTTTAGTATAACATAAAAATAGAAAATTAAATAATAACAATTAACAATAATGATGATAATAAAATAATGTATAAAGGAACATGGAAATAAAAAAAGACTATAATCAAAGTACAAAATATCAATATTTCACTGATTTGTTGATATTACTTTCTAACTTCATTACTTTCTTGTTCCTTGTTTTGACTTTCACAGGAGGTGGAGAATATGTCTAACCAAAAGATGTGTATGAGCTGATGCTGCAGACATTGCTATGGGAGGGTGCAGATGGCCTTGTACATTGAAAGGTAAGATTTAGTTCGTTTTCACAATCAACATTTTAGTCATTATTCTTGCTATGCTTGTTTTTATATCTCGATATTTTGGTTCTTTTCCCATAAATGTTTTTTATTCCTTTGCATTGATGTTACTGTCCCAGTGCCTTTCTCAATCTAGAGCTATCTCTCTCTCTCTCTCTCTCTGTTGTTGTATCTCTTTCTCTTTCTTGCTCACTTGTTCAACAATACATCCCTGTGGCTGCCACAGAAAATAAAATGACAGCAATTTATGCTTAAGATACCGTTAGATAATTATTTATGCCTTTCCTCTTCATGGGGTATAATGTGAAGTGTAATGGAGCAATTCAACAAAAAACTTTTCAGAGAGAGATCTATCAACGAGGTCTTAGACTTCGTGATATATTGATGGAGGAAAATTGGAGGTTAATTAAATACATTTGTTCTTCCTTTTATTTTAGTCACATGGATTCCAAGAAGGAAGGTGGAAGATAGAAATCAGATGCATCTCCTACCCATTGGCAATTTAATGACAGCCTTATTGGTGAAGAACGTGGAGAAGATACTGGATGGTTTTCTCATAAATTTCAAGAGATTCTGGATGTTTTCAGAAATAAAAAGCCTTTAAGCCTTATGCTACTGATGAACTGACAGAATGTCATTAGTCATTTTACTGCACCCCTTTCCCTTCCCCTCTTTTTGGGTGTGGGAATGTCAACAATTTATTCTCGAACTGCCGTACCTTAACAAATCGCTTAATTATACACTTCATTCAAGAAAACAGGAAGTTTAATCAGTTTTCATAGATCATTGTTTCCCTAACTTTTATGTGATGTCTGGAAGTTGGCGTTGTTTTTTCCTTGCTACATTTTCATAGCTTTTGTAAAAATAAGATAAATGACAAATCCTTATTTGAGCATGGTGTACTTTACTTGTCTATTTCAACTGACACCATTTACACCCAAGTTTTACATGAAATGAGTCATGGTAGAGATGGAAATGTTGTTCTACTGTCATCCAGAGTGGCAGATCCAAGAAAATGGAGGGGGCACAGTATTTTTGTGTGGCGTTACAGGTACAAAATTCGCTGACAAGTAAAAAGCCAAAACAAAACAAAAACAAGAACGGGATGGGGTATCAGCCCATGCTCCTCCTTTTCTGCCCCGTGATCTGCCACTGATTGATATGATCCTTGTAATCAAAGTGCATAAATAGTGTTGCAGTTTTAAAAATCATTCAATATGACTGATCTATTGTAATACCATTTATTGTACTGTGAATGAGAGAAATAAATATATTGTTTTATATCTATATAGAATTGAATAGAGATCTTTTGCAAATATCAAAGAGCTGATGCATGTATTGACTGTCTAAATATATTTAGTATGCTGAGAAAAAGATTGAGAAAGGATGGATATTTTGACAATCCTGTTTGATATAAAAGAAGACAGATAATGAGTGTGAGAGAAACGAAACAAAGAATGAGTGAATGAGAAAAAGAGAGAAAATAAGAGAAAAAGAGGGGGGAGGGGTGGGGATACAATAAAGAGAAATTGACATACTAATGTAGTAATGTACATACATACAGGAAAACAGGTTGAGGAAAAGGAGAGTGTACTCACAACGTATTAAATTTAGAGAGAGTGAGAGAAAGAAAGAAAAAAATGTAGAATTCACAATACAAAAGAAAAAGTATCAGGACAATCATCTTCCCCGAAAAATTAGCCCCTGGAACCCCCAAGGACAATTACCTCCGTGGACAATATTATTGCCTCTCGATCGTTGAACATAACCCCCACCCCAGAAAATTATACCCCTGTTCATTAAATGGGTAGTCCACCCTGATAATATGTTGGTTTTTTGGGGGGGGGCGGGTGGGGGGGGGGTGAAATGTCCCAAGAGATAATTTCAGGGGGGGGTGGTAACTTTCTGGGGGGTAATTGACCTCGGGCAGGTTGTCCTTGGGGTAAGTGTCCTAGAACCAAAAGATAAGGAGAGAAAAAATAGTTGTACACAAATTCGTCTGAATCTCTTCAAAACGTTAAGATAATTCCCCTTTCCCCCGAAATTAGGAAAATTATATTATAAAAATTAAAAAACAAAATAAATCAAAAATGGATAAAACGATAAAGCAGGAAAATGGGTCTTAACAATTGGTATAAAACAAGTGAAATCCTCCCCTGGCCTCCATTTTTGATGTAGCAGACAGCATCTGATCTACTGAGCATGCGCAGTAGAGATAAATTAAACCATGGTTTATTTTTGTACTACGGATTGTACCATGGTACAAAAGAAACCATCGTTGGTGAATCAGAGAGGGTTTAAACCCCCAGGAGGTTTAAACCATGGTCTCAAAAACCTAGGAGGGGGTTTAAACCCCCGGGGGGTTTAAACTTCCTTTGTGAATTCGGGCCAAAGTGGCTAGTATTGTCTCCTCTCCCTGTGATCTGAGGTGTGACTCTATGTTTAGACTGCCATCAGTTAAAGGATGATGTATTGACTCGCTCGTTGTGATAATAGACCGGAAGAATGCTGACATTTGTCCTTTGAATTCTTTTTTGTTATAGCGGTCGGTTGCTTGCCTTTGCTTTTAAATATGCATATCTATTTGTTGTTGTTTTGTCTGTTAAAGAAAGGTTTGCTATATTCATTGCTGATGCGAAGAAATTCGAACGGGGATGGGGAGGAAGTCATAAGACAAAATATTTTAGAGGAGGTTTTAAATCGTCGGAACAGTGACCCATGGACTTAACTCAAAATGAGGAAAGGAAGTTGTATGTTTGGAATTATAAACCGAATGCCTCATTCTCATTCTCACGTTGTTCAACTTCTTTCTTATAATAATAATAATAATAGCTAGTTCTTATATAGCGCTTTTCAGGACCGAAGGCCCTCTCAAAGCGCTTTACAGATATATATATATTATTACCCCGGTCATCGGATTCAGGCTTACCCGCACACAATGTATGCACATTCTCCACTCCCTTGGGAGCATTCCAGCCAGGCGTCATTTTTACAAGCGCACACTTGCTAATCTAAGCACATTAGCTTTCCTATCCTACCGGGTACCCATTTAACACCTGGGTGGAGAGTGGCAAATGTAGATCAATGTCTTGCCAAAGGACATTAGTGCCGCGGTGGGACTTGAACCGCGGACCTTGTGATCCACAGTCCGGTGACATATCCACTCGTCCTCTTCCCTTTGGTACATTGTATTACTACCTGACATTTTTTTTTTCACTTAATCATGATTATAGTCTGTGATTATCGGAAAAAAGACTTTGTATACATGCCGCATAACATTGCCACGTTAGGAAATGCATGGCTATGATTGAGAACCCAGTCACACCAACGAGACCGCAGCCAGACCGACAGCAGACCGACAGCAGACCGATCAAACGATTGTTTTACCTCCCTGTACTGTACTGTATCTTCACTGATAGACTAGGCTGAGAGCATACTATACATGTATAGGCTCTGTACTTAAGGTGCTCCGGACACAGTCAGAGTCTGACAGAGCTAGGCTCTGCTCAAGGCTTTTTAAAATGTGGTTAAATGTTAAATTAGAGTATGTGCCTACAGACTAGGCTAAGAACTGGTCGGTATGGGGTCGGGTTTGGAGATGCGACTAATACCCCAGTTACAACGATGAGACCGAAAACAGACCAAACAAAGAATTACATTTAACCGAATGGCAAAGAATAGGTCGGTGTGGAGTTTGCTTAGAGGTGTGACTGAGTTATAAGAACGAAAACTAGATCAATCGTGTCGATGGCAAATCTATATTTTAGCATGTAGACCAAGAGCGCTTGCATGGCGATTGTATCTAAAATGTTAATAGCCTCCAGGGATCCCTGTATCTTGTTCTGATTTGTTTGCCAAGGTAACGCTGGAATCAACATATGAATAATTGCTGAAAATTGTGTCCGTCCGATTTGGCTTATCGCCATAAACCTCAGGTACACATCAAAAGCTCTTGACAAACGGCTCAAGACAATCCTCTCCATTGTCACGGCAAACCTCACTGGACCTTAAATTTTCCCAAGAGAAATCAGGAATGAAGGTAAATACTTCAGATATTATTCTATTGCAAATCTCTCTCGAAATTGTAAACGAAAAGATTTCCATGATCATAAAAAATAAAATTTGCTATAATATTCATAATCTAAGCTTACAAATTATGCAGTAAATGAAAACTGAAAACTTCCTTGTGACCAATTCCATCAATTTAGTGACAAAACAATTTTAAAATGCATTTGTTTTATTGAAACAGTTTGAAATATCGTGATTCAATGCCTACCGGCTCACTTTTACGATCTCAGAGTAACAGATTGTAACAGATCTTTAAAATACACCCTTTAAGAGTGTTCGAGTTATAAAAACTAACAATTTCTCACCAAGTTTCCAACCATTTTAGGTTTGTATTTTTTCCATTGTTTTTGTTCCTTTTGTTTATTTGTTTGTTTGTTTATTGATTTTCTTTTGATTTGATATTTGTTTTTTAACTTATACACTTATCTGTCTGAAAGATGAGGTAAGATCCTTGGGCTGAGTTGGAATTGATATTTGTATGCAATATTATTCTCCCCCTCCCGCTCTCTCTCTCTCTCTCTCTCCCTCCTAACATATCCATCTCTTCTTTTTTGTCTCTATTTTGTTCATGTCTTCACTATTTCTTCTATCTAATTCAAATTGACGCAGTTGGAGAACCTTTGAAAATACTACAATACCTTATTAAAACATAACATTGTCTAAAAAAACAAAGCGTTTAGTTTGGTATATTATATTATTTTTTTATTTACAGACTATCCCTGTTAGAATCCGTCCCTTCGTTGCCTATATTCTTCTACAGTCATCAGGTAATCTACTATTCATTTAATCGTAATTTATGGGATGAATTTTCATCTGAATTTAGAACGGTTATTCACAGAAATACAGAATATATTGTTGTCATGATTTTTATAACATTTTAGTCTCAGGTGAAGTCAAATTTATTCGGATAGCGCCTTCCAAGTGCTACCATAATCATGTTCATATTACTCCATCGGTCTGATGATGCTGTAGACGTGGCGAATATTCATTCATGGATGATTAAAAGAAATATGGTTCACGGTAAAGGTGCCAAATTCCACATGATTATTATTAAAAGATGCATTATATGAATACATCATACAAACTTGATATTTTATTCCTTAGAAGAAAACATACATCATCGTAATATTTATGTGTAACACTCTGGCATCGAATAGGTCATTGGCCGCGCATATCTCGAAACGCACTGGAGAAATTTGTTTAGATATTATTTATATTGTATACAAATATGAGAAATTGTTGCTAATGTGTTACTCATACAACTTTGAAAGCTGACCATTTCCATGGTATACAAAGCATAATCCTCTCAATCACTTCTCTATAAAAATGAAATCCTAAAATATTTCCCTACTCCTTTCTTTACTCCAATATGTCATGCAGCTATTGTAGCGTCATTGGGCACGTACGATACCTGTGCGTCTGTGCCTATGTCGTCATGTCAATCTGTGATGTTAGAGGATGGTGAAGTAGTTCACTTCATCCCAAAAGCTATGCCAACCGATCTATCATGGTTATTAGATCGGCTCTCGGATTTAGGGGTACAAAATGATGTCCAAGGATTTTATTGTTCCGAACCAGGTAAGATAGGTTTCAAATTCAATTTCAAGTAAATGAACATGGAAATTTAATCACTTCCGGATTAAGATATTACCGAATAGTCCTGTCAGATATTTCTGATCATTTCCCGATTTTCATGTATTATTCCGAACGATTTCAGGCAAATACACCAATGATGCACCTAAAAGACGTGTATATAGTGTCGAAAACCTGTGTAGATTGAAAGAAAGTGTAGAAGATGTTAATCAGTCGTAAGAAGTTTTCATTGAAATTTGTGTGTCTCATGTAAATCGAAATATTCCTTTTTCTAAACCCAAGTCTAAAAATTATAAGAAGTCACCCAGACTACCTTGGATAACGAATTCGATTTTACTATAAATATATATCTAAATTAACTGATCTAACACGGATCCAGTATACTAATTATAAGAATATTCTTACAGGGGTGATACGTACTGCTAAAAATAGCGTTATCATGATAAATTCAATCGTTGCAAAAATGATCTTAAAAGAACATGGAAGATGATCAATTCTACAATCAAAAATTGATCAAAGCATTCTAAGATTACTAAGCTTAGACATATTAATGATGCAATAGTTGGGGATGAAGTTTAGATGACTAATATTTTCAACAATTATTTTTTTCAAGTTGGCTTTAACCTTCCTAGGCACATACTATCCACATATCGTTCATTTCACCACTATTTGGGGGACAGAAATGAAAGTTCTATATTTGTCTCTCCTACGTACCCACAAGAGATAATTAAGATTATATCTTGCCTAAAACTAAATAAGAGTGCAGGATTTGATGCAATTGATAACAAGATAATGCCAATTTTCAAAAAAGGTGGCAGTACATTAACAAGTTATTATAAACCCATCTCATTACTTACAACCTTGTCTTAAATCCTTGAAAAGTTGGTCCACATACGAACCATGAGTTTCTTTCAAAAGGACAACATTTTTTATACTCAATTTAGCATCCGAGAAAAGAGTAGCACTACCCATGCAATACTTTCTTTAGTTCAAACAGTTGCCAAAGCTATTGATCAGTCTCCTAATACGGTTGGTTTGTTCATAGCTTTTTCGAAAGCATTTGATACTGTTGATCATGATATTCTTCTTTACAAACTTTCTCACTATGGAATTCTGGGGAAAACCGTTGACGTGGTTCAAGAATTATCTTAAAGGGCGCTCCCAGTTTGTTTAACTGAATGGTCATTTCTCTGAAAGTAAACCTGCCCTTTGCAGAGTTCTGCAGGGCAATATTCTTGGCCCACTTCTGTTCATTATTTATATAAACGACATTGAGAAGTCATCTTGTCTGCTTCAATTTATACGGTTTGCTGACGACTCGAATATTTTTTTGTCACATCGCGATCCAGAGCAATTGACGCAAATATTACATAACGAACTTAAAAGTGTTACAAATTGGATAAAAGCTAACAAACTGTCACTTAACTTAGACAAAACAAGTTATATGCTATTTAGTAATAAGGTGGCGACTTTGCTAAATTATATAATTTTTGATGGTACTGTCATTCAAAGGGTCCGATCAACTAAATGTTTGGGGCTAGTCATTGATGAAAAAACTATGTTGGAAAGCCCACATTGACAATATCTGCAAAATCATTGCTCGCAACACTGGTATCCTTAGCAAATTAAGACACTTCCTACCCCTTTATATTATGTTTTCCTGATATTCCACGTTTTTTCTTCCTTACTTGAATTACGGACTTATCGCCTGGGGCAGTGCAGCAACTTCCCAAATTAATAGACTCTTTATATTACAAAAAAGAGCGATTCGTAGTATTAATAATGCAGATTTCCGGGCACAAGCAAATAATCTTTTCTGAATAATAAAATTTTGAAAATTAAAGACTTGTATATATTTCAGCTTGGACAGTTAATGTACAAGCTCAACACTAAACAAATACCTTTGCCTTTTAATGACATGTTCGTAAAAAATGATTCGATTCATAGTTACTTCACTCGCCAGGCGAGCTCTTTTCATCTACCATTAAATAGAACATCGTTTGCACAAAAGAAATTTGTTTTTACAGGTCCAAAACTGAGGAATTCTCTTTCAAATGATATTATACAGTGTAACTCGATACAAATTTTCAAAAGGAGACTTAAAAGCTTTATTCTGTATAGTGACTAGGCTATTGCATCCCCCAATCAAATCTAATTTGTAGTGTGACTTTATGCAACTTTGATGTTTGTGTAACTTTGATTGTTTCTTTTTATGTATGCATTTATCATTGTTTTGCGTTCAAAAATGATTTTTGTATTACTGAATCAGTTATTGTTACTGTTGTTGTTTTTTCCCTACAAGCTCTGCTTTTTGGTCAGCCCTCCTTCCCTTTCAATTTCATTTTTTTTTTTGGTTTAATGCATCGTATTGTGCAAATTGATCTTATGTATATTAATATGTGAATATGTAAAAATGTACCATCAATGTAAATATAAAAAATAAATGAATTGAATTGAATACATACCATTGTTAAGGAAGACCTCTTGCGGCAGATAAAGGGCAACCCTTCGGTTTCCAACAAGAAGGCCGTAAGATGTATGTATTGTCAATGGCAGTCAGTAAGCCGACGAAACATTTTATCAATATAATAAAATGATTGTGTTTGATCGACTTGTTCCATATAAAAAAAATGTATGAATGTCACATTAAAAACGAGTATTGTTAAGAGTAGTCTACATTTATTATTAAACTTACAAATTTGACCGATAGCTAATTAGATAATTATGACCACATGAATTTTGATCATTCCATCATCTATCATTTATGAAATATGTAGTTTCAATATCTTCTTTGGACGGTTATCTAAAGTCTTTTAGGAAATACTTGATAGCCCTCAATATCATAACTGTTGGGAAATACATTTTCAAGGATGTATGGTTGTATTCTAGCCTTTTTCCCTCTTTTATTTAAGTTGCAAAATGTGAACAATATTGCGTCACCAAACATTTAACGAAATGCGCTTAAACAGCAGATTCTCACAGTGACTGACTGAGAGCTATGACGTGCCTATTCTGTGGTTCACTGCATCTCAGAATAACCAAATTATTCAATATAATCACGTGAGAGGTCGGGTTTTTTGTGTGGTTGTTCTAAAATTAATTTCTCTTACTATTTTAGCTTGTCACTCTAATCCTTGTCTTCATGGAGGCACGTGTGCGGAGACCGAAACAGGATTTAACTGCATCTGCTTAGATGGCTATCTTGGTGACAGGTGCGATTATAGTAAGGGAGAGGTATGAGTAAAATGTATGAGGGTGTTAATACATGAGGTATACGTACCAGGTATGTTAGGGGTTTGAATATGGTAGGAGAGAGGTGTAAGTATGGTAAGAACTTATAATAGGTATAAGAGGTGTGTATATATATGGACAGTGAGATGCGTAAAATGGTAAATAAGATATGCGTGTGTGTGTGTGGGTGTGTTCGGGTGAAGGTGTGTGCGTGTGTGTGGTCGGGTGGGTGCACACGCGCACACTATCCCTCATTTCAATCCAAAAACTATGCTTTTACTTCAGGATCCTTCAAATCCTTATTTCGAAATCTAATTATTCCTTATTTTTACAAGTAACCACTAGCAAAACAACGTGATGTTATATATTTCACGTACTTTTTTAATTGAAATACCTATATATTATTCTTATCATTATTATTGATAATAATAATTATATAGTGCAGCTACTATATAGCAGTGGTGATAACAAGAAGAAAAACTCCTAACAGAGCTAGTTTACTTTACAAAGCTGACAATGTGTAACATGAAATGTGAAATGTGACAATACTGAACTTTGAACCTTGAATGCATTTTCTGTTTCCACATCTATTTCTTGACTGGTATTTTAATTCTACAGATGCGTTCATCCATACCATGAAAATTCTTGGAGGAAACCAAAATGAAGGACGAATCGCTTTCACAACTCGCTCCAATCCTATCAAGTACATGCTGGTTCACCAAGACCAGTGGAACAGTAACTCATCTGAACTGGTGTGCCGATATCTGGGATTTGAAGGTATATTTAATTTAGTTTTTCAAAATTGATTTTCCCTTTGTCATGTTCTTGAATCACTTACAAGTATCTTTTTGGCTTTGAGCCACCATGCTTTAACCCCCCAAAAAAAAATAATAATGATAATTCCATTGATCCTGATAAATTGGCGACAGCATCATTATTGTAAAAGCGGCCGTACGCCCCTAAAGAAAATCGATAGGCTTACTACATGTACTTGCAGTTGGTCTATGACATTGAGATCTAATAGTAAAAATGAATTAACATTATCATAGATCTATTAATTTATAATGATAAACCAGTACGCAGAGAGGGCAGGGACAAAAGCAAAGTTGCTTGTCAGCGTTAATCCACAAAGATCTCTATGAAATAAATCACACAGGACATGTCATCCGCTTGAAATCCCTATTGGTCCGGGGAGGTCCTGCCCCATGTAATAACACTTCCTGATACCCCACCGTTGTCAACCATTGTGCCTTTTGTCATCACTAAGTAGTCTATATGTGATCGAACTAGGTGCGTTTGCCACGCTAAGCGGTGTGCAGTACGAGGCCTCGTCCGTAGAAGAAGTTGCCAATGCTACAGAAGTGGTGTGCCCTCCTGATGCCACAAACATCACCGAGTGCTGGCATACTGAGAGGACTGGAAAGGGCGGAGTAGAGGAAAGGGTTGCAGTTTTCTGCTGTCCTGGTGAGTGTAATATTATCCTCATTCTTTTTTTTTCCTTTTCCCACGTCGCGTCACCCTTGAAAATTCGCTATGAATTAAAAAATTGAGACGTCGAAATGCAGGCTTCATTCTTGATCCGATTGGACAATTCAAATAATCTGACGATGTAGACGTTAAATCGCTCCTAACACGAAATTAATCGGTGGTAGTTAGAAGGAAAATCATGCAAATGAGATCTTACGCTATGAGCAATGGCACTGGTGTACAAAGGTGGGGTGGGTTCAGGCTGCAGCCCCTCCCCCCCCCCCCAACTCCCCAAGTAAAATATTAGGGTTATTATTACCGTATATTCTGGTAGCCATCTTTTCTAGTATAGACTTTTGTGACAAAATGGCATAAATGGCTATACAAGGATACATAATGCAACATCAGTACATGTTATCACACAAAATATAACTTTCTTTCCCCATGATAGAACACCGTTGCAATATATCTGGTTATCCACTTGGATTAGAGAGTGGTGCCGTCCCTGATTCGGCAATCATTGCTTCCAGCTGTGTCTCTACACCTCGCTGCAGTGAGCATGCCCGTCTGAACGGGAATTCTGCCTGGATTCCAGGAGCGAATGATCAAGAACAATGGCTCATAATCCAGTTTGAGTCTATCTACATCATCACCGCAATCATCACACAGGGCAAAACGGGTAGTGGAAAACGAGTGACGTCATTCACTGTATCATCAAGTCGGGACAACGTTCATTGGGTATATTACATGAACAAATATGACATTGAGGTAATTTGAAGACTTCAATTTTTAAAAAGATGATATATTTCTATTTCGTTAGTTTCAAGAAAATGAACATTTTTTTAGTTAAAGGTACTATGTCCCATTTGCAGGCCAAAAAAATGAAAAGGTTAAATTCCAACGGCATTTGAAAGACAATACTAATTTTGAACTTCCCTAAAAAAAAGGGGGCTTGAAAATGTCTTTAAGTGGGAAAATAACGACTATTAGTTGTCGAATCGACTTAGGAGCTATAGAGCCAGTAAGTAATAGTCTGATTTTCAGACCATTGTACCGAATGGTCGTACGTTTTATGCTGCGCAAAGATTCAATCAGTTTAATTTTGGCCATTACAAGAAGTGGGTTATTGATGTAGACAAATGCTCATGTACCCTTTACAGCTCATTTTATGTATGTTATTACCAAAGATGAAAAAAGCCAGTCAGTCACTCAATAGTGTCTGACAGTGAAGTCTAGCAAGTAAACGGGTTTCCTTGCATAATTTGAATATTAGGACACTGCTAACATTTAAATTTCACAGATAGGACATTCATGACATATTCATAATTCCTGCAAAATTCTACAGAATTTGATGTTGGCTGCAAAAGGGACATAGTATCTTTAATGGAAGAGATGTAATGATAATTCAGGTTTAACTAAATTATCATTTATTTTTGCTATGTTTTACAACTTTATCTGAGGACAGTTGAGGACGCTACCTACAAGGGCCATTGATATTTAGAGTCAAAAGCATAATGACTGTCAAAATTACATATTTGAAAAATATAATTACTCAGTCATTACATGAAAGTGTCCTTTTGCCACCCTAATAATAGTTATTCATTTGTCTTAATGGCCTATATATGATGACTGTCTATGCTCTTTCGACTTTTTCGGTTTGTTTTCAAATCGGAAAGTTTGATGCCAAAGACCGATAGGTCATTAGGTAACTTCCTGCTTCAACGATTTTTTTTCTTTCTCCAAGATCAAGAAATCAACAAAACAATGTCTTATAATCACCAAAGATCAATAATTGGCACTCCTGTTCAGGTGTTTGCTGGGAATTACGATCCGGACAGTCACGTGACCCATGTCTTCGAGATACCGCTGGTGGCGCGCTTGATTCGAATCCAGCCAAAGACTGCATCTATTATAATTGGCAACGCTATGAGTGGGGCTCTCCGGATAGAACTGATTGGGTTTGGACCTCTCACTGATAAAATAGGTATGTTAGTATCATCGAAAATCTAAAGGACCTAGTCCCATGGCCAGTTGGTTCAATTTAACCTTGCAACAAACTCAAGATCCTAGACCAGCCAACGTTTCCAAACTACACCTACTTAAAAAAAAGTTTTGTTGTAGATGGAAGGGGTTCATACCAGAACGGTTGCGAAAATGGTGATGCATGAGCAGTCGCAGTGGGGCGTAAGGCTGATGAAACGTTGCACTACGGAGGTGCCCCTCGAGGCATTTTATCATGGGTAGCGTTCCTGAAAAAGTATCTCCTCCGCTCGGACACTTATATTTTGAGGGGTGTCGTACCTAAAAGAAACAATAATATATTTCACGATTGGAGGCTTTCGGTAACACCAGTTGGTTGCCTTACTGAAAAGACATGTTACATTCTTTCATCACATTCTTTGTTCAAACAACCCGCTTATGGAGCGTTTTGAGTAATTAACGAAAATATAAAGGAAAGAAAAAGAAAAAGAATGGTAATGCATGAGCTTTTTAAACACTTATTTGAGGCTATTTTTGGTTTTGTTTTTCGGTGTTGGTACACCACAAATTAGGTGAAATGGAAAGAGGAATTCAAAGGAAAGGGAAGGAAGTGGTGATCGTGATCGAGAACTGTCGGTATTACTCTATAGTGTAGTTTTGAAAGAGATTTCCAAACCACAGTGTTCTTTCGTTAAAGATGGAGTATATCTCTACAGAGAACATCTGATAATAATATTTCCCCCTCTAGGTCTATAATGTACACCTTGTAAAAAGAATGTACTGCGTGTGGAAGGTAGCTCTCTTTAAGATACCATAATAACCATTGCTAGGTTTTTGTGCCTCTTCGCACGCCCGCCTCAAAGATTATATGCCTACCACCAGATGTCCATTGCCGTCGTCTTTATATATCTCATTACAGCATCAATGAATGTTAACAGTCAACCGGGTTGCAGAACTGTCCGGGGAGAGGGGCTTGGTGTGGAAGATGGTCAGATACCAGACTCCAGTATGACCGCCTCATCGGCCAAGGATCCCAAATCAGAAGCTTATCATGGAAGATTGAAACATACGGCAACGAGCACGAGTACAGGAGTATGGATGCCTGATGAAAGCGATGTGATTGATGGAAATGCATGGATTCAGGTCACATACCCTTTTTACATTGTTTTTCAAATTATATAAAAACAGTATTCGGACAATGGCCCTCTGGACCCTTCCCCTAGAAAATTACATTCTGTCATTAACCCCTAGGACAATTACCATGATCTAGGATAATAACCCACAGAACAAGTGATCCCAGGATAATTGCCGCTCGGACAACTCCCCGGACAATTAATTACCTCACATGACATTTACCCCTGGACAATTATTATTAGTACCGTATGACCACTGATGAAAATTACTCCTAATAAAATTACTATAGGGACAATTATTACTCCCAAAACAATCACCCGAGGGCAAACACCCCGAGAGAATCACCCAGGGACAATTCTCAGGATATTCACCCCAGCTACGACTGGGCCATTTCTCGTAGTTTCTTTCACTTTACCTTCTAAACATACTAGAATAGCCGACAAAAAATTCTGGATTTGGTATATAACAAATAACCTTCATCCCATCCCGAAGCCCTCCTTTCATTATTTCCTAATTTGCCTCCACAGGTAGATCTAGGAGAAGTATTTTCAGTGACTGGTGTTGTCACACAAGGTCGGGCTGAGCTAAAAGATGAATTTGTCATCTCTTATCACATCTCCTATTCATCGGACAGCACAAATTGGACTTATCCATCGGAGGCGGAGTGTGGCTGGCGTAAGGTCGGTTAACTACGTGTAATAGCCTGTATAGTAGTTTAGAAGTATGAATACGTTTCTGTGATGCATGCCAGTCTTCCCTTTTGTTTTTAAAATTTATTAAATTAGAATAATAATTTATTTGTCACGTGTTTTTTTTTTGGGGAGATGTAAGTCATTCATTTAACACTTTGTTATACCTTTATCATCCCCTCTTAATTCTTTATCTCTGTCGATCTCTTAATATTCTCTTATATATATTTTTTCTCTTTTCTCTCTTCTCCCCTTTTCACTCCTATCCTTGTTTTGTGATGTATGTGGCATGTCGTTCACTTAACCCTTTGTGATACCTTTATCGTCCCTTCCTCTTCTTCCCTCTCTTAAATCTCCATCTCTGCCAATCTCTTCCCTTCCTCTATATATTCCCCCCCCCTTTTTTTCACTCCTATCCTTGTCTTGTAATGTATGTCGCATGTCGTTTACTTAACCCTTTGTGATACCTTTATCGTCCCTTCCTCTTCTTCCCTCTCTTAATTATCTATCTCTGCCAATCTCTTATCCTATATATATATATCTAAGGATGGTGACCGTTAATTAATTATTGACGTATCTTACATGATTAAGTTTTGTTGAGTAGTATTCTAGTGTATTTTTCATACATTTTTTGTTGAAATGGTACAACAATTTCCATGCGTTCGCTGTAGTAAATGTCATAAAGCAAATCAGGAAGCACAATTCTCTGTACTTCTTGCCCAAACTGGGTACACATACCATGTTCAGAAATCTCGGTAAAGAGTTACAATGACCCTCATGAGCATTTTGCAAACAGGGAGTGTTCAAGATGTCTTTTAAACCATCTTCCAAATTATATTGTAAATAATTCAGAGTCCAACGTCGCCGATTCTAGTAACAAATATCCCTTATGTAAATCTGGTGAGAACATATCTTTAAAATATGATCAACTTTCTAGTGAAGGGATTAAATTTGTCCACCTGAATATTGTAAGTCTTTTGAAATATCATGAAACAATCAAGCAAATCATGTTTGAAAATGAAATACATGTTCTTGCTCTGAATGAGTCTAGATCAGACAGCTCTATTGAAGATAGTGAAATGTATATACCCCATTATATCCTGCATCAAAAATATATTGGTTTTTGTTTGGTTGAGAGCTCGTCACGTGACCAGAAATATTTCAACTATTTTAATGTTGCTCTGAGAAAGTACTATTTGGGAGTACTATTTGGGGGTTGAAAAAAATTTGGATTTTTTTTTTTTTTTTTTTTTTAATCTAATAATTTTTAATTCTTTTTTTAATAAAAACTGTAATTTTGGGGGGATTTTTGCAATTTTTATCAAATTTTTCCCCAAAATTGTATAATTTTTTTAAGATACATTTTTGATGCAAGATATAAAACAAATATACAATGCCTTCTTTTCGAGGTACTGATTAAAACTATGGGCCTCGGTGACTCCAAAAGTACTATTTGCTTCGGGGCTGCGCCCCTCAGCAAATAGTACTATTGGAGTCACCTCTTGCGCATAGTTTTAACCAGAACCTCTAAAGACAGTGTATATTTTTATATAACTCATTACTTCGAAAAGATAGGGATAAAAAAGGAGGTGGAGTGGCCATTTAAATCCATGAGTCTATTCATTTCAATTTAGTTAGTCATGATTCTCTTGAACATTTAGAAGCATTGTGCATAAAAGTTCGTTTGAAGAACACGAAGCCAATTATATTTTCAAACTGGTATAGACCACCAAATTCAAAAGTCGAGGTTTTTAATCACTATGAGGACTTCTTGGTTTTTGCGAATAGTCTCAATGGGCAATTCATTATTAACGGCGACATTAACTGTGATATCACGAAAAAAAAACTTTTGAAAGAAATATGAAAGTTTATAATCAAATAAATGATATATATTGTTTGAAACAGGTAAATGATACATTGTATATTATACAAGAGTAACTGATAGATCTTGCACACTTGTTGATCATATGTTAACCGATTATCCCGATAAGGTGAAATCGTTTGATGTTATTCAAAATGGTATGAGTGACCATTATACCAGTTACTTGGTGTGGAAATGTAAACATACTTCCCCAAGTGAAACATTTGTATCGTTCAGAAAGTCGAGAAATGTAGATTTAGAAGCTTTCAGGTCTGATTTGCGTAATAAAAACTGGAAGAAAATAAAAGAGTTTAGTGATATAAATGATGCAGTTAGTGAATGGGAAAAGAGTTGCTGTTAGAAGTAGTTAACAAGCATATGCCATTAAAGACAAGACGAGTGAGAAAAAACCCTCCCCATGGATGAACAGTAAAATACTTTCTTTAATGAAACAGAGAGATAACGCAAAACTGAAAGCCAAAAAAAGAGAAACAGTGATGACTTATGGAACACCAAATAAACGCATGAAAAATTAAGTTACCACCGAGATAAGAAAATCCAAACGTAAGTACATATGTGAAAAACTATCTGAAGTTACCAATAGAAATGAATCTTGGACAACACTCAAAAGTTTAATGGGTAATAATTGTAATTCTTCTAACAGCACTTTCCCGAAAGAAAATTCAAGAGTAATAACGAATGAGTTTAATGACCACTTTGCCTATATAGCAACAAATGTATGCACAGACGTGTAACAAGCTAAGTAAAATGGTTAGTTATTTGTTTAGACTAAGACAATTTGTGAATATGTCCAAATTGAAATTAATCTATAATTCCATCATATTACCTCACTTTGATTACGGGGATGTAGTATGGCAATCTGCCAGCAGTAACTGTTTAATAAAACTCCAAAAATTCAAAATAGGGCCGGCAGAATAATACTAAAAGTTAACCCTTATTCGCATACTTCTACCAGTCAAATTCATAGCTGTCTTGGTTGGCAAATGACACATGAAAGGCAAAAATCCATTTATTACTCTTAACTTACAAAACATTAAATAACATGACCCCTGAATATTTGAAAGACATGTTTGAGTTTAAACCCTCACCATACTCCCACCGTAATGAACATAACCTCTCTTTACCTAAGCCAAGAACAAATTATTGTAAAAGAACTTTCGTGTACAGAGCTTCTTTTCAACATAATAAATTATCCCCTGATTTGCGTCAACTACCCGCTTTTGCCACCTTTAAGACTAACTTAAACTATAATCACCCTATTGTTGTATCTCTTTATGTATGCATATATGTATTTTTTTTAATAATTATTTATATTATGTTCTCGACTGATACTTTGTAATTATATATTCTGTTCATTTCTAATATAGTGTATATTTTGTACATTGTATAAACTGGCCCCATGGAAGGCCAGCAGCAACAATATAGTTGCAGCTGAAAATGGGCTACCAGCCGTATTTTGTCCTTTTTCTCTGTATGATTACTTTGTATGTATTTTATCTGATTTTATTATACGGAAAAAGAAAAAAAAAACAAGTAATAAAAATACATGGGCCGACTGGTTGTGCGTATTATAACCAATACGAAAAAGCCAACAAAAAGCCAATATTGGCATTGGCTGGAATAAAACGTAGAAGGCGCTATCTCGTTTTTCAACGGCTGGTTCAAAATTACCGAATATTTGTGGGGCACCACAAATATTAGAAATGGTTATATTTACGGATATTTCAGCCGTCTCTGAACCTATTTTCGTCAAACAAAGTTGATTTTGTATCGAAAATAATATCGCTAGTGATATTCGTTTGTCTCGCAATGTATGGTCAATAAGGGATCTTGATCGTGATCTTTTACATCCCTTATTGACCATACATTGCGAGACAAACGAATATCACTAGCGATATTATTTTCGATACTACATCCGCAATGAGTAATGTATTTAGCATTAAAGATGATTTTGTCATTTAAATTGTATATTCTTTCAAATTTGACACTCAGTTTTTCATTATCTCACAACAAAATTCTTTGTGTAGCGCCCTCTGCAACAAAACTCAAGGCTATCCCTTTAACATCGTATTGGAAGTTTTTCATTAGCAATACTGAAATTTAGTTCTCGAAACGTCATTGCCTAAGGAGTAAGAACAGTTTTCTAATCAGATAACCCCATTCTTCTTCACTTTTTTTCATAATTTCGCGGAGAGATGGAAGCGGTGGCAAAATTTCTTCCCCAAGGTACGTGCCCCGCGTCCATCGATACTGCCTAATTATTAATGTTGATGTCTTCATCGTCAGTATTATCTTGACTAATAATATTTCTCTCTCTCTCTCTCTCTCTCTCTTCCTTCTCTCTCTCTCTCTCTCTCTCTATATATATATATATATATATATATATATATATATATTTTCTTCCTCTTTCTCTCTCCCCCACCCTCCCCTCTCTCTTTCTCTCTTGTTTTCAGCCTTACGAGGGAAACTCTGATTGTAATACCCCCGCCACCACGTTGTTTACACGACCAGTCAGAGCGCGCTATGTAATGTTTCATCCAGTTAAACATCTCGTCACCGTAGCAATGAGAGTCGAAGTCCTGGGAGTGGCAGAAAATTAAAACGAATGATGAATTATTGTAGATGTTGTATGTTTAAAGGCTTGTTCGAATATGACGTGGTAAACCGCCGCAAAAAGCCGTCGCGGGAGGCAGTACACCCTTTCACGGAACAAGAGTGCGCGTGCGCTGACATTAAATTACGAGTAAACAAAGTAAAATGGCGCCCATGTCAATATGATGTGAGCGCACAGCGCAGGCAGTGACGCAACAATACATGCGCATCGGAAAAAATTGACGACGCCATGTTTACTCGCAAATTAATATGGCGGCCAAACCGTGAAAGAGTGTTTTACGCGCATCGAAGGACTTGCAGCGCGTATATTCGCTGAGCGTGTGTTATAAGGTACAGAAATAAGTCATCCTAAAAACACCGCTGTTTTGCCGCGTCACATCTGAACGAGCCTTAATTAAGGGTGAAACAAAAGTTTGTGAGCTTTCCCGTTTTTGTTGTCAGTGTGTACGAATATCATAAAAGAAGCATCCTGTGCAAATGACCGTTCCTTAAAGGCTCTCTATCCGAAATATGACTATAAATCATTTTACAGTTGGGGCCAGACTTTCTCGGCATTTGTATTTGTAGTCCCATATACCAATTCTCCGAAATGGTAGATGGATATAAACTGTTTACATGTACATGGTTGTATTTACAGTGTTCAGCAAGATGGAGTCGGGAAAAAAAGAAAAAGAAGAAGAAAACTAATGAAGAGGGAATTAAAGTCGTAATTTCTTCGCTTTTTTCCAACTTTATATTTATCCGCTTGTTTTATTTGTTAAAGGGAAAGTCGAGTTTTGTTGCAGAGGGCGCTACACAAAATATTGTTTTGTGGGATAACGAAAACCTGAGTGTCAAATTTGAAAGAATAGACAATTTAAATGACAAAATCATCTTTGATCAAAATCGGTTCAGAGACGGCTGAAATATCCATAGATAAACCATTTCTAATATTTGTGGTGCCCCACAAATATTCGGTAATTTTGAACCAGCCGTTGAAAAACGAGATAGCGCCTTATACGTTCTATTCCAGCCAATTACAATATTGGTTGTTTGTTAGCTTTTTCCTGTTGGTTATAATACGCACAACCAACAGGCCCGTGTACTGTTATTATTAATTAATTAATTAACGATCACCGTATATTTTTTAAAGTGGAGCTGAATTGGTATGATCGTATTCAATTTAAATTCACACATTTTGGGGTCTAAAATTACCTTCATAGCAATTTTAGGTTCTAAAAAGGGCACTAGAAATGTCATAAATAAGAATAAGAGCACTTTGAAGGCATTTGCGGTCTTAAACAAGAACTCAACTATCCCTTCAAAGATACTGGCCCGAATTCACAAAGGAGGTTTGTCGACAAACCTAGGTTTATGTGCGTCATATGACGCGTTTCGACGCGTTTCAGACCAAGGTTTGTCTGAACCTTGGTCTGAAACGCATCGGAACGCGTCATATGACGCACATTAACCTAGGTATGTCGACAAACCTCCTTTGTGAATTTAGGCCACTATGTCCCATTTGCAGGCCCAAAAAATGAAAAGGCTAAATTCCAACGGCATTTGAAAGATAATACTAATTTAGAAGTACCCTAAAAATAGGGGGGGCTTGAAAATTTCTTTAAGTGGGAAAATAACGACTATCAGTTGTCAAATCGACTTAATTGCTACCAAGACAGTAAGTAATAGTCTGATTTTCAGACCATTGTACCGAATGGTCGTACGTTTTGTGCTGCGCAAAGATTCAAAGTTTAATTTTGGCCATTACAAGAAGTGGGTTATTGATGTAGACAAATGATCATGTACCCTTTACAGCTCATTTTATGTATGTTATTACCAAAGATGAAAAAAGCCAGTCACTCACTCAATAGTGTCTGACATAAGTGACAGTGAAGTCTAGCAAGTAAACGAGTTTCCTTGCATAATTTGAATACTAGGACACTGCTAACGTTTAGATTTCACAGATAGGACATACATGATACATTCATAATTCCTGCTAAGTTCTACAGAATTTGATGTTGGCTGCAAAAGAGACATAGTATCTTTAAGGTGAAATAAAATTAAAATGTCCAATTTTTGTTTAGGCCTTGAAAGGCCAATGGCATAATGTGGTGCCCCTCAACGTCATCATTCACTCTTTATCTAAAAGAATGTGGTGCATTGTTAATGTCTTATGGGGGATGTCACCCAAATATGATGCAATTTTGACCAACCTGACAATTTTCAGATTTTTACATTTTTTTGAAAGTGTGTAGCTCCTTTTCCATGTCCCCAAAATTTCAGTGTGGAAGATGAAGAGAAAGCATTAAAATAAGCGGTTTTGTTAATTAGTGCAGACTATTTATGCGTGACCTTTAACCAAAAAATAAGACAATGGCAGCACATTCACTAAATTAGCCATAATTTTTTATAAATTTGCATGATTTATTTTGCATTCTGTAGAGTGTAGCACTATCCAAATGACCAACTAGTATATTTTATGCTCTAGCGCCATCTACAGGTCATAGGTGTATAACTTCTCTAGCCTATTTTAGTTATTTAGTATTTTGAATAGTGTGAAGGTATTCAGTGGAACCTGAGATGTGAAAAGAAGTGGCAAATTTACATAATTTATGTTAATCAGTTATTTATAGCATCAAATTTTGGTGACCATTACCTTTCTTTGGTACATAACCTTTCCATTCATATATGGTTTTGTAGGGTTATTTTTCAAATTTTATTAAGAAACAAGTCAAATATCAGGACACGACCTGCACTATCTGTTTCCCATATCCCCCCCTCCAAAGTACATCAAAGTGCTTGTTGAAGGTATCTTTTTGTTACTTTGTCATTAAATGTGGAAATGAATGTTGTAAGTATTCCCTACTTTCATACCTTTAGTCCTTCTCAATTCACAAACATCATCTACCATTCCAGATCATTCCGTATAATCTCAGATGTCAATTGACTTCTTTCAATTCCTTTCAGGGGGCGTTTACCCGAGATTCTTTATCTTCGTTAAAACAATCATATAAAACCACTCTTTTCTGATAAAATATGGACATAGTATGGTATTGCAAACACATAAGATACATGTACTTTCAAAACTCGTGATTTTTAGATCTGAGTTCACACAAGCGTTCGAACGACAGATACCATTTATTGGGATTAACAGAAAATTGATTTTCTAGACAATTTTCCGGTATGCCGCCCCCTTTACATTTTCTGAATTCATTAAAAGTATGTGTAGCTTTTCAGTAATATTTTTTTATGTTTGTAGCACACACACACATTGTTCCTGCGTTTCATATTGTCATTATGTCATTGGTGGTGATCAATAAATCAAATACAAATCAAATTAAATTCATTATTCACATAGACTTTCAAGAAACCAACTCGAGTGTAATTTTAACGCCTTAATTTAATGTCTCTAAAAAAAGTCAGATTATGTAATATGTCATTTTCATGTTTGCATGAAAATTTCATTGGGTGACACATACGGCTGTTAAAATTGCCCGAGGTTGGATTTTTTAAAGTCTTTGCGATCGTGTTAACCCTAAAAAGTCCGGGCTATTTGAGGTCTTAATACGGCCGGGGCATTATGCCCCCAAGATCTCGGCCGTGAAACGGCCGATCGCCGCGAAAATTTGCATGCATGTCAAGTGAAGTGTATAGAATACTATGGTAATTTCAATTTTTTGAAAAATTTACTCGTTTGCATATTTATGGTAAATTATGCAAATAAGGTCAACAAAATTCACATTTTTACCCATAAATCATATATTCTTCATATTTAAGCTTTCTTTTTCACTACATATATTTGTTAGACCATTTGGAATAATAATAAAACAAACAAAAAATTTGGAAGAGCCAGGTTATTCCTTATGTTATCTCTTGTTTTCATAATTTCTTATGTATTTCATTGTTTTTTTAACATATGTATTTTATTGTTTTTTGTTGTTTTATTTCATTTCTAACTATAATTCAACTATTTTGACCCCCAAAACAAACACCTAAACTTTAAACAAGACCAAATAACCCATTTTTTATCTCTTTTTAGGAAAAATGATATTTCCATGTTTTGTACACAAATCACGAAAATGAGCGATTTTCGGGCCGACATGTAAAGACAAAAGGTCACGTGACTGTGTAACGGTAGGTCCGATTTTCAAAAAAGTTGTTTTAAAAGATGCGCAAGACTCGAAAGAAAAAAGTTATGAAGCGGCGGGGTGTCATCCGTATGCGTTCCCGAACAATCAGAAAAATCGTGGGAGGGTGGGGCCATTATCCCCCGGCCTTATTGGATGTAATGCTTAAACATGATATAGTCAAGTTGGTACTATATATACACCGGAGTGCGTTAAACTTTTATGTTGCTATTGTTTGCTGATGAAGAAATCATATCAAATCTTGCTTGAACATTCTTATACATATATACATTTTCTCAGACATCTTAAAGACGCATAGTAATGGGCTCTCATGGGGAATTTGACACCATTCTGGTGTTTATCCAATAACAGGCGTTGTCAATCACCAGGATTAGCCTTCAGGTAATTGAATATCATTTAGCCTAGAAAAGAAACGAGCGTTTTGATGTTTAATTTTCTTTCCTTTCTTTGTAAATACCCCTCCTTTTTGATATGTATGTATGTATTGTTTTCAATTTATCGAATCATATAAATATGTGATTCTTATGGTTTGCTTTAATAAAACACACATAGAAAAAAAATGTTATGTTAACTGTAGATTGAAAAAAGCACACAGTACATCATACTGTTCATTTATGATTAAACGCTTTTGTAAAAGGAAAATAACAAAAAGGATTAGCCTTCAGTTTTATGACCAACAGGCCTTATGTAATGCTCTGCATTTTCCTTCAATCACGCAATATGGAAAAGTCTTTATCTTACATTCCCCTCGCCCGAAAACTCTTCGAGAGACTAGGGGGTATTTTTTGATGGGACCATGGGTATACTGTGGGCAGACTTGTATTTTCACCTAGTCTGGTGTCAGCGAGTTATGACCTACAGCACATGGAAACTGACGACCATCTCCCTGTTTATGCACACCACCCCCACTCTTTATTTCCCACAGCAAAGTGAACTCGATTCTATAACAAAACGACATCAAGATGATAAAAGTCGTGTGGGGCAACAATTACATGGTTTATTTGTCAGTACATCAGAACTTGGAACAATTTGTATCACAACCCCCATTCACAAATGTGGTGTGTCAATCTTTATGAGTTTTATACATACTCCAAACATTACAAAACAGGGTATATGTTAGCTTCAGTACACACTGATTTATTAACAAACAAAAAATCAAAGAACTTCAATTCACTTGACATGGAAATGTAATCGATCTATGCATGGATTCTCCGCAAAGTCTGGAGACTACGGTAAAAGAAAGAAATCTTCAAAATGAAAGTGAGTATAAAGTATTTGCTTGGAAAGCACTCTGTTTAAGAGATGAAAATGTAAAAATCAAGCTGGTCTGTACATGAGTGTCTATTGTCATCATTTTAAAACTAAAATCAGTCAAATTGAAAATGGCTAAGAAAGTCATAAAAACAAAACACCGCTAACTTACATTGCTATTTAATTCATGGCAAGATCACCGTAATCTACTTCATTACAATTAAACTGAAAGGGTTCCTTTTAACCTACTGACTATTTATTTGCAGCTAATTATTTATGTAGTTATGATACATGTATATTGAAAAGATTTTCCCTTGAATAAAACAAGTGATAGTTGCTAAAATTCACACTTATACACAGCTTGCATTTAGTATCTGTACAGAGTTTCAAACACCTACAATAACTAAACAGCAATCTACCCAGGCTTGAAAGATGCCTTGTTGCCTGCCACCCACAACAACACTACAACTACCACAACTAACAACTTCTTTGCACTGATGACCTCATCCACCACATGGCCAAAAAGAATCCTTTCTGACCAATAATATCTTGTAAATTTCTCTCCAATGAGTAGAATGCATTTACATAATCTGCAGAAGCAAATTATACAGATTTATTACATAATAGCAATTGTGGGCAAAACCACACTGATAAAAAAAAGTGTGATACATGATGATAAGATATGGCAGGAAAAAAATTATTTTAAGCAAGATTTTACAGACTATATCTAAATTTACAATATCTAAACATTTCTTTTCCAATTTAAATAAGAGCTATCCAATACGCAGGCTTTATGTTAATAATATGAATTGACAAATAAAAAAACCTGATATATAAACAACTTGCCCATCACCACATCAATATCTGTCAATACTAAGTCTGTCCAACAAACATTCATTCAATCTTCCATTTATTGAAATAAGAATGTCTGTTATGATTCCATCCAAATAGTACAATTGTCATCTTCAAATTCTCAATACCTACACATGAGAATAGGTCCATTTCTTTAACTATCATACAAACTCTAAATGCCATGTTTTGATCCTATGTTAATAACATCTCGCGATAATTTCCTCAGATTTGCAATAATTTACGTCGCGAGAGTTGGCAGTACATGCAACCTGTCTTTGTCTTTGTTGCCCCAAGGCGACTTCAACAAGACAACTAGTACTGATTCATTTCATTCAGGGATTTCATTAATAAAACATTGTGAATAATAGACACCTACAAGAATCATAGGTATGTGTCCTTTATGCATGATATCCATGAACTGAACAGGACTGGTTAAAAAATTACCCACTACCTAACTACCTAACTACCTGGCAATGATATCATACACAAACAAAATCTTGTATAGAACTAAGAATATATGAAAACAAATTTTCTTATGATGATTGAAATATCTAATTATAAATCAATAAAATTAAAGTCTTACAGAAATATGAAGAAAGAAAAAAAGACATTCACTTAAGGATAAATTTCAGTCAAATCATGTACATGTACAATAAAATTAGATTAGATTTTTGGTAAAACATATTTTCGTGCAAAATATTCACAGAATCATAGGAACTACATCAAGGTTACCCTAAATATTGACTTATTAAACTCGCTTTTTAAATTCTAACTTGGCATTTAGACTTGGCACTGTAATCTAACTCTTTTTTTCTCATACAGTCTAGGCCAAAAAAAAACGAGGTTATACTACACTATGCTATATGTATATCTTTGCACAAAGCCTTCTTAATTAGTCTATAAAGCATACACCTGTACTGGCTCTTTTCAATTACAGTCAAACCTGTCTATTAAGGCCACCCTAGAAAAACAAAAAAAGGTGGCCACTGTAGACAAGTGGCCTTTCTAGACATGTTCTACAACACACATTTCTTTCTCGACGGAGACGAAATACATGGCGGCTATAGACAGTGGCCTTTATAGAGAGGTGGCCACTAAGACAGGTTTGACTGTATGTTGGCAATAATGATATGAATCTGATATCATATAGGAGGATCATATTTATTGTGACTGCTTACAACACCTTTTGTAAGCAGAAAAAAGAATACAAAAAGAGTATAAGCTTAGATATATATTTTGTCTATTAATCTTTAAAGTGAGTGAATGAATATCACAAAATGGCAGAAATGGTGCTATATATACAGGCAAATATGAAGCAACATGAACCAACCAATTTCATCATTTTATTTCAAATTCGACTTTTAAAAACGACTTTAAAATCACCAATAAAGTGACAAAATATGACAAACTTGCATCTCTTTTCCTTTGAGCTTTTACTTCCACCCGACACATCCTAATCGTAACTTTAACGATTACTTTCATCTTTCATCTTTGATTTGCTCTCTACGCAATACATTTTTGTTTGGTGATCAGTATTTATGTTCATAGGTCAGTAGAAAAAAATGGTACCATTATACAACATGTGACAACTACATCTGAAATTGAGAAATTGTGAAATTGTTTGAACATATGTTACAAAGAGTATCTTAGTACATGATGATAGATTGACAGTGATGTTAATACATTAAAATTTCTTTTCACCTTTCCCCGATTCCCCTTACCAGAATACAATATCTTGCTTGTTCAATGACAGTGTTTCTTCATATACCATTCTATAGATGACTTGACGTACACATATACGATTCTCAATTGGATAATTAATCAACCATTCTTCCTATTTCAGTTCTAAACATTGCAACTAAGTCTACCAGCAAGAATGCATTTGTAATAGACCTTATCTCAAAATGGTACACAGGAGATATTGTTTCTTAAAAATTGTAAAAACAAGTATTCTTTAGATCTTTTCTAGATGCACTGAAGCTTTAAACATCTAAATATAAAGGTTAGACTAGACTAAAGCTCTACTTAATCTCACTTTTGTTATCAAGACTAGGGATACAGTGTACATCTTTATAACTTTTTGTTTCTTTTTGGTCTTTATTGTGTATTTTCATGGGACTTTTTACAGTCAATATTGTTTAAATACCGGTATGTAAATTTTTTTCAAACTGAGAGTAGATCATCCTCTTAAAAAACATCACCTACTGAATAAGAACTTTTTGTTTATTCTAGATCAAGATATCATAAGCCTCAGTTAAATCCAGACTATTTTTTTTTAAACTATGTGGAAATTCTGGTCAAGTTCCCTTTCCAAATAAATCTGATAGCGACTTATGACATTTTGTACCTATATAGGAAGCTGTGGCTATGTAGAATTACAGAGATTAGATTAGAAGAGATTAGATAAGTGTGGATTAGCTTAATCCTGAGCTGGTTGAGCCTCCTCTTCGACATCTCCGTTAATCTCCTCTCCTTCTTTCTGGATGACGATACGAGTGACCTGGAAGTCAGGGTTCTGAAGCTGCTCCTCAGCTAGAGTCTCCGCTAACAGCTGATTAACAAATGAAAATGAGATAAACAGAGGAATTTCAATATCAGGAGGGAATTCCAGGAAGAAAATTGGGATATTGACTGCCGAGAGCCGCAAGTTCATTAACTCAAAGGTCCGTATTTTTCTAATTCGGTTAAACCAGACCCCGAGTCTGAGATCAAGTTTATCAAAGGTAAACTTACATCTCAGACTACCTTCTTTGTTAAACCTGGTTTTGAACAAAAGGTTAAGCCCAGCATCAGCTTTAAATTTGAGTAAGTGTAGAACACAGGCTACAGACTGTAACACAGAGTCAATGCCTACTTGGCTCTGAAAAGATACTATCAGAAACCCAGTATTCAATCGCTACCATGCAGATTGAAGCTGGATTTAATTAGATCTTTTCTAAATACAATATTTTTATAGAAATATCAATAAATTTGAAGTTGCCAAATCTGTGGAGGATACAAAATACATGTATTTCAAGGCCGTGATCGTCAACATTTTTTTCTCCTAGAAAATAGATATGGGATTTGACAATAAAAAAGGTGACCCGATCATGTCACGGTACACCTTGTCTTTGCTGAAGCAAGCAGAATTTCCACACAGAAAAATGGAAGCACGGTCAAATGCAAAAATGCATGTATCTAATATGTTCTGGGTCTGAACAGATGAAATACTTCTCATTGAAAGAAACTCATTATATGTTTGGTTGTGAGACAAGCTGAGGAAGCTGAATGGAAGCAAGATTGCAACAATTCAAAACACAAACACACATGCTAGCTACAGGGAAGACATTACAATACAAACACTTAATGCATACAGTGTCGTCCTATCATTCGAAAAGGCCTCCTCACACTATACAACATGTAACTTGCAAAAGCTGCCAGTAACACATGATGGTGCCTGAATGCTAAGGGAAATCGGTTTTCAATGCTACCCAATCAACATTTGGTCTGCAGAAAATGACCAAGAATATCTCTTAATATTGCAGGATATTGCAAATAGGGTTTAAGTCCAAATGTAAGGAACCCTTTGAGCTTTCAAAAAAACCTCCCTGATGGATTCTGAATTTGATGCTATTATTTTTGTATATAACTAAATTAGTCACTATAAATTTGCAGATGCATTTGCTTTCAATGTCACAAAACAGAAGGTAAACTTAATTAACAAGTAGAAAAATCATTACCCCCAAATGTATGACTGCTAAATATTTGTACTTTTGATCAAAATGCAATAAGAGTGATACAATTGCAGTTGATGTTAAAACTCCGTCTTGAATCTTGAACTTTTTATACCAGTATCACATCAATTCACATAGAATGAAATCCAGAATCTGATATTAAATCTAATCTCAAATCACAACAAGGCAGTACTTCAAATATAACTCCATAACAGTCATGCCTAGGTCACATGAAAAACTTTTTCATTTAGATATCAGTTTGTTTTTATTTTTGAAATGCATGCGTTGCCCGTGCATTTTTACCCTGCGATGCATTCTTGCTTCGAAGTATACATTTAATTTAAATGTCACTTCAATACCGTCTCAATGCCGGTTTGATGCGGAGAAACAAAGAGGAAATGCAGCGCGATGTTTGAAATTTTGAACATGTCCAAACTTTTCTTGGGCCTTTGGTTTGTCGATCCATTTCCCATAAAATGCAAGGGAAATGCAGCAGAGCTATATCAATGTCTCTTCGAGTCCAATTCAAATCATGCATTCCCGGATCGATGTCGGCTTGTTTCTCCGGTTTTCGCACCGAAATGTAAACGCATGGGCTCAACGCTTTGGTGTGACCTAAGCATAACGTTCAAGGGTGCTTTTTTCAAGTTATCTCCGGGTATATATATTCCCCCATTCCCCAGTTCATTTTAATCACAAATGTTCATGCACGAAGGTTCCTAGTGATTCTTCCAAGTTCTGCATCACTCATACATGTACATCAGAAGAGTTTGAAATATTTCCTAGGAAGAATCTTCTCACTTATGAAAATGAAAATTCGACACACACATGCTTTCTAATCACATCAGAACACAAGTACTTTCCTCAAAATTTCAGTAAAAAGAGAACATCTCTGGTAGTTGTGAGCTACATAATTAGTTGTACATATATTTTTATTTTTTAATATTTTTAATCACAGTTTTGTAAACAAGCATTGTGTTGCATTGTCTATAAAAAAAAAAATATGTATCAGCTCAAGCGGCTATCCAATTTCCTCTTGACTTCCACTATTTGATAATTCGTTGCTTACTTCATTTTTAGAAAAAGTCAAGAAAATGGGTGAATGGTACACACAGACACATCAAATCAAATAGTCTGTTGAAAGCCAGAAAGATGTGAGCTATTTAGTATATCAGTCAACACCTTTTTGGTTTCAAAACTTACAATACATCTAACAAAACTCTAGCACTTCATCAATATGCTGGTAAAGGTTGCAACCCCCAAACTTTAACGATTCTATCAAGTTATCTTAGGTTATTCCAATCTACAAAATATTAAGACACACATCAATTTTATGCCACTTACAAAATGCAGTTAAATGTACATGGTATACAGGCACTATGTTTCCTCATCCACTGAAGGGTTTATAATAGTACCTTTAAAGGCTTTAACCCATATTATATTGTGGATTGGGTTGATAATTTTTGAATTTTTGAACACATCTTGCAATCCTTTTCATTGGATAATCTAGTTTTGAGTGATGGAAGGTTTTTATTAACACACATCAAGCATTAAACGTGGTAATGTGGCAAATTCATAATATTTTTTTAATTTGATTTTATTCACTTCAACAATTTTCCAAGTATTTTCCACTTCATGATAGATAACTTTTAGTTGGAATAATTATAGGATATATTGCTAGCATTGGAAGAAAAATATTAATATTACCAATTTGCAGATGAGAAGAGATGCACACATTTATCCTCTTAAAATGTTACATCCTTGATAGATTAGAATGGAATATAAACACTATTTCTGTCATGTGCAAAATGCAGTCACAGGCACTTAAAGATAAAGTTGAGTTCTGGTCATGCGATTGCATTGTGAAAAAAACAGTGTGGAATCGATCAGAAAAGGTTGATCATCTAGCATATAAGTATTGGTGTGTACTGCAAGGTTCTGGAATCATCAAAATGATAAGAAATTTGGCCCATCTTGGTAAAATTTACAAGCACTGTACACAGAAAGATGTATATGGGACTACACGAACATGCCATATTTAGAATATTAAGGCATTTGAAGAGCCATGCTTTTCAGGGAACATTTTTTTACCTGATTTTCTTCCACACTTGCATAATAACAATGATAACGCTCACAAATTATTTGTCACCTCTTCCTAGAACTCAACCTTCTCTTTATCTTTCTCATCATTCTCTACGTCTTCTTCTACACTAGACCTGTAGGTAAAATCACTATCAAAATGCACTCAGGCAGTGTATCTAGGCAATGTACACGATTACTCAAGTCAGGCTCTTACTACCTTTTAGCGCTGATATCGCCATCCAGAGGTCAACTTTCTAGACCTCTGTATCTGTATCGGGAGGGGCCTGAATTAAAACACACAGTATACAAGATGAAATCAAGACCCTACTGCTAGGGACTCATTTGCTGACAGCCAAAAAGGCACAAACTCACGTAAGGCCCTTCTGCCTCTCCTCACATAAGTTACCAGTATAGAATAACCTAGACAATGCACTAGTCATAATGCAGGCTCTCGCTACCTTCTAGCATTGATATCATTTATCTACATATAGACCTCTGAAACAGGACGGGCTTGTATCATAACACCTGGTACAAGGTTTAAATCATGACAGTGTTGCTAACATTCCTGTAAACCATACACGACTCACTTGCAGCTTTTCCGCATGGTACAGATTTGCGAAAAGATACATGCCACATAAATACATGAATCGCAGCACAAATCTAAAAAGTTTCTGGTTAGAAGAGGCCACTCCAAATGGTGTTTCAAAGACTTTGGTACAACAATGTCTACATGCCTACATCTCAAGTTCTGGTGCTGACACACTTTTCTTACATAAAGGTATAATGGAAACAGAAAAATGTAATTTTTTCCAATTTGTCAAGCCTTCAGCAACTTCCCAATTTTTTTCCTCAGAATTTCTCTTGATACCCCTAGGTACATTTCCCAACAAAATCATAGACAATGAATAATAGTGGAGAGAAATTAGCAAAGAAAGACAGAAATTGTAATAACATTGCTGCCATAAAATACTTTGTTCTATATATTATGCTACAGTTAATAGTGTATGCAGTAAAAAGCAGGTTTCCATAGGTTTATTAACCTTGATTCTTCTAACAGCCCCACAGTATAAATTACTTAGAAGGGGAAGAAGAAAAAAATAAAACACCCAAGATTCTCTTTCAGAAAAGTTAAGCAAGAGTGCAAAAATCAGAGCTTATAAAGCTACCCTGCCATATTTGAATGTTTTATAAACCCTTTGCATACCAATTGAAAATTGTCAAGCTTTTAATAGTTTTTTATAATTATGTGTTTAAGAGGAAGATAATGAAATTTATTTAAGTTTGCAAAAATATTTTGTCCACATGCTTGAACAAAACCGTAAATTTCACCCGAAATGCACACTGCTCCCTCTAATTAAGTAGACATATTTTTCAATCAGCCAAGACACTTACTGAATATACAAATCATATAAGGGGGGCAGGGAAGATCAATTTCACTACGTTATTGCTTCTTATGTTACGTTATCCTGATGGCCAAGTAATGACTTGGATTAATTTAGCCAATCATAGTCAAATATCCCCCACCAACAAAAATTTAAGAAGCTAGTCAAGGCTCTGAGCATTACCATATATATGGTAATAATGAATTATTGAATCATCACCTTTAATTAGCTTCTATCATTCCTTCATGGATGTTTATTAGTGATCGGTTTCAATTGCATGAATACATGCGTAAACGCTATTACTGTAAGTATAAACACATTCATGTAGATTATACATGTACATGGAGATTAAGTATATGCATGTAGATAAGTATTTTATTATGCACTCTATTAAGATGACTTTAATATTATTATTATCATAACTTCATGATTACATAAATGTACAATGTACAATGCTTTATGAAGCACTAATGGGTATGGGTTGCAATGGAAATTTCATAAAAGCAGTTTGGATAATTTTTTGTGGTCATTTCGGAATTTGGGGGGGGGGCTGTGTTTCCCAACACCTATGCAATTTAGGGTGCTCTCAATGTAATTTATACATGTAATCATTGGTAAAGAGTGAAGCAAGCTGTCTTTGTAGTGCATTCCTCCTAGATTAAGCACTGCAACTGCAACATTACGAGAATTAAAATTTGTTTACAAGAGCAACCTATCTTCTTTAAACTTCAACTAATCCCTTCTGTAAATGGGCAGCAAATCATTTTCGTTATTGAACTATATGTGGAAGATTTATAACTTGGAGAATTGAACCTGGTATGACGAAACAAGCACTTTTGGTCTGTATACTCTTACAGCTAACCCTGGGTCTAAAATCACATTGAACCAAAGGAAAGCTTTGAACTTAGACTAACTTCCTTTGCTAAACTGATTTTTAAAGACCCTACCTGATTAAAATACAACTATATTATATCAATGGAAAGCTAAATTAATGTAGAACACAAATATAGAGGAATTTAAAAAAATTCCCTTTTAGTATTGCACAAAAGCAAATAAAAACCTTATTTTCTGCACCCCTCCAACTTACGGGTCAACAGGGATCAAATTTGCCGCGGTTATGGTGACAACATAACGTGTGCACCTGATCGGCGATGAGCCGTGCATAATTAATGACAAGCCATTTTGAATATACACTGTACATACTCCACATAAGATGATGTCACCAAGTTGCTAGCTAGTTTTATTAGGTCAACAACTTCTGATTTTCAAAACTTTAGATTGAGTTTTCAGAGAGCTGTTTCTCCTCTGACAGACACTAAAATACCACATAACTGATATTATTGTAATTTAAGGCTTATAAGCTTTCCGTTGATATTTAATTCATCAATTTCATTTTCACTTCCGACAGGGTCTTTAACAAAAGCCTTAACCCAGTGCCAAGTCTAACTTTGAGTAGAATACAAGCCCATTGGTCTAAGAGGACTACCGGTAGGAGGGATGAGGAATGGGAGGGGATAGGAAGGATGGAGGATGCATAGCAACAAGGAGTAAGCCTAGAATGAAGATGATGATTAATGACTTACAGCTCGTACTTGGGCATCCGCCGCCTCCTGAGAAAGAAGCAAAAACATCTCAACTCAAGAAAACTGGGTTTCCTTACTGATATAATCTTAGAAAAGACTTTTACTATAACTGCTGGTAGTTTCTTTCTCAATAATCTCTCCACTGACCTTCCTAAGATACATGTTTATAGAATATATTATATTGTTGGTTTCTAGTCATCCTGCTTTGAGGACATACCAGGGAAGTCATCATAATGATCTCTTTAATCTACAACCATCAATATCACTTTCTACATAATACAAGGGATGTTCCGTGCATCAATTTGGACTACGGAACTGTAATTTTGAGATTCCTGACTCGACTCACTATAAAGTCTTTCACTTAATGACTTTACATTGCTAGATAATATATTATACCATAATCATTCCTGTATGGTCCAACTGACTTTAAAAGCTGTGCAGGTGTGCTAGATGCAAATAGGGAGGCTCTGAATTTCATTTTCACACAAAATCTTCTGCTATTATCTTAATGGAGGGATGAACAGATTTCAAACATTGCTGCTTTCGTTATATATCTTTTTTCATAGCTTGATGATCCACTCCATGCATGATAGTGCATCAGTATATCTCTGTGTTTTAAAGACGGACGTATCTTCTTGATGAAATTACTGATAGACGTAAAAATGTAAAATCAGACATTTTTTTAATGCAGCAACTTTCATATGTGGCAAGTGATCCAGATTCGGAATAACAACACAGGGATTGAGCAATTTACAAAAGTTTTTTGCCAAGAAAATGACCTTTATCAATAAACATGGATTTTCGTGTTGCCTGAATTTCAGTTTTCGATGTACAGGTAAATAAATAAAAATTGCACCTCCTAAATAGAGGGAAAAAAATCACAACTTAAAACCAAATTGGCACTCTCTTTCCAAATATTTCGATAGCGATATAACCACATGAAATCACAGTAAGATAGGATTAAGATCTTTTTCCAAAGAAACATGTACACGATCATGGTACTGTATTTCATGATTTTTAAGATATATTAATATCAACATTAATACTACATGTATGTGGTGATATAACAACAAAAAATCACTTCTATTTTAGCTCTAGCATTAATATTACACTTAAGTCTCACGTAACATAACTCAATGAAATGCGACGGGTTCATTAGGATAGACAAATAGAGCTTCATACAGGAAGTACACTTGACATGACTGATGTTTACCTAAGCAATCAGACTAGGTATACACAGTCAGTTCTAATTAAATGCCAAAAATACATCCAACGATGGCAATGCTCCACATATACTTTCTTTCTAGAGAGTCTGGACCAAATTTTGAGGTCAGCTCACACCAGACCCCCATCAATATTTAAGCATTTTAGGGGTCCACTTATACCAGACCCCTGTTAGTGTTGATCCCTACCCAGGAGTATTCTGTTCAGGATTAAAATGCATTCTAAACCAACAGATCGCAACATTAAATATTTCTTCTTCAAGTACTGTATGTACATTCTACAGCCTGGGTATCCTCAGACTAACAAGCACAGTTTCTTATTGAGAGGAGTCTATCCTTCTTCACAAGACACAACATAAGACAAGATACAAAGAGCAGCGGACAAGCTTTCACAAACTAAACTGTTTTCAGTCAAAGCAGTGGACATATAAAGCCAGGCATGTATATTGTTGGACAGTTGCTTTCAGATTACAATAAAGTCTGCTGAGAGTGAGAGACATGTAAACTTGTATCATTTTACACGATTAAGGCTGGTTCAGACATGGGGGGGGGGGTATATCGCTGAGTATGCATTTGTTTTTTTGATGTGTAAAATGAATGACTACTGCACGTAACAAAGGACACGCACGTATTCACTGAGCTCTGTGTTAGGTTCAGAAACATGAAGCATATCACACTGCTGCAGTTTTGCCACATCATATCTGAACAAGCTTTAATAATCCTTCTGACTATCAGCAGACTGGTTTACTGGTGGAACCACATTGTTGGCCACAAATTATATATGACTTTCAGGGAAATACAAATTATATACGACTTTCAGGGAAATACATTGAGTCTTTGCTGGTTGAGCATCTATGTACACATAGAATCAAAATGTATTGATTAATGTCCACTTATTGGCTTTGGGAGGTTATACCAAAAAAAATGAATGTCTTTAAAACCAAAACTGAGGGCATCAATTTTAGGTGCTTATGAAGATAAGAATCAATTCTGAGACACCTAAGAATATGGATCACTGTTTCGATGCTACAGGAGACAAGTTTATATCCATGCTGTGAATGCTAGAAGCCATTCTTTGCTGCAATCTAGGCATTAGTGAAATGAACAGCCATATTCCAACCATTCTGGACAAAAAGCTATTAAAAAAAAGGGTAACGACTACTTCCCCACTGGATATCACAATAATCTGTCTTTTTTCATGTCACAAAGACATTTATCAATTTAATATCATATTTATATATCTTTTAATATAGTTTTCATTTTTTTTTTTTTTTAAGGGGTAAACATTTTTTTCAATATACATGGACCAATGAGAACAACCAATTCCGTTAATAAGGACTGATCCATATGCTGAAAGTGATAAGAAAGGCATTTGAATGAAAACATGTTGTGAAATGTAATCATTTTACAGGTGTGTTTTATCATGAGCAAAAGTGGAAATGAGAGAGCTAAGACAAAAAAGAAAAATTGGTTCATTTCTGGTGTCAAGTCATTGATTAAATAATTGCATCCATCTCTACTTATTTCTTTAGTTAAATATAATTTTTGTTTTGGCATGATTAATGAGAGGCAATTTTTTCTTCTTCTTAAGTTACTACAGTGGATAACTTCCTACAACACACACAACGATCATTGTCTCGCATCAGAGCATACTTTGATTTTCATAGTATGGTGAGTGGATAATAAGCAGGGGTAGAAGATTAAGAAGTGACTATGATACCTTATCATGATCTAAGTCACCGTCCGCCTGGATGACAATCTTCTTCTCAACTCTCGTCTCAGTCAGCTCACCCTTTACAGTCTAGACGATGAGAAGGAAAAAACAATCAAAGGCATGGTGTAAAGGTTATCAAATGGTGAGATCTTAATACTTATACTATTTCAACTGGAGTTTCTACATCAGTTTCATAACTTATACATATCATCGTCATCATTATCAATAGCAATCTTGTCCTTTTCATGCTCTTATCTCTCGATGTTGTAATCATTCTTGGAGCATCAATATTAGCTTTAAAAATGTGATTATCCTTAGAATTATCTACCCCTACGAGTAACGTTTCATTTCATTTTCATTTCACCATCCACTACAACCATCATCATCAAAATTGCCAACCCCAGAACAGAAAATCAGTAATCACAAGGCTCAAAATCTGTAATTTTGGGAATAAATCAGTAATTTCCTATACGGCGCTATGAATCTAAAAAACGGCACTACAACACTGCTGGGGACTCCAAGGAAAAAAAAAAATTGGGGGGGGGGGTGATTTTACACACACAAAGCTGCTAAATATTGATTTTTCAAGTCATCACAACACATCAGTTTTCTATGAAAAATTGGCTTCTATTAAGAGAATACTTGATACTTTTCCGTCGTTCTCAGCGAGTGTTGAATGGCTGCATATTGCACAGAGATGGCGCTGCTCAGATTTTATTTATATATTTTTTTATTTTTGTTGGTGGTCGTGTAATTCGTAATTTTAGACGATTGTTAATTTCCGTACCAATTACGGGAAATCCGCACTAGTTGGCAGCTCTGTATTACCATCTCCATCTTCATCATCATAATCAGTGCCATCATCTCCATTGTCACCATCACCTCTATCATCATTACAACTACTTCCCATCTCTACCCTCTTACCTTAGTAATATGAGTGGTTGTAGTCATTGACCTCGTCTCACTCGTCATGGTCTGAGCACTGATCAGGGTGCCCGGATCCTCGTCCCCATCAACGGCATCCTCCGGGTCCTTCTCGTAGGTGATAGTGGTGTTCTCTGTCTTGACGTACGGTACATCCCTGGTGAGCTTAGAGTCGTCTTCAGAGCTTTGCTGCTGCTGGACCAGCATGGCTGTCTTGACGAACGGTGAGACCTCGTCTTCGACATCAGGCTGGGCAGCGGCCATCATCTCTTCTTCTTCCTCCTCCTGTAGTGAGCAAACATAATGGTATGTCAGCATCACTCTATTCATCCATCATATCATGCTTTGCTTAGAAAGTAATGTATAGATGGACATATGTCAAGAAATATAATTTTAATTGATGGCTAAAGAATTAATTCATCCTGTTTCTATCCTCTCTACGATATACTTGTGTAAAGTTATCGAATGAACTACCTCCCTCAAAACAAGATTTAATTTCCTTTAAAGGTAATGATGATTCCAAATTCCTAACCAAGTTGATAATGGCCAAGAAAATGCATACACAAGTATCTGAAGTGACCATACATTTAGGCCTGCATACATCTCTTCTAAGCTCATAGGATCATTCTTCATCCTATCTTATATTTTGATTACGCCATGTCTACTAGCAATTTTCAAGTCATCAGGCACAGAGTCAATAATTCAAAATAATTCTCAATACAGCAAGACTGATCACGAACATCGGACCTTGTATATATATATATAACACCTTCACTCATGGTCATGAATGGTATGAAAGATGAAGGCTTAATGGGGGTGAATAATGATCTTGAAAAACATAACAGAAAGTTCCTTCACTACCTGGTCACCAATCATCTTCCTTCAAATTTCATTCATGAATATTCATGACGAATATTCGTGACAAATACATAACCATTCATGAATATTCATGAACTTTATCTATCCACTGCAATTTTCATTCACATAAATCTGTGGTATTTTGAAGGAGGGGGAAATATTTCTAACTAGATGGAACTTCAACTGCGCGCAGTCGATGATGCCTCCGCCATAGAAACCAAAATGGAAGCAATTTTTAAAATTCAAGTTTGATTGTAATCCATCTGTTGGTTCTAATGATAACGCGATCACGAGCTATTTTAGGATACATAATGAGCCCTGTGACCTTTGGCCTCATGACCCCCAAATCTAATCAGTTCATTGGCTCTGCAAGATACATACATGACCCAAGTTTGGCGGTAATCCATCAATCGGTTCTTGAGATAATGTGATCACAAGCTATTTTGCATACATAATGAGCCCTGTGACCTTTGACCTCGTGACCCCAAAGTCTAACCAGTTGATTAGCTCTGCAAGATACATACATAACCCAAGTTTGGCGGTAATCCATCAATCGGTTCTTGAGATAACACGATCACGAGCTATTTTTGCATACATAAAGAGCCCTGTGACCTTTGACCTTTGACCTCGTGACCCCAAAATCTAATCAGTTCATTAGCTCTGCAAGATACATACATGACCCAAGTTTGGCGGTAATCCATCAATCGGTTCTTGAGATAACGCGATCACAAGCTATTTTTGCATACACAATGAGCCCTGTGACCTTTGACCTTTGACCTCGTGACCCCAAAATCTAATCAGTTCATTAGCTCTGCAAGATACATCCATGACCCAAGTTTGGCGGTAATCCATCAATCGGTTCTTGAGATAACGCGATCACGAGCTATTTTTGCATACATAATGAGCCTTGTGACCTTTGACCTTGGACCTCGTGACCCCAAAATCTAATCACTTCATTAGCTCTGCAAGATACATACATGACCCGAGTTTGGCGGTAATCCATCAATTGGTTCTTGAGATAACGCGATCACGAGAACGGGACGTACGTACGGACGGACGGACAACCAGAAAACATAATGCCTCCGGCTACGTTGTAGCGGAGGCATAAAAATGTATTTTCATGGATAACACACTACACACTGCACGCAAGGAAACGATCATTCAATAAAAATTTGTCAAATTATAAACATGTAGAAATTACAGTTGAACGAGTACTCTGTTAAAGTAAATTACACATGGAACCAGTATAAAAAATATGGAAGAATTAAATGTCATTATTGCATTCAAATGAGCACTGCTCCGAGATGAAGTAAACTAAAAACTGCAAATAATTATTGTCATTAGTATCATCACTGATCAGGTTTAAGGTTCGTTTTAGTTTCACTGAATCCACCTCTGCACCCTGTGATAAGATGAAGAATAAGTAAAAATGAAAATGAGTTATGAAATGCAGTTAGAAAACCCCAAATACAGACACACAATGAGAGCGAGAGAGAATGAGACCATGCGTGAGGTTTGTAAGCATCTCAAACCTCTTCTTCCTCCTCCTCCTGCTCCTCTCCATCACCAAGACGGATTACCATGGCAACCTCCCCTCCTACACCATGGTCAGGGGTCGATTCAACCCTGCTAACTTCCATTATAGCGACTTCTTCCTCCACAACCGGTTCCTGCTGGTTGGATTCAGTCTCTTTGACTGGTTCTGGCTGGTACGAACGAGCTAGGAGAGGTGGCTCAGGTGAATCATCTCTTTCATCTCTGACCTCTTCTGCTTCGGGTTGACCCGGTTCCTGCTGGTCAAAGTCAATCTCCTTGACCGGTTCAAACTGGTCAGAACCGGCCAAGACTGGTTCTGGTGAGTCATCTCTGACCCTGTCTGGGGTCACGTCCTCCTCATGGGTCACTTGTTGAGGAGATTGGTCTGGAATGACCTGATCAGCTTCAGGCTGCTGTGAAGGTCAATGTTATAGATAGTGACCAGTTAGAGTGCCAACAGCAAAGTGGGAGCCATTAAATCAATTACCTCTTCAAATGCCATATCAATATTATGCATGTTAAGGTGTTATTCTATATTTTTATTCAGTCTTGCTTTTCTATGGTGGCTTCTTAAACACTGGTCTTCTTTCTTTCTTTCTGAAAATGTTATTGAGCTTGTGGTCTGGACCATCTTTGATCTCAATGATGATTCTATGAAGTCTGTAAAATCCCTTTTCTTTTAATGTCACAAGCTTGAAGCATGATGAACATTTAAGATATCTCTCTGAGTCAGCTCTTAAGTAGGTGACATAATTTAGTGACATTTGAAGTGGCATTACTGCTGATATATCTGGCTCCAACTTTGCTGTTTACCGTTAAGTGCTGTTATTTAACCATATTTATTCCTACCTGGTTAGAAAGATTAGGATTATAATTTGTTTAACTCAGAAGTCATTATAATTGACTAATCACATGTGAATGTATCCATGGATAAAATTACCCCACACTGATATATACTTTAAGTTTCTTCTGAAAGTTGTATACTTCTGAAATAGAACCGACTTTTATTTTACATTGTGGCAAAGACGTTATTATACATCAGGTTCCATCAAGTTATATTTTTCAGGAATACAGTATACAAGAAAAGTTTTAATATGTAATCACATGAAGTGTAAACAAAACATATATACCATTAAAACAATTTTCATTAGGTAAATAATTGTAGTATATAGTATCGAGATAAATACAGAGGTATACTGTAAATACACCATTAAAGCTAGAATAGATGGAAAGATATGATGATTAAGTAATACTGGAATGCTACAATGGTGCGCTGTTAGAAATAATAAAGAATATTTATATAATCGAGTAACACTGAAAGTCTATAATGGAGAGCTGTTTGAATAAATTGAAGCAAATAAAAAGAAATGAGTAAAAGATGCCATGTCAATGAAGAAGTCCTGGATCCCAGACTAAATAAAGCTATCAACCTGATTGAAGAATGCATGAGAATGATGAGAAACAATGAAAATACAAAAATAATATAAAGAGAAAAAAAATAGAAGAGAAGTCTCTTGGAAGAAAAAAAATCATGAACACATTATCTGGCTTACTATAGCCCTGCTGCTTTTAGGAACTCATCCTACTAGTACTATCATTTTTTTTTTAATTAAAAGAAATGAAATGTCATGACCATGACCTTGTGAAAGATGAAAACAAAGATATATTCTCAAAACAGATTGCAATATGAAGTACGCAAACAGCAGAACAAAATGATAGAAAAATTATTGGAAAGTTAACTTCTACATACACAAATGAAAACAATCTGAATTGTTATCTACTGTTTGCACTGTAGTGCGCTTTACTTTCCAATAATTTAATTAGAAAGTTTAATTTAATTTGATTGTTCTGATACTTGATAGATGTACATCTAATTTTTTAAAGCAAGAAAGTAACGGAAGGCTGCATTAATATTCTGTTATGCGGTACATTCTGTTACACACAGTGTGATTTGTTACATAGGGATAGCCCGGTATTTGACATTGAGGAATATGATTTGGTTTACATAAATGTACATAGAAGGAACTTTATACAGTTAGTCAAGTTTGTTTTCGGATAAAGAATTTGTCGAAAAGTGATAAAGCAACTATAGAGTCATTAATTAGGTTTTGCTCAATATGTGGGATGGATATAAACTTTTTCACAATCAGGTTACATAATAATTTGAGATTTGTATATTTGACCGTATGTTTAGCTTTGGAAAGGGGCTTAGAAAATAGAGATATCTGGAACTTCTGCCCTAGTGATAGATTATGATAATATGAGATATCAGCAGAATGGTATGATTTCAAAATAACATTGATGAATTAGTAACAAAAATGTCAGTTACATTTAAAATGACGACACATACAACCAGCGCCTTGAATTTGTTGTTATATGTTTGGCATTAACATCAATCTGTCTTTACAAAAATTTAGGGGAGTTGTGCCAAAATTCACAGCAAAGCATCATTCTCCAATGAAACATTGGTAAACCAAAATGAAGCCTCCTTTTTTGTACTCATTTCATATCTTTTCATAAAGATTTAATTCATGTTCATTTATTTAAAGATGCATTTACTCTTTGAATGTCAGCATTGGTTATTTAAAGAGGACTGCTCATATCTATAAAAAAAAAATTAAAAAAAAGAAAAGAGGGGGATTGTTAGATCAGATTAAATTAGATTACATAAAGGCGCATAGAAAACAGAACATTTTCTTTCCAATATTTTGGTACACAAATGATTAGCAACATGTCATTTCAAACACAAAACCCATGGCCTTTTGTCTTGATGATTTTGTTAATAGAAAATAAGTCGCATCATCTTCTGAGAGCTAGAAGAGCATTTAATCATATCCTTCTAGAAGTGTAATCACCCTTCAGTCTCTCAAAAGACAATAGAAGATAAATTATTGCATGATAGATCAGCGGTGGTTATGAGTATAATATACATATACATGTCGATAGAAGGATATATATATATATATATATATACTATGTGTATAAGAAGTTTGACAGAATACATATGAATAGAAAGCTCTAGGGCTTTTTTGATGAGATTTCTACTGGTGCTGTGATGATGATGTCATAATACCTCATTAGCATATTCATCAGTGATGAAAGTTTTGACGGTAGTGGTAGTAAGAACCTCCGGTTCCTCGTGGATGTGAAGTCGTGTTGGCTCACCTTCCAACAATAACACTCGTTGCTATGGAGACAAAACCAGGGATGCATGATTTTAATCTCTTCTACTCATCATGATATAGGAGTTATGACAGGGTATCACTGGTTTTTTCAAATGTGCTGCCATATGTGTATCTCCTAATCTATGCCAGGGCTCAACACTAACACTAACAGGCGCCTGGAACTCATGGGCACCCAAATTATAAGTCTGCACCCCCCCCCCCAAATTTTAAATTTATAACATTGGGATCATGCACGCAGACTCTAAAGAGTTCACTGTGGACCACTTCCAAAAAGTTAGTGTGGAGCCCTGTCTATGATGGTGTTTTCAATGTACATGTAGCTCTTTAACACCCTTCTCTGTCTCTCTCTCTCTCTTTCTCTCTCTCTTACTTGCTCTGTTAGCAAGATTGTTTTGGGAGATTTTGGGTTGATGAAGCTCTCTATATCTCTCTCTCTCTCTCTCTCTCTCTCTTTCTCTTTCTCTTACTTGCTCTGTTAGCAAGATTGTTTTGGGAGATTTTGGGTTGATGAAGCTCTCTTTATCTCCCTCTCTCTCTCTCTAATCTCTCTTTCTTACTTGCTCTGTTAGCAAGATTGTTTTGGGAGATTTTGGGTTGATGAAGCTCTCTATATCTCCCTCTCTCTCTCTCTAATCTCTCTTTCTTACTTGCTCTGTTAGCAAGATTGTTTTGGGAGATTTTGGGTTGATGAAGCTCTCTATATCTCCCTCTCTCTCTCTCTAATCTCTCTTTCTTACTTGCTCTGTTAGCAAGATTGTTTTGGGAGATTTTGGGTTGATGAAGCTCTCTATATCTCCCTCTCTCTCTCTCTCTCTAATCTCTCTTTCTTACTTGCTCTGTTTAATAGCAAGATCGTTTTGGGAGCTTTTGGGTGTGAAGAAGCAAATTCCTTGTCAACATTATCCATAATTCCTTACCCACATACCGTACACTATAATGTTCTTATCCACAGGTGTACAACAATATTCATACCATTTCCCTTTTGTACAAAAGAGTGGTGACAAAATATGAAATATGAACAGAGAAATTGAATTCTTGATGTGACATCTACATGTATCATTCTTGAACATAGATAAACTTCACAAACTCAATCCGACACTACAAACAAGAATTGCAAAAAAGAACAAAACAAATTTAAAATCAACAACAACTAATGTACATGAAACAAACATGGAGAGAAAAAAACGACTCATCAGAAATGTGGGCTCCCTCATTTAAAATGAAGGAGAAGTAACTGCAATGATGAAGATGGTTAAAGATTAGATGATGCATTGCATGGTAGCAGAGTTAGTGTTTGAAGATTACCTCATCCTCGTCTCCAAACGTCGTCTCCTTAAGTGTCTCACCATCCTATAGAAAACAGATTCACAAGATACAACACTTATATACAAAAGTCTCACCAGATAAAAGAGAAAAAGACTTTTCTACTTGTTTAAGTTCATCCGATACAAAAGATAAAGCAGTAACTGTTACAGTTGACTCTCTGAAAGTCTTACCATTCTATAACTACTGATACACAAGGTACAACACATACATTTGAATTCTTTTTAAGGAACACAAGATGAAACACTTGAGAATTTACTCTCTAAAAATCTTGACATTTTATAAGATAGCTACATACACAAAGATAGAACTATTGCATGTGAAAATATCACCCAAAATACACAAATAGAACATTTTAAAAAATGACTCTTTTAAAGGTCTTATCCATTCTACACAAAATGAACACAAGACAGTCTGATAGAGTTGTTAAAGATTAACCATAGATACCAAAGATAAAAACTCTTCAATACAGATACCAAAGACTGAATCCCTCCAGAGACAGTTACCCACAAAATCACCGGTTATACATGTACATTTGTACAACTTGTTTTATTGTTTGTTTTTTATTTCTTAGTTACTTTTCCACTGTTCTCTTGTACTGCACAAGATACCAATTTTTCTCAAAAAGGATGTGCGTTATCATCCTTTTCCTTTTTTTCAACAATATAAAGAATTTTCATGACAAAAATTGAATGGAAATCAAATGCCCAGAACAATCATCCACACTTCATTTCAAAATCACAACACCATGTCAGACCGTGGCCCTTGAAACCATTGAAAAATAAAAGTGTTTACATCATAGCTTTACTAATTGAAATACAAATTAAAATCTTCTTGATTCTTCTTACCTGGTCACCTGTTCTCTCTACTGTATACGTGGTTGTCTTGGTAGTGGTTACCGTGGTAACTTCTTTCTGGAAGGTATTCCCACCTTCTTCAGGGTTCTCCTCTTCACCCTCCGGCTGGCTGGTTGCCATGTTATCTGCTGACCTCTGAATGGACCAAACAGAATTGATTGAAGGTTAGTCTCGTGAATCATAATTAATTTGGCCTATAACCAATTGTTCTCTTTTCTTTCTTTTGTTGCTATGTTTTATCTTATTCATGCTGTATGTTTGTGTTGGTTGCTATCATGTGATTTCTGTTTTTGCAATAGTGCGCCTGGTTGCCATGTTATCTGCTGACCTCTATTATGAATCAAACAGAATTAATCTAGGGTGAGTCTGTTGAATCATTAACTGGAAACATAAACATGCTTTTCTTTTATAAAATTTACTCTGTGAACACAATTTTGATGTTAACTGATTTTCGTTTTTCTATGTGATCCATTGTTTATTGGTTAGTCGAAGCTCATAAATTGACAAATATATATTGTAAACATGAGACTATAAGTTTTCTTGTATGTTTTTAGTTATAAAAAAAATGAAATGAACAAACAAGAAATTGGAGGTATTATAGAGCACCATGAAGAATTGTTAATTGGAGGGAGTAGCCTTTCTATGTGTGATTCATACATTTACATGTATCTGAAGAATTCATTCCTGATTGCCTATTACATTGGGTGGTATTCTCATAAGTCAAGCCGGGACTAAGTCCAAACTAAACAAGAATTTTAGTTCACACTTCTATGGAATGCTAGGTGTCATCTTCCTCCTTCAATATTCATGACAAAGATAATCTACCAAAGACTTTATTGAAAATCGGTTCAAACTCATATTATCTTTTTCTTCCCATTTCATTGCAAAATTAATATTTTGGACACTTTTCATTGCAGGATTAAAATAATCTGTACAGGGTAAATGAGTTGACAACAGGCACTCCATAAAAGTGTGAACTAGTTAAGCCAGGCTTAACTTAGTACGTGCTATCGGAATACCACCCATTATCTTTAACTATGTATACATTAAATCAGCCATAAACAGCAGACATGCTCACCACCTTATATTACTTTCCATTTTTTGTTTTAGTTTTTCTGTATTCTTTTCAAATCTGGGTAAATCAAAGGAACAACAAATAGGACTACCTGTTCTTGACTTGTACATGTAGTGTAGATGTAATTGTTAATTATCTGTTGCTAAAAACTATATGAACATATATCACAACAAACTAACATTTAAAACAGTACTTGCATTTATTACCCACTCTGAAAAACCATGCAGACATCCTCAATTTAATATTGTTTCACTGCAAGAATCTGTGCCCCGTTACATAAAACTTTTTATCAATAACAAGTTACGATAATTGTTATAAGCTACTGAAAACCTTGCATTTGATTGGCTGTGGGCAGATTTGTCATAGATCTGTGGCAGTTGTTCTTGATAACAAGTTTTGTGAAACAGAGCCCTGAACTATTCCTTTTTAGGTCAATCTTCACCATCTTGTTTCATTAGCAGTGTACATGTACTGTCTGCATTAAATGTTGACATTTTAATGCCAATTTATTTCATTAAAGATGGACAATGCTCATCAGATTTGATTCCATATCGATATCAATCAAATTGATGTTATTCTAGTTTAAATATACATGTAAACCCTTAGGATAGGTTTGTATCATAAAATAAAAACTGAAAGAAAAAGAAAAAAGAAAAGGAGCAAAGACTACAACAATTTAGGTACAATGTGGGTATGATAATCAATCGATTGACCTCATCTTGTGTTCTCTAATAAAGTTTCAACGTCAAAATATTACCAACAGAGTATTAATGTCCTAAATTGCGTATTGCTACCGACACTTTGGTCACTTAAACAATGACAATGCATTGACAGAAAGAGTAAATCATTTTCTAAATCCCTAAAATTAACTCCTGGTAACTTAAAAAACCTTACAGGACTACCTGTACTACAATATCAATATCACTATAAAATGATAAGAGACAACACAGCAAATCATATATTTTGGCATGCTAGAAAATTAGGAGGAAAATCTGCAGCAAAAGTCTCTCTTTTCAATCAGACCGGGAAATTATGCTTGCTGGAAATAATAACAAAGAAAGACAGACAGGAACATCATTACTTGAATAGCACGAAATCTCATAAGGGTTGGTTGAAGCTGGTAAATTGACAAATATGCATTGACAAAAAACCAAAATTAAATCAACCAAAAATGACAAAGGTATACAAGGGACTGAATATAAAAATAACTTTAAAAAAAGAAGCATAACAATCATTTCTTTTGTTTCATTTTAAGACAGAAAAGGTTACTATGAGAATAACGGGCTGGATAAAGTCCAAATCAAATCTTCAAATTGGCAAATCAACATCATTAACATCATCATGCTACCATCATGCTGACTGGAATCCAAAATGATAGACGAATTCATATTCATGACAGGTTTGCAGAAAGGATCGGTAGGATCGACAGAGAAACAAGTGGATATGAAATATACATTCATAGGTAGAGGATAAAATAATACACAGGATGGTTGGTGGAGAGATGAAAATAAGGGATTGGGAAAAGATAAAATCATCATGGGTTGTAGGGAGGAAATGATACAGGAACATTGGTAGAAAGGGGAAACAGGGGAAGGGAAAAGGGGGTTACAAACAGGTTGGCAGATAGATATGTGTAGATTGGTATACAGACATGGACAAATGGATTGTTATTTAAAGGTCTTCATGTATTCACTTGATGTAAGGAAACAATATTTTGTAGATTAACAAGACCATTGGAACTGAGAAAGGAATGAAGCAAGTCTCATTTGGGGAGGAACAGAAAGATTGGTAAAATATATACGTTAAACTTATTGGTATGAAGAATTAACAATAGTTTCTAACATGAACAAAATCTTTCTATTTATTTGATCTCCCAAAAATCTTCAATCACGTGTATGTTTATGCCCAAGAGATTTCTAGAAAATAACTATACAATGTATTTTCAACTGCATGCCCACAAGCAAGTTGCTTGGGTGGATGTGGGTGGGTTTGGGTGGGGGAATTGTGATTTGTTTGCTGTATTTTGCCCTAGCATTCACATTGTTTTACAATGCAAAATAAATGAAGTGAATTGAATTGAAATATACAGCTAAACATACACACCTGTAGTGCAATTCGTAACTCCTAAATCTGCATGTACATTACTTCCTACTTGGGAAAACAAAAATACATTTCCCCTTACCTTATGAGAAGGTTTAAAAGGGTAATTGTCAAAAGTCACCCCTTAATTTGAGCTTCTAAAAGGATGAGCTTGAGGAGCAAGACTATATAGTCACACTTTTCTGGAAATGCTAAAGATTATATGCTCAAGCTTTATGAACTTGAAATAAAAAGCACTTTTTTGTAGAATTCTTATCACTCTTACACTACTACGGAACAAGACAAATTACATTTTGTACGACAATTACTCAAAAGCTCTGAAAGCTGTATATGAACAGAGTAAAAATTTAATTTAAAAAAGGGAAAGAATAATATAATAATCATAATACATGACATGACCAACAGAATACAACATTGTACAATTAAAACAAAAAAAGACAATGGAAGATCAGACAGAAAGATGAAATGGAGTGTAAGGGATTGGAAGGACTGAATTGGATTGGATGGGGGAAAGGGCAGAGAGGGAATGGAAACTGGAATTCCAAATCAAATCGGAGAGAGAGAGAGAGTGAGAGCGTGTTAGCCATGAACGATGCAAGTTAATTCAACAGACCGAGAAATAAGATAGCTTGATGTTGCGCACTTGCTGTGTTTCTCCGTCGTAATCTCCCTCATCGGAAGTCAAGTCCAACTCCTGCCATTACAATGGAATAGCCCAGCAGACCATGTACATTATGTTCATGGGGGTGTTTCAATGTGAGAGGGGGTTAAATGGAAGCAAGAAAAGAGCGGTAAAGATTAGAAACGTCTGCTGCAAGAACAGATGGAAACATCTTATTTACAGCAGCATGAAAACAAAACTTGCCTGTCATTTTTTTTCACATACAATTTTTGCCTGTATGCTGGGAATTACAAATGCTTATAGAGCAGTTTTAAAAAAAGGAAGCTTAAATAAGGCATAAACAGAATCTGAATATGGGAATGTTGTTATGACACAGTGGAATTTCTGAATGTCCCCAAAGTTTTCTGGCATTATCTTTCAAAACCACAAATCTATCAATATAACATTAAAATACCATATGTTGGATTCACAATCCACAATGCCATCTATGATCTATCGACACCATTGTTTAGTCAATTTCACATAATTCATTACGGGAGAAAGTCAACATCGTATCAGCTATGGCTTTGTTACATATCCTAGGAGACAATGGGGTTTCAATCAGAACTCTTGGTGGGGAAGGTTTAAATAGCTTATCCAGGATAAAATTTTTGCGCCGATTCCAAAAGATCTTACTGACCCTACTCCCGACATTCTGGTCACTTTGGATCAGGGGTTGTGTTTCTAATCATTAATAACAGCTATTAAAGGAGATTTGATGGGCCTATTCTATTTTTAAAACATGCCCTGATGGTAGAAAAAGTGGTCCAATTGACCCCATCAATAATAATATGGTCATGTAGGCCTTACTGTAATTACATGTATTCTTCTTTGAATGGTAATTTTAATACATGTATATGACAATGATCAATCATTTTCAGGATAAAATAACTGAATAAATTTAACAATCTGTCATTTGCAATGAAATAAATAAGGAAAAGAATATAAAGAGAGCAGGCCAAGTTCAAAAGCACTGTACTTTATGTCCAGGAAAAAACAAATTTGAACTCAGTAAGATCAAGACCTATACCAAAAGTTAGAGCCTTCTAGAAAAGAAAATGTTCTTGTTTAAAGAAAAGGAGAAAATTTATACATAATGATTATATATGAAAAGCAAACAGACTTTAAAATATTTGGAAGTTACAAAATTTGCTCAAAGAAAAGTTTTTCTACCATCCTTGACTGATCAAGAAATAATATGAATTAGATCTCTTTCTGACATTTAATGTAGTAATTTATTTTAATCACTATCCAAAATTCTAAAAGTTGAATTGAAATTCAAGATTTTTGGAAGCTCTTTCTCTCTAATGTTACAAATGTTCATATCATAGCTAATATATAAGTATATTTTTAAGTATATTTATAATTATATTTATAAGTTGTGTCTCCCTTTATATATATTTTTAAATTCAAGAGAATGATCTTTCTCGCATGTGGATATATTTAAACAATAATGACTGTTACATTAAAAAGAACAAAGAAATTTTGTAATGTTTCTCTGTCTAAACTCTTCCAAATCACTGCAAAAGTAATGTATATCAGTATTCTATGATTGCTTGCAGGCTCCAAATAAGGAAAAATTTAGAAAGAAAGATACTTCAAATCATCAAAACACTTATAAGAAAATTAACTGTGTTGATTAGCACGGCAAATAACTGTGAGAAAAGAGACACGCAAAACTCATGCTTCGCTTGATGGGAAAAGAAATTAACAAAATGAATCGTCTCTCAAAGACGAGATGAAATCATAAACTGAGAGCAAATTGAGGAAGAAATGGTCAGCAACAGAATTCTGATTGTCCATGCAGCGACGGATGGAAACCTTAATCAAACCAGAGACCCATGTTTTGTGATTTGAAAATGTCAACCTCCTTATTTGCACATCACATTAATTAAGCAAGCCAAAAATATCGGTTACTGATTATCATTTTCACATGGGCAAGACGCCAGTTACATTTTCCAAGTTACAAATTCAAACTTTTACAGAATCACAGCATTAAAATTATTCAAAAACTCTGCTTATTCTGTTTGATCTGTTTTGATTCAAATTTCTCCCTTTTTTCGGTCCTCCAATTTTTCTTATGGCACCGATAATTTCAATATACATGTTTAACTCCATGTCAAAAGGAATTATCAAAGAGTTTTTCAAAATATTTCAGACTATTGAAGATTAATTTGTCAATGAAATGATTCAGAAGTTTGATAAGCATTATCTGTATGTGCCTCTTGATTTGGCAAAAGATTTATTTTCATTTATTTATTTTTTATTTTTTGCTCGCTTTTTTAAAATTTCTGACTACTGCATCATTTTAAGAAATATAGAAGAGGCTCATGAGAGTGTGGAATGGTTACACTCTGCAACTGACAACAAAACATGGGCCCCGGTTCAACGCAACACTGAATGGCGTTCCAGACCACATACCGCATCGCGACTCCCGTCCTCGGAATCAAGTCGCTGTGATTTCTCCACGAGTGAATTGCAATGGTGAGGGGGGAGAAATTATGTGTTTGTGAGTGTGGTAGAGATAGAGAGATTGGAAGGAAGGTGAGATGGAAGAAAAGAGTAGGGCCAGGGATGTTTGAAATTAATCGAGAGAGAAGAGGAAGAGACAACATGGCTGATTTGTCTAATCTACCCAGAGACTGGCAGACTAAGGCTATATGATTCGTAGGGTGTGACAAATCAAGAAAAAGTCGTTTCCATTCTATCCTACAGAGCACACTCTATTTGTTACAGAAGAAGATGTGAGGATATCGTTCTCGTTAACCATTCAAACACCATGCCTTAACAAGACTGAGTTATCTACTTTGTAACTATCCTATACTCCATTCCAAACACTTTCCTATTGATGATTTCTAGTTGCAAACAGCATGCATGAGGTTTAGCTTGCAATTATATTATATCAATGCCAATAATTCATTGATTCCAAAATAGTCACAGCAATATATCTGATCAACCCAATCTATACAAATGTCCCACAGATGTTCAAAAGTGCAGAGGGAAAAGTCTACAATGCATATCAGTTTAACTCTACAGAATCTGCAGACCATATGAACTACTAAATTTCTTATTCCACTTAAGTATTTCCTCACAAGTATTTACTATTCTGACAAGAAAAAAAAAGAAAGGTCTATTGAATGAATGTTCGGATGACATGTAGCCTCAACTTGTTTAATACTTCAAAGATTTATGTAATGCAACTACTGCGAATATTAATGCATTGAATAATTAAAGGTTTTTCTCTCTCTTATAGCTTAGTTTAACCAAGGATACTTGACGTTTTTACATTAAGAGCCTGAACAGAGATTCAGAACTGTTGGAGTCCCATATATGCTGTACAATATCAATGAATGGGGAGGTATCGAGGCCTAAATACTGGCATTCCTGTTCAACTTACAAATATATTCTCGGCTAGCTTGATTGTTTAACTGCCCAATATATTATCTTCCTATAGAATTAAATTTCTATTTTAACTAGATTTCTCGTTATCGCGGGCAGCGTCGCCAGGGAGTTCCAAGATTTTGGCAGTCAGGTACTCTAGGAGGGCCATGTAAACAGGGGCTCCACCGCCGACCCTCTGTCTCTGTGCATAGTTAAATGTGTTATTAACCATTGAGAGAGGATATTTGTCACACCCTACTGGACGACATCATGCCATGGTGTACATGTATATGAAAGAAGATGTGAGATAACATGCACCATCACCTTAACATTCAATACTCCTGAGCATTTCAGAAAGCCTTTTTATAAGATTTAGTCTATAGTCTAATTAGCACGTAACACAATCGCCAAGACTTAAAAGGAATGCACTGAAGAGCCATTTCAATATCTTTAGTAGTACAGTTCAAAGGGGGATGCCGTAGGCTACTGAAATTGCTAAAGAGGGGATATCTTGACACTCTTTGCAATTATGTTCCATGTTCATAGGATTTCCTGTCAATTTCATCTGGGGATTCCCCCATCTAAAAAAATAGTCTCTTTTTTTTAAATACACATTTATCAAAATTTTGGCCACACTGTTTCAAGTTCCATCATGCCAACAAAACAATTGAGCTCTGAAATTCAAGAATGTTCAAGGTAGTCTTATAAAGATTAGCTTTGACTTAAGATGGAGGGGGTAGGGGGATTCTATTTGACAGTTGCTGTAAAAACGATTTCTCCCTTGTGACTACCCAGGAGTATTGAATCACTGTCCCGATACATATTTCTTTTTCTAGTAGATGTCAACATCGCATTCATCTAGACACTGAATATGTACACATGCTCAATGCTGTACATAGACTGAATATAGTCTAATGAAAGCTGGATTCTGTACAGAACTTGCAAGAAAACACTGACTTTTATAGAGTACTATTGGCAGCATAAGGTGCATTGAATACTGGAGAAGCAATGATATGAATTAACATTTGACAAGAGCATTGAAAACATCAAGTTATTTCCTATTTTTACTCAATTCATTGTCTTTCATCTCCTACTTTAATTTCTGTTTAAGGATAATACATATTGAAATCCAATGACTGACCTACATGTAAATTGAATGTTTTGCTGACAATCAAATATATTGAGTGAGTATCAAGTTTTATATGTGCAGAGAAATGTCAAACCCTAACTAACGATTATTAAACTTGCGATTGCCATGTGTTTCCTATGATAATGCTCACGACTTGTATTTCATATTATTCTGATTGAGAAATCTAATATAATAAGCATCATTACAACTACTATTATGACCAACTGAATGCTATTACTAAATTACAATTACTATTGCAGTATATCACAGATACTATGAATTTCTATTGCAATTACTATTACTAAATACTAAAAGTATTGCTATTACTAAAACTTCATATAATGTATCCATCAACTGGACATGTAAGTTATATGAATAACATTGAAAGCTACCTTCTTCTCATCCTCGTTGTTGTCAACGTATGGAACATGTGCCTCATAGCCACTCTGAGGGCGTGCTTCAAGCGTCCGCGCCTTGTCTGGAGTGACGACTTCGTCCGACCTGTCGGGGTCACGTGGTGATGATCCATAACCTTGGAAGGAAACACAGTCATTTTGATTTGATTAGACTAGATTACATTTGATATATTTTATTGCCTACAAAAATTAAAGAATCATTAAAATGAAAAGTAGGAGTTAGGCATTTACTTTGATATAGCATGATATATCATATATTTGTTTACATTGTCGCAGTCCGAGTCACATAACTACTGGTGATATCTAACAGAACTGAAGTTATATAATTCATGTAGATATGCCAATTGATAATGACAAAATCTCCCCTGATATGACACATCAACTTTTCCATTACCACTATTCTGTTACCACTACCTGTGCCCCCATCTTCAAAGAGCCTAGAGACAAGGGGGTATTTGTTGAGTGGACTACGAGTTAGCTGTGCGCAGACTTGTACCACCATTAATGGTATTTCCACTGGTGTCTGGTGTTTGCGAATTATGGCCTTCTGCACATGGAAATTACCAACCCACCCACTTTAAAATGTAGTGTAAATATTCTGTGATTTATTACCACCATCTAAACTTCTAGTATGCCTCTCGCTCGCTCCTCTTTCAACTGCTGGACTATCCCTGTCAATGAGGGCGCTAGCCTGTCTGGTCTGGAACTGTGTTCGTCCGCTGTAACGATACTTGGAGCCTAGCCAGAAGATGGGTCTCTTCTTGGGAGGTTCTGCATGTACAAGGCTGCAGAAAGACAGAGAGGGTAAGAAGGTTTTAAATGCCAATTACTATTGCCTTGACATATAAATTGAGCAATTAGTTGCATCCTACTTTTCCTTTAAATACACTATGAAGCATTTACAATCGTATTTGATAAATTACAGCATATACAAACAATTTTCTTCAAATGTTAAAAGACACTGTTCAAAGATAGACCCAAAAATATTTGTGTATCATGTCAAAACAAATACGGTATTTTTTTGTTGTTGTTTCTGTTTCGCCAAGCGATTGTCCTTGCCAAATCTAGAGTAGCCCCTTTAAAGATGTTTAGCCAAGCGATTGATTGAAGGCGGCTTCATTTTCATGTAATAGGATTTTCCTGATTTTCCTTGTTCTTTGTTAAATGGAGGACGCAGTAATTTATGCGCAAGACATGCGTGTACTTCAAGAATTTTAAAAGCCGCTTCGCATGTAAATGAAGTCGCCTTCAATCAATCGCTTGGCGAAACAGTTTCCATGTCCATCTCTATTATTCTTTGGGGGAGAGCAATGAAAATATTCCAACTTTTTAGTTGTATTTATTTAAAAAGCTAAAAATAGAGCAAAATAAACTAAGATAAAAATGCTTCATCATCCAGACACCAAAAAAATCTATCTCATATGTCTATATTACGAATGATGCCTTGCTCTGTAGCAGGTGCCTATGCCAGAGTTTGGCTGAACAGCTGAAATTTGTTTAGTGATGATATTAACATTATATCTTTAAATGCATTTAAGCCTTGTTCAAATATAATGGCGCAGACCCCAGCATTTTTTTTTTCTTTTGTTTTAAGGTTAAGTGTATTACGCTTCACATTTCTTTGTCAGTGACCTCAGTGAATACGTGTAAGACATTAGTTACGTGTAAGACATGAGTTGCGCGTAAACGTTTTTAAAAATATGCCATCTTGCGGCGGTTTACCACAGCTTATCCGAACAAGCCTTTACAATATGCTAAGTACATGTCACATACTTACCGGAAGAACGTATGGTGCTCTACACATACTTTCCACAAGCGTTTAGCTGCCCTATGATTGGCCAGCTTGAATCCAATAGTACTTTCAAATTGTTCAAACTAGAAAGAAAGAAAGAATAGTTGAAGACTGGTTAACATGGAGAAAGTTAGGTTATAAAAAGTGATTGAGACCAATATCACAAAGAGCATTTTTGTTAACAATAATTTAGAAAGATTTTTCTTCACAGTACTTCAGTTCAGTTCCATTTAAGTAACAACTGGGCCCCGTCTTACAAAGAGTTACGATTGATTTGGATCAATCGTAAGTCCTCCAATCAATCGTAAGTTTGCAGTCTCCTATCTCTTATGTACATAGTTGCGATTGATATCAATCGCAAATAAGTTGCGATTGATATCAACTCTTTGTAATACGGGACCCAGCTGTAGATAATATTACACAATTACAACTTTATATGAGCTACATATATAATCTTGCCTAGAAAGTATGTTCTTCAACAGATTATGACATCTGCACATGATAATATCAATGCTTATTAGGGCATTATTTCATTGACTGGATAGAATTGGGGATTTTCGTACATTTTTTGTAAATTGTTCTCTTGGAAAATTGAACCAAGTTCACATACAGCATATGCATACTGACTCTAAAAAGTTCCATTTAGGCCTCCTTCCAAAAGAGTTAGCGTGGAGCCCTGGAGTGGAATCCACTACCATAGCTATTAAAAAAATCATCATAGCATATTCTTCCCTTTGATAATAAGATAATCTTTCAGGAATATTAACATTGATATCTACTTTCATCAAAGTATCCACAAATAATTTTTTTACATATATCTTTACTCACTTCCCCTGGTCTAATTTTGATGTAGAACCTGTTTCTCTTATATGATATCTTGAGGATCTTTGGCCAGGCAAAGCGGTTTTATTCTCAGTCTATCTCAAATTAGATTTCTTTGATATTTGTCTACTCACTTTTGGTCTTATTAGATGAAGAAGTTCTTTCTTTTGCAGGATATTTAAAAGATCTTAGGCTTGGCAAAGCAGGGTTTTTTTTTAAAGTCTCTACAAGATAATATGTCTGTCTTTGACAGACATATAATATGACTCTAATTGGTATACTTACTTCTCCTGGTCTTATTTTGATGTAGAAGTTGTTTCTTTTATATGATATCTTGAGGATCTTTGGCCAGGCAAAGCAGTTTTATTCTCAGTCTATCTCAAATTAGATTTCTTTGATATTTTTCTACTCACTTTTGGTCTTATTAGATGAAGAAGTTCTTTCTTTTGCATGATATTTAAAGGATCTTAGACTCGGCAAAGCAGGGCCTTTTTAATTCTCTACAAGATAATATGACTCTCTTTGGTATACTTACTTCTCCTGGTCTAATTTTGATGTAGAAGTTGTTTCGCTTATATGATATCTTGAGGATCTTTGGCCAGGCAAAGCGGTTTATTCTCAATCTATCTCTATAGATCAGCAGCCCGTTGGCACATACGCCCAACATGATGTCTACTCCTTCAGAATCCTGGCAAAGAAAAAAAAAGATTGGGTAATTATGGTATTATTAATAAATACTGATACCCTTCTTTATGCAGGGTAGCCTCATCAGAATTAAAACTAGTTTCACTGAGGATCCAGCAATCATATTACTTTTAAAGATGGTATTAATAATGTTCATGCACAAAAATATATCACATGAATATTTGTGTGTACCCCCTTTCCAACAAAAATGAAAAGAAAAAGAAAAAGAGGTACTAATAACACCTGTGTTGATTAAAACCATTTAAAAGCATAGAAAGTAGCATTCTAAGTTTAGGGTTTGCAGAACCTTATTTGATAAAATAACAATTTTATACTTCATGGATGTCTCTGTATTTTGGTTTAAAAAATTAATAATCAAATTAGAAGAGAATAAAAAATTAAAAAGACATTTGATTGTTGGTAACTTGTTTTATACGTTTTTTTTTATATGTATAAAGGTACCAGTACTTTCTACAGAGTTAATAGGAACAAAAATACATGTTAATCAAATTATGAATGGGTATACTGTACAACACACAGTACCAGAGTACAGCATTAAGGACAGGAATTTCTAAACTGCCAATGTGATACAGCGATGCAGATGAGTCTTCAAAAAGTTAAAAGACGTTTAGGTCTCTCACGAGAGAAAACTAGATGTACGTATGTCATCTCTTGGGAAAATGCACAAATGTGTGGAATGCAACATTGCCAACGTAGTTCTGTGAATTTCTCATGAGCGGAGGGAGGTTTATTCTGGAAAGCAGCCAAGGCAGAGGGGATGTTCCATGTTTATCAGTTCATCAAGTGCCCGCAAGAAGGTTGTTACTGCCATCGACAATACAATATACGTGTACATGTAGCTCTTTATGGCCTTCTTGCGGGTACCTGACAAGTTATATGGAGGTGCTGAAAGAGGCTTACTGATAAAAAGTCACCTAGTGAATGACTACATTGGAATTTAGAGTGTCATGTATTGTAGGTTTTTGATAATTAGGTGTGAAAATTCACAGATAGTTTGGTGAATGGATGTCCATTTTCTCTACAGCCCCCTCTCTCTCTCTCTCTCTCTCTCTCTGTCTCCCTCTGTCTCTATTTGTCTGTCTGTCTGTCTCTAAACTTCACTCTTTCTGAGTATGCCATCCCCTCATCTCCCCACCCTCCAATATTGGCCATGGAGTGATGTAAAATTCTGAAACTAAGTATGTAGATAGTGCACCTTCTAATGAATAAGCCCACAAAGTTTCATGTCTCTATCTCAAACCAGAATGAATTGAATCTTTGATTTCTTGTCTTTGTTTGATACATACAGGTACTTTCTTCGTCTACAAATCCGAGATGACATTCTGCGAGGGAGAATGCCCTGCTCATTGGTGACACACGCCCTCTTGGGTTCGTACGTGGTACAGAGTGAGCTTGGTGATTTTGGTGAATATTGTCAAAAACATTACGGGGAAATGGCATATTTCGATCGAGAAAACAATGATTTTGGATCCCCCATGTTGCCGATTTAAGGATTCTAACACTTATATTCCTTCAATATAGTCATGAAACAAAAATTGATGCAGTGTGTGCAGAAATTATTGCCCTATCTACTTAAGCATTTGGCATATTTTTTAGGGCTCTGAATAAAAAATTATTGAGCCAAATAACAAAATGTGGAGTGATTGTTGCGAAAGGTTTCTGGCTAATACTCACCCTTGCGTGGTGTAGATCAACTCCATACATAGCAAGCTTCTTTGCATTGTCAAGGAAATGAAGATCGGCCTCAGCTGGGGTCTGCCCTCTATAAAAAAAATTAAAAAACATAAACAAGAAAGATTTAACATTTTTTCTTGATGTCTTTCAATAGACTGGTTTACTAACATAATTTTATGCATACTTTTTAAACAAAGGTTTTTCTTGACAACCTGGAGGCTTGCCCAAGACTTGTCTGACATTGCAACACATAATGTATGGAGACTGGATTCCAAGTATTGTAGTTCATTCATTGATAACAGGTTAATGGAATACCTCATCGCTAGATCCCCAAGAAAGAAAAATCCATAAATTTGAATACATGTATGCTAGTAAACAGGTCTATTCGGTGCTTCCCTAACCCAAAATGCTTTGACATATACAATCTACATGAATATGTATTATCCTTTAAACAGCCACTTTAATTTCCTTTCATTTCTGTTATTACCAGGAAAAGCATAATCAGTAACAAGGAAAGAATGGCAAAGGAAATAACAGTAACCAATGACAAGTCCAAACATAACAAAGGTGAGAAACTTTATAGCTAAATGTCATGTAAATGAGTACCTAATGTTCATGTGTCTTTAAAGATAAAGTTGAGTTCTGATCATGTGACTGCATTGTGTAAGAATCTTGAAGCAATTGGGAAAGGTTGATCATGGAGCAGATAAATATTGGTATTGAGGTTTTGGAATAATCAAAATGATAAGTAATTGGCCCAGTCTTGTTAAAGGTTACTTGCACTGTAAACATAAATGTGTTTATGGGACTACACAAACATGTGGCATGAAAGTGTGTTCCACAACCATTAGCTGTTACTTGTCACATTTTGAATATCAGGGCATTTGAAGAGCAATCATTTTTAGGGGACACTTTATCAATATCAATGATGCTCTTCCACACCAACATCCAATGTGTTAGGAATGAAAAATGTCACCTTTCCCAGAACTCAACCTTCTCTTTAACTGAGAATTGCATTTTCTTACTAGGGAAGTGAGTACTTGGTTTTCAGTTTCCAAAATAAACACAGATTAAAAGGAAGCAGGAAAAGAAGTGATTCTGCAGTCACTACACGACAGAACCAAATACCAATAGGTGAGAAATATCATAGCACTGAAATAGTGCTCTGGGGGTGGTATTTTGAAAACGATGTTATTTTTTTGTTGGTAAAACAATGTTAGTTGTCATAACAAATCAAAATTAAGACAACTTATTGGTTAAGGTCTGTACAGAGCGACAAAAGAGACATCTGCCTAAGCACCAATGGTAACTGATAGTTAACATTGTTATCAATGCCATGCTTGTCCCCCCACCCTCTTCCCCATCCCTTCCTCTCCTTCCCTCTCCGTCCCTCTCCCTCCTTCTATCAGCCCCTCCTCAGCCTACCCAGCCAGATGGCATGTGTCTAACCTGTGCGTCTTATGTAACTCCATTACTTTCTCGTCCAGCTCTTTCTTCCTCTCTGGAGCGAAGCGGAATTGACCAAGGTAGGCTGTATCGATGCCATGCTTGTCAGCATCAAAATCACCAAGCTCACTCTGTACCACGTACGAACCCAAGAGGGCGTGTGTCACCAATGAGCAGGGCAGTCTCCCTCGCAGAATGTCATCTCGGATTTGTAGACAAAGAAAGTATCTGCATGTAGCAAACAAAGACAACAAATCAAACATTCAATTCACTATAGTTTTCATTATTTAAAAGTGCCTGAAAGAGGGAATATCTCCACACCTTGACTTACGCTCTCTCAGCCTCCAAAGTACAAACATCTTACATCAAACAGTCAGGAGTGGAAATGGTTTTCACAATCTCACCCTCCCCCTCCAATGAATCTTCACAACACAAATAGCCCTAACTTTATCAGGGATCAAAGCCTGATTTACTTTATTTCTTCCTTCCTCCTTCCTTGCTTTTTCTTTCTTCTTTCTTTCTGTCCCTCTTTCTCTCCTTCTTCCTTTCTTTCTCGTCTCTATCCTTCTCTCTAACCCTTCATCCAGCCTCTTTTAAACTGCATATACCTCTCAAATCAAATTTTCCTTTATTTTCCCTATTTCTCTACATGTTGAACAGACCATTACCTTTTCCTTTCATGTCAAACAAGCAGTCAAAGTGAGATTAATTTATGTTATCCATAAAGGTATTTGTGGAGCATTTGTGATTGATGTTTTCCTACTAGAATCTCATCAGACACAGGGAATGGGTCATTTTTCACCTTCGCCCTCATTCCATAAGCTATGTTCACATGAAACCGTCGTAGTTTAAACTTCAAGTTTGCGAAACCTCAAAGTTTAAAAAAACAATGATCCCCTCACAACAACGAAGGTTCACACGGGACTAAAACAACAACTCATCAAAGTTTTAAACTACAACCGGGCAACCAGTGGTTTTAACAACAAGCTGGCATAATCTCAAAGTTAACTGCATCCCTCGGGTACATAACTTTGAGGACCCCCTAACAGCTCATATTCATCACTCAAACCACAGTATCATTTAGGGTGTCCACACTTGTACAAGCATTGCTTTTTAGTGGACCCCTCTGTTTCCAATATGTATTCTTAAATTGTTGTAAATGTTTAAAACTGATTTTGTATTGTTTTGTTGGAAACATAAATAAATTGAATTGAATTGAATTGAATTGAATTGAATTGTTACGTAACTTTGAGTGAGGGCCCCCACCACAGCTCGTATCCATCACACAAGCTATATAAAGATCACTTGTGGTTTATAACTTTGAGTAAACTTAAAATAGCATAACCACAGGCATCTGCACAGTCCCTAACTACAAGATAACCTCAAAGTTTAAAACCATGACCTAAACTTAGTTTACAGACTGTCATATGAACCTAACTACGGTCTCACAGGGGTATCTCTGTCCTATTGCATTGATTTATGTACCCGGAGATGACATGTTTATTCTGCTAAAATAAACCTCAGTCCCTCTTCTACCAAAAAGACTCCAGTGCCCAATACAGAACCCTCTCTGACAGAAAGGAGAAAGTAACAATCCAATGTATTCGACAATTTATTTCTTTTTTTATAACTTGAATGGACGAGTAAAATCCAAAATGCTTCTAATTTAATGCAATTAATGGATAATTCTGAATTCAGATAAAAAGGAATATACCACATTTGTCAAACACTTGATTTGATAACATGGTTCAAGCGATATACACGTAGTTGTAAATGTTTCTTAATTCCTTCTGCATCTAACATTGTAAAGTTTCAGCTGTCCAACCAACCCACAGAAATGCAGGGAGTTTTTAAAGCTGCTTGTCACTTTGCACTTAGGCCTGGTTCTCCATTCACATCACTTTCCATTGACCAGCATGGAATGAAAAATATTTGGATGATTTGTCACTCTCGTATGGCTTTATAAACGTTCCCACACACCACCAGGCATATACATGTATCTCCTCAATATCATCATTCAAGTCACTTTCCACAGATTGTCACAGAGAATGCAGTATGGTATGAAAATATTTAGACGATTTGTCACTCCTGTAGGCTTTAAAAAAGAAACCCCACTCACAGCTAGATATTTGAGTTACATGTATACTGTATGTAAAAACACTGTTTACGGTATAGATTTTGTGATGGTAGGGGGAGGAGCATTTAGTATGGAAAGCTTTGACAGACTGGTGCGGTGTAAAATATATCTGGATGATTTTGTCATCCTTGTTTGGTTTATTAAAAAACAAGATTATATCTATTATTTAAACATATTTGTGGCTTACACCCAGTAAATAAGATCGATTGATTGATCTGTAATTGAAAAACAAGTCGGAAAAAAATCTTGTTTTTCAATTACAGATCGATCAATCGATCTTATTTATTGGGTGTAAGCCATAATTATGTTTAAATAATTGAAATTTCTCCCAGGAAGCATTACATTTATAAAAGATGATCTTTGTATGGGAATGGGGGTAGCTACATAGAAAGAACAGGATTTTAAAACACAATTTACTTTGAATGTTAGCAAGGTTTATACATTGCAGTAGGGATTATCAATTTTTTGTCTTTCTTTTTTGTGTGTTGTAGTTGTAGTTGTAGTCTCCCCAGTATTAGTGATGGAATGCACAATCTAGGTTTAATGAGAGAGAAAAGAAAATCTTTGAAGCCCCCTTCCCTCTCCCATCCGCCAATGGATCTCTTAGACTGGTAATTAATACAGAGATTTTTGTTTTATTTGTTTTAGTGAGGATGTTGCTAGGCCTATAAATTCTTTTCGTTACAGTCTTTTCTCAGGTAAAGTAGTACCAATTATCAGGATACATGCTGGAAGGACTCTAGACTAGAGTGACCAAATCAACCCTTTCTCTGCAGTCATAGAGTCTTACCTTGTGATATCTTCTTTGAGCTGTGCTGGATCTGGTGGATAAAACTTGACATTGAAGTAGAATAACCAGGGTCCATCTGTAACAAGGAGAACAAAAGATACATGGAATCGTTATTTAGAGATAATGCCAGGCTCCATACTTTTAAAGCAACATTGAATACAAATGGAATCGTTATTTAGACTAGAGATACACGTAAAGACAGGCTCCATACTTTAAAGCGATATTGAACTGATAAATTGATGAACTTTCTGCCAACACCGCAGCTAGAGAAGCAGCGAGTTACGGGACCATACTGCTACAGCTGACCTGAGATTGCGCTAGAGGGGATTTTGAGGCAGTGCGAGTACAGTATGGCTTTAACTGTTTGCGTAGAGGACCCAGATTGAGAATTTTAGGCTCCGTGTGCATGAGCCCCCGTATCTAGATACCTACCCCCTGGACAACCATCTCCCGGACAACCATCCCCCAGATAACCATCCTCTAGGACAACCACCCTCTAGGACAACCACCCTCTAGGATGACTACCCCCCTAGGACAACTACCCCTCAGGACAACCACCCTCCGGGACGACTAACCCCCGACAACTACCCCACAGACAACTACTCCCTAAGACAACCACCCTCTAGGACAACTACCCCCTAGGATAGTTGTCCGGGGGTAGTTGTCCTAGAGGATGGTTGTCCTAGGGGTAGTTGTCGGGGGTTAGTCGTCCTGGAGGGTGGTTGCCCTAGGGGGTAGTTGTCCTAGGAGGTAGTTGTCCTAGAGGGTGGTTATCCTAGTGGTGGTTATCCGGAGGGTGGTTGTCCAGGGGGCTAAACCATGAGCCCCATGTAAAAGCTTTGAATTTCAGGATCCAAAGGTAATTAGTTAGTTAGCACTGAGCAATTGATAACGAAATGTAAAATTCTTATTTGTTATACATGTAATAGCTAGCATTGTGCATTACAAGCTTAGGTTGTTCATCACTTCTTTGAGAAGTGATGCAACATGTGTACATATTAAATTCAGCATACAGTGTACGTGTACTGTTCCTGACCAATATCTATTAAAAAAGACTTGAATATGTTTTATTTTTTATTTTTTAAATAACTTGTAATAACTTGTAATAACTTGTTTCTCAGGACTGGGACTGGGAAAAAATTGCTATACAAATTTACTGAGAATCATTCACCACAAGAACCTTTCTGACAATACAATTTTTCAATTGAATTTAAAATGATGGCTTCGTACATGTATTTCTTCTACTCTATCAGAAAAATCTCACGCAAAGTCATTTGCTGGTACCTGCACATGTATAGTAATTGAAATACTAACGACTATGAAAGAAGCCCTCACATGACTGATATTGCCTCTAACATTTAACTTGACAACACTTACATGAACATGTATATTGCAAATTAATATGATTTTACCAGTATTACACGTATTACATTCACGGTAAAAACATATCTTGAAGGTACTACCGGTATGTCCAATTTGCAGGCCAAAAAAATGAAAAGGTTAAATTCCAACGGCATTTGAAAGACAATACTAATTTAGAACTTCCCTCAAAACGAAGGGGCTTGAAAATGGCTTTAGTCTGAAAATAACGACCATTAGTTGTCGAATCGACTTAAGTGATTGCAATCACCTATGTAATAATCTGATTTTCAGACCCTTTTACCGAATGGTTGTACGTTTGTGCTGCACAAAGATTCAATCAGTTTAATTTTGGCCATTACAAGTAATGGGTTATTGATGTAGACAAATGCTCATGTACCTGTTATGTATGTAATTACCAAAGAAAAAACATGTCAGTCAGTCACTCAATAGTGTCTGACAGTGAAGTCTAGAAGGTAAACGGATTCCCTTGCATAATTTGAATACTAGGACCATAGCTCCATGTTAGGACACTGCTAATGTTTAAATTTCACAGATAGGACATACATGACATATTCATAATTCCTGCAAAGTTCTACAGAATTTGATGTTGGCTGCAAAAGGGACATAGTACCTTTAAACCCTTGTATAACATTTTTCAGACATGGATATGCCAGAGAGTTTAAACATTCAAACTAATTAAAGGGTAAACTATATATGGCCTACCTACCCAGTGAGTAAGAAGATATTGTAGTACTGGTACTCAAATGAAAGATCTGGATACTAATATGATTTAATTAATATTAATATGATTTACATGTATTACATTTAAGCTAAAAATCATTCTAAACCTAATAAAACTCCTCAGACTACATTTTTCAGATATGGTATACACAAGACAGTTTGAATAATAAATAAATAATTTCAATGTTAATGGATTTCTTCTGAAAATTTGAAGAAAACAAAATAAGGTAAGCAGACAGAAGTTATAGGCTATGTTTTTCCTCTCTTTTTTCTCGTTATAATGGGGGAGGGCAATTTTTAAGTAAAACTGGGCCCTGTATCATAAAGAGTTGACACAGATTGAAATCAATCGCAAACTTGAAATCAATCGCAATTGTGTACTTAAGAGTTAGGTTTCAAGTTGCGATTGATTTGAATCAATTACAACTCTCTCCAATACCCCTTTCAAACTGGCCTGATTTTCATTTGATGCATCCGGACGCATCCAATGAAATGGCCACTATGAAAGGTACAGAGGAGAAAAAGCCGATAGAATAGCCAATGAAAAGAAGAGAAATAGGCGATTAAATTCTCCTGCTCAAGAGGAGCAGAAATTCTCTTTCTATCGGTGTGACACCGATGAAACAGCCACTGTGAATGCGTTCAGGAGAAAACACCGATTAAAAGACCGATGAAAATGGTCTAAGGTCGCAGTCACGCGCCCTTTATCGTAACCAGCTGTGTTTGTTGACTTTTTGTTGAACATGCTGCATGCTAGCTAGATGGGGCGCAGGCTTAATAATTGCGCAATAATTCTTCACTTCCGCAAGGCCTCGCCGTGCAGCGAGTGAATTTCACCGGCAGTATGAAAGCGATAGCGGTGGAAACGGCGGTTTCACCTTTGTTTACATAAGGAAGATTCAATCGGTATTTTCATTGGTGTGATTCCGATAGAACCAGTTTGAAAAGGGTAGACGGGGCCCTGGACTTTCTAATAGTGTGTTATTACTGACTGTATGAAGCACAGCATACTTTATTTATTTTTGTTAGGCTCGATCTGTTTAATATAAGAGAGTGCAGGGTCATCCGAGACCATCCATGTTTTGAAATCATTTTGTTTAGTTTTATTTTAATTTTTGTTGTCATAAAGTGTGAAATAAATGCAATTTTCTAGATCAAATTCTAGATCAATTTTCTAGATCAAAAGTACGAATGTACTCCAGGTGTACTAAGAGACATCTGATAATAGAACAGATACTACCAGTGCTTTTTCATTTAGGTTTCTCATATTACAACACACCCTCCCAACCATGACACAATGGATCTCATCTCACTGCCACTACTACACTCAAAATATATCCCATGACCTTTCTCTCGCTTTAGTCTCTGCAATATTGGCAATTTCTCAACGACTTAAATGGATGCTGCCAGCTCTAATGTGCCATGACGAGTAGGGTAAGAGAGGGAGAAGAGGAGAGAGAGAGAGAGAGAGAGAAAGACAGACATACAGACAAAGAGAGAGAGACAGACAGAGAGACAGAGTGAGAATAGAGAGATATGCATTAGTATAGCCACATTGTCGGTGCATTGTCTGATCACAATATATACACTGTTCAAGGAAGAGGGAGAAAATATTCATCTTGATTAATACACATGTGTATGAAGTCACGTCTACATGAATGACATACAAGAATAGAAGTTGGGTTATGTCAATGAGCGAATGTACAGTGTAGAAGTGAACAAGTACATTTGTACATGACTAGAGGGCACATTTGATGTACAGTTGTAAATATGGATGCTCAAATGTTCAATGGGGAAGAATGACCGACATCGAACAAGATGAATGTGTGAAATAGGCCTATGTTCATAACAGAATAGTAAGGCTTAAATGTTATCTGCCACTTATGAATATTTCTCCTACTTTATTTTGCTTGGCCAGTACATTATGTACATGTATGTACCCTCTTCCCCCAATTCCCCTCCCAAATCATAATTATTTGGTATTTTATTGCTACAGTAATTTCAGAAGCACTAAATATTATATTCCTGGATTGGGAGAGGGCCGTCTTACTCTACTCAATTATGCAAATTTGGGGGGAAAATGCATTTCGTTTCTTTCTAGTATTAAACAGATCTTCTCAAATATGAGTGTAGAAGATAAGTCACCATAATGTATGCATGATGAGCAATTCATAGGGGACTTTTATATCATTTCAGGACATATTTTGATGCTTCTTTCCGTCATTTGACCATGACAACTTCCCCTCTATATCAACCGTCATTTCATAATCATACTTATACCCCCCCCCCCTAATCTCTCTATCTTCCCCTCTCTGTCTCTCCCTCATTCTCTCTCTCCTTCTCTCTCTCATTCATTGTTCATGCACAGTGTCCATTTATTGCTGTCAATACCAGGGCCCTGCTGCATAAAACTTACCACTGATGGTAACTTTGCCATCAATATTAACTACCATGGCAACATCACTCAACAGCCAATCAAATCAAGGTTTCCCTTGGAAGTCGCTGTCACTGAAATTAGTCAAAATGGACAATTTCATTCACTGTCTGTGTCACACAAAACACTACCCCCCCCCCCAAAAAAAAAGAAGCTCAATTTGGTCCCAAATCATTAAATTCACTAATAAAAATTGTGCAATCAGCATGCAAGTGTTTGGGCTAGGGAGGAGATACATGCAGGTCAATGACTTTAACTAGACCACATGTAACATTAGAGTCCTGGAACCACTTCAACTAACAATAATGGGAATATCCTTCAGATTTCCTGAATTAATCTGATTGAATTTCTACCACAGCGTGAGATGATCAACTATTTCCTTGCTTCAGACTAGGCACACATGCTTCACGCTAAGATCCCCAAAAAAGCTCCATCCACACAAATCCCATTATTTTCAAAAAAATTATGTTCCTTTTCAATAAAATTTGGTGAAGGATAGTGCTTGATTTATTTCAAAAGAGAATGAAAATGAAAGCAGAGTTTAATGATATAGGATGGAACATCCTAAATTTGGTGGTTTATGATAAATTATTAGCAATGATCAATTTTCTCTGAAGTAACAAGTAAGAAACCGTTGAGTAATCCAAGCCCTAACCCTTTCTATACCTAGTTTTCCCAGACACATCTGAGACAAGTGAACTAGATACACTGTGGGACTGTAAACATCCAATCGGGATAAGATTTGTATTTACTCAGACATTCAGTAAAAACCACATATGTCTGGGGATGCAGCACCAGGTTTGAAAGACCTGACAGGGCCGCATCCCTGATCAAAATAATGATAAAAGTAAACAAATATAACAAGATACATGATGGATACCCAAACTCAATCAAGTTCAGAACTAAAGAGCAACCCCAATCCCTCTCGCACGCCAAGATAGTTTGTCCTCCACCCATCATTAGTAACACCATCTGTTAAGTACAGAAACATGGCTACACATACATGTCGATTTAATGCTCCGGTGAAAAAGACGACTCTGTTAACAACATGAAATTTCCAATGATGTGTGAAAGGGTCTCTTGTTTTGATACCTGGTATGAAACGCGATTATAATGTGAGTATGAATCATACATGCAATGATTTATTCAGATGTTCATTAGCTGAGCAGCGTCTAGAACAATGTAATTATTGGGAGCCAGGAGACGTGTTCATGACAAAATAATTGCACTTTCACACATCTCTTGTTACTCCCATAACATACAAATAACATTTTACAGATTTTGAAAAAATATCAAAATCTGCAACATTCAGGTCTATTGAGCCAGGTTATTGTAGAAATGTTGCTACAAATGTATTAATGTGCACCCATATATGTACTTATTTATTTTCATTATTTTCATTCATTTCATAAATTTGTATTAGAAATGAACATTTAATGGAATAAACTTTACAAGATATTACCTATGCAAGGAGTATCCCCGAACTCCTTGCCAAACTCCCAAACTAAATTGCCAATAATACCCTCCAGAATATTTTTTTTATAGTGCTGTGTACGTGCTACATTTGAATATAATCTGTATTGTGTGTAATCACAACTCTTGCCTCTACATATAAAAAAAAAATTCTGAAATGTGGCAACTGGAAGCAATCAAATTTCAACAATAACATTGTTCCATTCTTGGTAGGTAATTCTTTCTAAACATTGCACACAGCATAGCATCCTGTTTGAAATTATGATGGTATTTATATTACTTTGATATAAATCCATACCACTTCCAGAACAACCCATGCATAGATGAACAGATTATAATACATTTACTTTTACATACACAATCCTTTTTGACAATATGAATTGACAAATCAGTGAATGTTTGTATATCCTCCATAACTCCCATAAGTCTATTGTTATTTGCTTCATCCCATTGTGTGTGGAAATAAAGGTGGAAATAAAGCTGGATATTGTATTGATATTGAAATCTACCCCAGTTCCCTCAAAAAGCTAATTGCTGTGCAATTGTTAAAAGATATAGAGGACAATGTAACATTATCTTCCCTGTAACTGAAAAACAAAATATTTCTTTCAAATAATTTTTTTTTGAAGTTGTAAAATTTTATGAAGGATAATGAAACAGTATGTTCCCTGTAACTGACAAACGAAATGCTTCCTTCAATCAATCAATCAAAGGAATATGGTTGTAAAAAAATTACATTCTCAATAGAATGACCCTATTATATTCATTGCTTGTACTATCAAGTAGAAATAGAGGTCCAGCATCAACCTGTATCCCACAGTTTATCATGATCATATCGATAACTGAACTTATGGAGGACAATGAAACAGTATCTTCCCTGTAAAATTTAATGGAAAACAAATTATTTCTTTCAAATCAATCAACAACAATAGTTGTAAAAATGTATATACTGAATATATTGACCCCATTCTTTGTAATGCTTGTATTATCAGATTACATACATATAGGCCTACAGGTCCATGTAGCAGCAACCTATGTCCTACATTTTATTAAGAAGGTCATCTTTGCTGTATGCGTTTGTACAGTAGACAGATATATCATGCTTATTGTGTTGTAGGCCAAGTTAAATTGATTCCTTGTTTCTTGATCAGATTTTGAAAACCAGGAGAAGGTTATAAGTAATTGATTGTTACTTCTTTTTTGCACATACAAATGCTATGGGGTCAATTTCAGCATGAATGTTCTAAAAAGGATTTTAACTTGCTGCTTCACTACAGAGCTCCAAATTAGTCAAAACACATTTAAAATCCATTCATATAACAATTTTGGTAGGTCATTGAATAGATTTTCAATAAGGTTCTATTTTGTTTTCTTCCATATCATAAAGAAATATCAAATTACAAAACAAGAAGCAGGAGTGGTAGAGAAAATAGGAATTAATTTAATGTGGCTAAGGTTTGTTCAAGGGCACCTCAACGACCAGATAAAGAAAAGAGCCTTCCACTATCACCTTATTTAGAAGGAGCTGATAATGATATTCACAACTTTTATTCATGGTTTTGCTTGATTACCATGTCATATAGAAGCTTAACCTTGCCTTACCATGCATGAAGCATGAATCCCTTATCAACATGCCACTAGCTAGCCCCCATTCAGACTGCCAAGAATTATAGTATATATGTAGCTGTCTGAAAATGTTTAGCTGTACAATAAGTTTGTTTTTTTACTGGTCTGAAAAATCATATAATATACATGTAATCCCATATAATGACACAGATATTTTAGAAAAGTTACCATCAATGTTTCAAAGGAATTCAACAAAGAAGTGTATAACTGGGTTCGGGATACCATGGGTGAGCACTGATGATTAGGGGACCGTTTCTCGAACCGTCATAAGTCTAACTTCTTAGACATCCTATTGCAACGTGTGTTATAGAATTAACATGCGTTTCTATGGGATGTCCACGAACTTAGACTTATGACGGTTTCAAGAAACTGGACCCCAGCTAGCTATCATGTCAACTGACCACTTTAAAACTATTTCTTTACACACAGTTTCTTTATATGATGTTACTCCATACAATACTTGTTTCATGTGTGTACATCCCTTTCACTACATGATGATTCACTACATTATGATTCTTTATACACCATTTCTTTATTGAAGTATCATATCACTTTCCTGGTGTCTGGACAGGCTACTAATCTATGAAGATGGATGGGAGAGATTTACAGTGTGAGAGGTCTTCATCTAGTCTAAATCCTACCCATAACAATCACCTGGACCCATTAGCACCGGAAATCTAATCTAGCATCCCGAAAGGGTGCAAGTCAAGTACTGTGTTTGTGAGACCAGTGTGAGAGGTCTTCATCTCATCTAAATCCTTCTCATAACAATCGCCTGGACCCATTCACACCTGAAATCTAATCAAGGATAACCTATCTACACATAAAGCTAAAATGCTGAATCTCAAGTGCTTTGTAGAATAGAGACAGAGAGAGACAGATGCAGAGGAAATTGCATGAGGATTTTTTTTTTTTAAACTATAAAAAAAGACAATTTTAAAACATGTGGTCCAGTTGTAAATACCGAAGAGCAACCAATCAGTTTGTTTCAAACAAAAATATCGTCTATTGAAAGGTCTACAGATATCAGGATTATACTTTCAGAAAAGCTGTAATATGAGCTTGGAGAATAACAAGGCAATCGGATACAAGACAAGTGACTGAACAGTGAAAAACTGAAAAAGAAAGAATAGAGAGGTGGGAGAAAGTTACATACAGAAAGATCGGGAGGAGAGAGAGAGAGAGAGAGCGAGCGAGAGAGAGAAGAGATACAGATAGAAACACAGAAAAAGACAGAAAAGAAAGAGTGGAGAGAGAGAGAAAGAGTGGAGAGAGAAAGAGTGGAGAGAGAGAGAGAGAGAGAGAGAAAAAGTACAAGTATCTATCATTGAAATATTCTTTGAATGATTAGATGAGAATTAGACATGCTCAAAATTCTGACAGGAAAGAATGTATCCCCTAGCATAGTATGTAGATTCATATTGTGACTCAGACACTTACTGATAAAAATACAATCATCTCGACCACTTCAAGACATTTTCATACAGTACATGCAGTGCCTTAATTTTCACTGCGAATGATCATTTATGTGAAGGGGTAAATCACAGCGTCTGATGGCCAAGCATGGAGCAGGCTTTGAGTATAGAACGAGAGGACTTGACCTCAATACATGAATGAATAATGACTTCTGCTTTAAAGTACTTCTAATTCTAGCCATGGGCAGGTGCATAGTAAAGAGGGTTTTTGCGAAATAGAGGTTTAACAGAGCAGACCGACTTCTGTAGTAATTTGAGCCATCTAAGAATAGGGTTCCTTATATCGTCATAAGATCTTAAATTTAAAAAAGAATCGCTTCATCGCAATGGGAACACATCTATATGTCCAGGTATGCTTGTAACAGGAGCAGAAAATTGAAATACACGAAGACAAAAAAAAGCATTGGAGAAAAAAAAAAGCCAGGAAAGGGAGAATTTTGAGAATGAAAAAAAAAGAGCTTGATTAATTGTTCAAAGATGTACTATACATAAACAAAGTGATACACTGTACAATAAAATAATGTTAATGTGTACATTTGACCCTGGTATTTTGGATGAGATATTTATCTTATTCTGTATATGCCCATATGCAAATATGTTGTTACTTTAGTTTTACAATATGATACTCAGTTTTCAAAATTCTGTTTACAGATTTATTAAAGAGCCCTTCTCATGCAAAAATAACAACAAAAGTTGAAAATTAGACAGTCTCTCTTGAAATTCAATTTCAAGATAACCACTGAAGTGAAGATCCCCTTTAAAGAGAGAAGATTGATGAGTTTGAAAGCGGTGGGAAACAGGTACTTTCCCAGGCCTCCATCTTACAAGAGACATCATCTTTTAGCCATCAGCTACATAAAGGTCATGTCAAAAGGTCACGGGGTCAACACAAATGGCTGTAGGGGGTAACTTGACAGGGGAGAGATGGGTGAACTTGGCATCGTACGTTACTCGGTCATTCATTGTTTCATATTGGAAGAATCAATGAGGAAAAATGGACCAAATATGAATGCCCACTTGAACTTGAGCTTGAAGAGAGAGATATCCAAAAACTAAGAGTATGAAAGGTCTACTACATGTACATGTAATAAGATCTAATCATGTCAAAAGCACCCTCAAAGGTTTTATTCCTATTCTTTTATATTCCAAATAAAGATGAAATTTCCTATCTTTGATTTTACAAGGTGGATTTGAGCTCTTGATAAAAACCAATTGAGATTTTTTTTTTTTAATGAAATACAATACTGACTTTATATCACTAAGGAGAGACATAGCAATTGACCGACTAGACCTCTTGAATTTGAAAGATGAGAAAAGCTTCCGCTAATACAATGTTGCTTCCTATACTTAACAAATAAAAGAGGCCCACTTCCATTTTTTGTTTCACATGGTGGTTTTGGTTCTATATTCTTAATTGCCAGTCAAGCTGAGCGGATAATTCTCTCAATATCCTATCCCATTAACATTTTACTTCAATGATATCATCTTGTTATTAAACTACCCACTCAAAGCAAACACTTGACTTCCTAAATCACTTAGCTAGGAACAATGTCCACTATGCTCATCAAGTGCTCTGTTTTACCTTGATGCAGTATACTTACCACAATGGGTTGTTGGCATGAATGGGATAACCTTTAGTATCACTTACATCTCTCCAGTCATGTCGGTGATCTCAAGATACACTAGATACAAATTACAAGTGCATTCTAGGACAGAGTTTATATCGGGCATCCGTACTCTTGACTCCATGGGGTATATAATTCTAATCATATCTCACTGTCCGTGTGATTTGAGGCCTAGCTCACGCCACATTTTCCAGCACATGAAGACACCTCATTTTGGATAGAGAGGTACTGCAAGATACATGTATCATCTCATGGTGTGGGATAACTATGCATGATAGAAAATATAACTAGGGGGGATACAGAAAAACATAGTATTTGCTGTCTAGAAATCTAGAATTTTCTTTTAAAAAGCTACTAACGAACAACTTCAACACTGCTCCCAGTGTATGGATTCAAGCAAAACATGATTCAAAAGAATCAAATCAAAATTCAGGTTAGATAAGGTGACTAAGGTCTATGTAAACACAACCTACGTCTAAATATGCAGTGTAATTGAGTGAGGTTTCGTGATGGTCATCTTAGGGCGAGACAGAGATTAAAACGAAACGTGTTTGTTCACTAATTTTGATCTCATTGTAACACATCCTATCCTAATACATATAGGCCCTTTATACATTGTGACAATGTATTGAAACAGTGAATCATTTGTTTTATGAACAAGCATCCTGCCTGAAGTCAAAGACGTAGGTCCTATGTATACAGGGGGTGTTTCACAAAGACTAAGATCGACTTTAAGTTGGACTTAAGTATAGCAGGCCGTTCATGCCATTGTTTTCTCTCATCATTTACTGGCATTGGTCAAACAATGGCACGAACGGCCTGTTATACTTAAGTCCAACTTAAAGTCGATCTTAGTCTTTGTGAAACACCCCCAGGCCTGCATCTACAGTTAACAACTAAATCATCCATACCCCTTGTAAATTTGATGTTTTTTTGTGACACAAGAATGAAAGGTGGACTGGTTGAATTAGGGCCTTTGTTATAATATTTTAAATGTAAGCTTTAATACACGCATGTCACATTCTCAAGAAACATACATCGGACAAATCAATTTTTCACATCCCTAAAAATTTAAAAACTTGGTAAGACTATGACATTGATTCATACATCTACTTTTTTTCTCTCTCTCTCTTGAATTTCTAAAATTCAAATTCTTATCAAATCAAAAGTTTCATTTGATCATCCCATCTGTTTTTGCAATGTGTCATTGAGGCTGACTTCCATTCACCAATCCTTTCACACACCCACATTCAATCTATAATAATATATCAAAAGGAAGTACATGTGTTTTGTTTGTATTTAAAGTCAAGTTCTCTCTTCCTATCTTTTAATTCTAGGTTTTCCTGACTGATCAAAGCTATGATAGCATTTCGCATGCAAATGTCACATTATAAGTTAGTATTTTTCACTAAGTGTTCTTACTAATTGACATTGATTAATGTTGCCTTCCTCACACATGAAGTGTCTGAAACGTGGCTTTTTTCATTTCCTACTACTGAAAGGAAACTTCTTAAAGGCAATTACTAATTCCATCAATCTCTATAGTTCTGAATACATGTCATAAAGAGCTTTTCGGATTGCATGGTAGCTGGGTTGTTATTTACATTTACAGTATGTCTAGTCCAAATAATTCTAGGAACAGGTTTCCCATCAACTTTGCATTTACTTCCCCTGGATGAAGAGAAACAACTGTACATAAAATGCCTCTGGTATGGGCACTACATAGGCACAGTATAGAATCTACCGATCCCTGTGAATATTACACAAATGGCAGAAAAAAAGTTTAACAATAATACTGGAGCATGGAATTATTCCTTTATAACATCCTAGACTTAATGGCTATTTTCACATGACTTCACCTATATTTCATCTTCTTTAGAGCCTTACCGCTTTAGAACTCTTTGAGAACTGACTAAATAATGATCACCTATTTTCCACTTCTTTTTATACCCTTCCTTTTATTGTGGATTCCAAGTGCAACCCTGAGGCAATACGAGTATGAAGAGGGGAGTGTCAATTTGACTTTGTGGCACAAAAGGCCAGTCCTTATTAGCCCACTTTTCCTAAATAGCTTGATAATTCTGATCCTGGGAAATTGGCCTGATCACCACTAGCTCGAGTTAATTCGTGGTGAAGACTCAAAGTGCCAGTTGTAAATTGTCCTTTCGCACTTGGGATACTAGTTCAAGCTATATATGTATGCCTATCACCACAAGCAAACTAAAGCTTGTTCATGAAATAGCCCTCTATTTGACCATTTTCTGTGATCATTTGCTCTGAAGATATACAAGGGGTGTAATGCTGGCTTCGTGCTTATACTCTGTACATGTAGCTTGGGCAGGTGTACTAACATATTCAAATGTATGGATGTTTCTTTCCTGGGGACCTAGTGATGAGTTATTCATTAACCTGTTATTAATGAATGAACTACAATACTTGGAACCCAGTCTGCATACAATATGTGTTGTTATGTCGGGCAAGCTTTCAGGTTGTCAAGAACAACCTTTGTTTAAAAAGTATGCATCAAATTTGAATATGTTAGTCAAACCTGCCTTTTCCGTGAGTGAGTAGGGATCCTTCGAGAAAGGCTAATGGAAACTTCACTTTTCATTTTCTCAAGAAGAGCTGGCTGATCGGTCTAACATCTCAAGCTCAAGCTTGTTCAGCCTAATGGAGATGCACCTAATGAGCTTACATCAGAATGATAAATCCAATTCTAGAGCAATCCAAACTGGTTATGCCTTTGGGTGTCTTACGGGTCATGAAAGATTCAGAGACTAACACCCTAAAACCTACATCATGCTAGGATTCTATAGAGAGCTGAATCTGGTAAAGACATTCACGTCTTCTTCTATACCAATATTAGATACTATGTTAGAGGCATTGAGGTTATTATTACATGGTTGGTCGTTGAATACCTAGCTTATCAACCACCTATATACTTCACTTTGCAGCTACCTCTACTATATAACATATAGGCCACCATAGCTGTATTCACACTGATTTATTACCAGTACTTCTTTCTTGTTCAAACATTCTCTTTTAAAAACTCCATTTCAATTTTGGGTTCCTTTTTTATATCCAATACCTCCAAAATGAATTACATGTAAAGCTATATATAGGCCTACAAAAAACTCATATCTAATGACGATGAACCTTAGTTCAATCTATAGTTTCTTTCGGCTTTATGGCTGTGGGCATACATTTGCACCAAAGATTGCTACTGTACTTCTTTCAGACAATGCATCGGTTCAACAAAACGTTGACAAACCTGTATAATTCTACTAATATTAATAATAGTGGGTTCTTGTACAGCGCTCATGTCTGTCAGACTTGACACTCCTGGTGCTCCTCAATTATTACCCTGACTTTAGCATGGATGCCATTATGGTACTCTAGCATTTCAAGTAATTAATTCCTGCCAGGTACCCATTCACCTCACCTGGGTCGAGAGTGGCAAATATAGATTAAAGTCTTGCCAAAAGGACACTAGTGTCGCTGCAGGACTCAGCTGCAGGACTCAACCACGAACCATTTGATCCACAGTCCATTGAGGTATCAACTACATGTACATGTAGATCACGACACCTCCAAAACTAGCATTATACTGTCAAGCCCAAGTTCACCCATACAATAAAGAGTTGTCACCTGTAAGCTATTGGATTGGACTGGTGTGTTATCACTCTATTAACAGGAAGCTTTTGGTGTTAACAGGTCTGTAAATCAGCTGGATTAGAGGGGTAATGAAAGCACCTGTCTGGAAACTCATTTTAGGTCAAAGCTCCTGGTACGATAACTCTCTTGGCAAAATGATACTGTTTGGTAGAACTAAAACTCGGGGTCTGTCAACATTATGCTACTGTAGACTCATACAATGCAGGTTTCAAATACTCTTAAGATCTAGCAGGAACAAAGAGGACATGGGATTGTAAGTATGACCAATAATTACTCAAAAATGATTCTTTATTCAAAGTTAGCCAGGAGTTTCTTATTTAATTTGCCTTCTAAATCTGAAAGGTAGCTTATGGTGTTAACAGGTCAATAAATAAGCTAGATTATAGAAGTGAAGAAAGCATCTGTCTGACAACTCATTTTGGATGTGGTCTTCAGGTATCGCAGAATGGAGACTGGTTGGTAGACCTTAAACTTAGCAAATGAGAACATTGGGCTAAACTCGCTGTAAAAAGAATGTCTCAAATGCTATAACATTAAGCCCAGAACAAACTGGATGTCGGGTTGTAAGTATGACCATAAAGTCCTGAATGATATTACCAAATATTATAAATCTGCTGGGTTAATTCAAAGGTGATGAAAGCACCTAGCTGTCTGGAAACTCATTTTGGTTCTATAACCTTCTGGTATGACAACTCCCATGACAAAATGAGAAAGGTTGGTAGAACTCAATCAACAAGGTCTTTTGCCAGTCAGATGTATAAAATGGGTGTCTCAAAGCTTAAAGTTCAATTTTTAGGCCACTACAGACCAGAAATTTCCTTTTTTGAAAAGCAAAATATGATGTCCTGGAAGACCCTTCTAGTTTTCAAATAAATTGGGATATATAAAAAGAGAACGGTTTATAGTCCAGTTTGTATACTATAGATTTTCGTCCCCTGTACATGTACACGGTGATATTGTGTTTGTCCGAGTATGTATACCACGTAAACTCTTTACCAAAGTCCACAACCATTTCTTTAACTTCAAATCTAGGTTAAATTCCCTTCACAAGTCAGGCTGTGAAACATGTTATTGAATTTGCCAAGTGAGAAACTCGTACTAATAACATTTGCAGCAATATTTTGATGTATCACGATGTTTCATTGACCCCACCCACACACTTGAAAGCTCGTTCACATATGCTGCAGTAAATCGCCATGTTTCTTTCGGGGAAGGAACTTAATGATTGGCAAGTGGAGATATATTAAGAAGCTAGTACACATAATCACTTATCTGCATGTTATAAGATACAAAATTGTTATAAGATACAAAAGTTTGGTACATTCAAGTTTGTTTGTTTTTTAATTGAAAAGCTGAGGCAGTGGTACTGTGGTTTACTGTGGTATATATGTGAACATGCCTTTCTCTCAGGGCAAGGGAATATTCTACTCTTTCCCACCATATATTGCACTGTTCTGGTAGAATGTCATCCTTATTACATTTAAAAGTCCTGTGGGATCCCTTAAAAGTTTATATTCGAAACAACAAATGGAACTGCATTCCTTTATTGTTGAACTGTGTGGAAAAAACAATCATGTGGCAACTGTCAGAATGCCTATCATTTCTCGAAAATGGCATGTTAAGTTACTTACATGTGCATGTATATGTTCTTTGCAGTTCAGAAAAAAATAAGTGTTTTTGTGTCTGTAGCTTTCTGAAGATAGCAATCAGGGGTTATACTTCAGACAGACTAATGAATCTTCACCTTGAATTGAGATCAATCAAATTAAATCGGGGCCCTGTCTTATAAAAAATTGAGACTGACCCGCATCGCTCAGAAAAATCATCTGATCAATCGCAAATCGCAAATAGAAGTCCCAGAGATAGCAGTTTTGAAGGAAGGGATTTTTCAGACCCAGGATAAAAACTACGCCAGAGTAAAGAATTGTAAAAGAATCAAACTTAGTCTGACAGTGCAGGCTAAAAAGGAAACAAATTGTTTTTCAATGTTATGTGTTTTTGTTTTTTTGTTAATCAAACCTAACTAAATACCAATATTTTGACAATCAAGCTTCAGTGTTCACACAATGAAAAGTGCCACAGTGCAGAGTAAATTGTATGTCTGATGAAATTAACCCACTAACCCTGTAAATCAACAAGAATAATATTCCCTCTTATTTACAATACAAGGCAGATCATAAATATGCATACGCCTACAATTGCAGAAAATGTGCAATTATTCATTCCATAAAAAGTAAAAACATCTCGACTTCATGCACATCAGGCAAAGCTTCGGTATTAATGCGATCTGACAAAGATGATGCTTTCAAATATATATGCATATAGTGTACATATGGGTCTACTTTATTCCAATGCAAACAGCTAGTAGAGAGATTAATGATCTCCCGTCACTAATAGCTACATTCTATACATAGATACTATTAGCACCGAATAAATGGCCTACTTTCTCCATTTCGTATATATTGCAGGATAATTTACATAATGGACAAATGTCCACAGCAACCTGGTAACAGTATGGGTTTGGTACACAGCAAATGTTTATGCATACAGAGTCTGCCAGACTGCGTATACATATAATGCTTCGGAATTAGGTATGATATTAGTTGGTGGTTTGTAAGCTGGGTGTAATTTCATGCTCAAATTGCTGAGCAATTAATATCTAGGACTCTTACATGACCTTCATATTCCACAGAGGCGAACAAGCAGCGATGAAAAGATTAATTACAAAGATGTGTTTGTGGTTTAATCTGATACTCTTAAGCTTAATTTCATACTAATCTCATCAATGTTGTTTTCCAACTTTGTGTATATATCCATCTTTCCTCTTTCTCTTTCCCTCACTGTCAAATTATTAGATGCGGGTCTATTCATCTCTCTCTCTCTCTCTCTCTCTCTCTCTCTCTCTCTCTCTCTCTCATCCTCTCTGATGCTTTGCTTTTCTCTCTCTCTCTCTCATTTTGTTGGTTGCTGTCTTACTTTTTATACCCATGTTTTTGTCTCTCTCTCTCTCACTCTCTTTCAAACTGTCATATCACTTAATCTTACGTTCCAAATTGTTCAAAAAATCTATTTAGCTGAGCTCTTTCCACACATCTAAGATTTTCTTCCTTTTGTTATGACTAAATTCCATTTTTAAAAAAATCCCGGTCATTTTTCTTAAACCCTTTACAGCCTATAGGAAAATGCTGTTAATAACACCTTCAATTTTGTATGTGGGTAACAAGACTGAATCTTCGACTTCAAGGGAATTTCATTTGCATCCACTTTCGAGGGGCCTGGCATTCAGACTATCAATTGTTATTTCTACCCTCTCGAGCTGCAACCAAAACCCAAAGTCCAAGAATACAATCCCGCATTTCATTTCATTGCGGTCGGTCGGATAGCCATCATAAAAATGTGTATGGTATGATGTATGGTTTGATATACAAGCTTATTTGTGGAGGAGACGACATCATCATAGCGTCTCCTTGCAAGCAGAAGGGTGCTAGTTCTGTTATTGTGTAGGAGTTAACGCCCTTCTAGCTCTCAACGGATGATAACATCTTTCTCATCTCATAAAATTCTGTCCGTCTTGATGGAAAGGAGGATTGCCTTCTAAGGTCATACTACTGTCAATGCTCTTCTTAGGATACAACTCAATATCAGAGAGAGGTTCTTCCAGCTTGTCGTGAGGACGAAAATTCCAACGAAGTGGAAATTGGAAAGATATATCATGAGTTCTTGATTGGTATGACTGTGGATGGCTAGAGTATCTATATATGGAAGCGCATACGAATACCTGCGTTGTTTTGTTAGAAGGCTTGTTTTAATTTACAAAGGTTTTTCTAAAGTTTTTGAGGTGCACGGTGATCGGCCTCCTTCGATTTCCATTAAATAGTGGAAGCAGCAATGCTGGTAATAATAGCAAAACTACTAATAACAGAAGAAAACACATAAAGACTGGAATTCTGTACCACCATCCAGAGCTAACATTCAAGATCCTGATGTATTGATTTCAAGGCTCATGTACAACAGCATTTTCAATAAAATTATTCTATTATTTTATGCGCACACCCAGTCCCGACTCATTTTACTCAACCAGGGATGTTGAGCCATGTTATTTTTAGATTCAGATTCAGATTCAGAAGAAATAAACATTACAGTAGATGTAATTGCAGAATTATTGGATACTATATAGTTCTAATAGCAGTAGCAAGTGCTTTTAAAACACTTCTATTGTTATTATTTTGTTTCCATTATTAGTGTCAACCCACCAACTATTTAAAAAATATAAATAAAAGGAGGACCATTCACACCCCTTCCCCCCTCCATTAGAAGAAAAAAAATCAAGAAAAAAATCAAGAAAAACAAATCTTAAATTAGCTTACAGTGTACATACATTGTAAATAAGAATAGGCCCTCAAAGCCCTTTCACAAAATGTCTATACAGATGTGAACATAGAAGTTAATAAAGTAATAACAGCATCACTAGTACACAGAGGTCTCTGGAATGCAATGTTCTAGAGAGAGACGGTACCACTCTTTGAAGCTGGATGATGAGACTGGCATTCAAATATAGTCAAGTGAGTGTGACTCATATGAGATACACTTGAACATCTATCGCTGCACCTGCCAGCCTTTCTCTCTTTTTCATGGGCAAAATGCATTCTGAGTGTGAATGATATATATCACCATTTCCATTTCACTTCTACCCCTCCCTTATTGTTCAGTTCTATTAAATACTCCTTTCAATTTCAAATAGAGATTAAAATTCAAAGCAAAGCTTGTCAATGGTTTGATTGATAATATATCATGACTTTATTCATGTCAATCGAATATAACATACATGTACTACTTTGTCATATCAAAGCAACATTTTTAAGGTGTGTATCTTGCCTGATAATATATAATAATTTCACATGCCCATAAACCTTGGAATTAAATTGAAAATACTATACTTTCCAATTCAAAGAGAATATTGAGCAGTTATTCTGCTTGATAACTTAGCATGACTGCACGTTCTTAACCTAGGAATTAAATCAAAAACCGCTATTTTCCAATTGAAAGAAAAAAACAGACATCTTGTTTGATAATAAATCATGACTCTATATCTCCATAAACCTTGGGGGGAATCTAATGAAATACTATTTTACAAAGCAAAGAATATTTTTAATCTATATTCTGTTTGTTCACATGGCATGACTGTGTGGCCATAACCTTGGAGGAAAATTGTAGGAGTGCCTTGAAGGAGGCTAGCTTACGATATGAAGTGAAGTGGATAAGTGGAGAGGTGAAGCATCAACGGGGATGCTGGACCATCGACAGTCATACCGTACTCGGGGCGCTGCCTATTTAGTATGGATGAGTGACTACGATGGACAACCACTGCATAATATTACAGCATCTACCAATACGTATTACATGCGCAATTCAAATACAAGTCGTTATTTGGAATAATAGAAGGGTGCACAGTAAGCTATCATCAAACCGGAAGATGACCGGGTCTTAATTCATGGAACTGCCTAGATCGGAGTGTAGCTGTGGTACCTTCATTATACCTTCACAGAGGAACATAGAGATGCGTTGTCGTGACTTATCCACTAAAAAGGCCACGCCTTTCTTATATGTGAAAACATGATGGATTTCTATAAACAGTATATACATGTATATCTCAATAGAAAAATTCAAAGTGCTATTCAGGATTTCAACTCAAGTGAGTTTTTCCACTGCTGCATACATGTACACATCTCCATTCAATAAGGAATTACATGAATAGTACCAATTCATAATTGATTAGGCAGATGGCATAGAATGTACTTACTCTTCATTTGCCGCTTCAACTCCTTTATAGGGTCGACCCAATTCTGTAAAAGAAACCGAATAAAAAGAAATATACTTTATCGCAATGTTTAAAATATTATCTGTTCATGGTCATTGAGAAAAAGCACTTCTGCCTCTATACAACAATATATACTCCTCACATCGATTTGAAACAAAAATAATACAATACAAGTTAATTATATGATATTTTTCTTTTAAGGAAACCAAAATATGCAATAAAAGAGCAGCATGAAGTACACATGATTCTGTCAAATAACTCTCAGTTTTCATCATTCATAAAGGATTTGTAGTGGGTGTCTGAGGGGGTAAAAAGCAAAAATATTGGGTGACTCAGATTTAATATCACACTGGATATAAAGCCATCTTTGTTACAACCCCTCTTTGTTACAACCCCTTTATGGAGATCGAGATCAATACTACAGTACAAACAATCTCATCACATATTCAACAAGATATACCCTGTGTTCAGACTATCAGCATTCATCGTATAGCTATACGAGTCTTGTATCTAAACTGTAATTAATTATCCTAGTCTGAATGTCATATGAAGAAACGTCGCGTAACAAAACGTCATATAGTGAAATGCCTGTTTGAGCATCATTACGGACTGTGGAAAAGAATTGGGATCTCACCGTAGTCTAAATGTTGTATCGTACAAAAATAGTATAACTACGTGGGGCTTATTGTGAGCGCGCACTAATGATTGGCCAGTTGTCATGACAACGGATCTCGTGCAAAATAGTTTTTCATGTTTCTTTAAATACGATATTGTTTTCTAGACCTCCTTTCAATATATGATTCTTCTTATGACATTAAATACAAATTTCTTATGAATTTCCTTAGTTTGGACAGGCTACCGGTATTTGATGTATATACAAGACTTGTACATGTAAGTATACACATGTAGTGTAGTTGATTATTTCATCCCCAAGCCAAATATTTTCATCCAGCAAGGATGCATTTAGATAGAGTGACCAGCCATGAATAATACATAGAGGATGCAAGCTATTTATCTTGATGCATTCAATCATCCATTCTCCATCCTCTACCTTCTCTCCTCACCGGTGTCTATCAATTCTTTACAATTCTATTCAAAATGTATTTTTAAAAATTTAATGCTAACATAGCAATAAGATTTTTAAAATGTAGGCCCAAAAAACACAAATAAATTGTGTTCTCTTATAATTGTTCTACCCTCTGCCCTACCCAGTGTCTATCGATTCTTTACAATTCTATTCAAAATGTATTTTTAAAAATTGAATGCTAACATAGCAATAAAATTTTTAAAATGTAGGCCCCAAAAACACAAATAAATTGTGTTCTCTTATAATTGTTCTACCCTCTGCCCTACCCAGTGTCTATTGATTCTTTACAGTTCTATACAAATAATCTAATTATAAAAGTTCTAACTTAGAGACAATACATGTACATGTATACTAAAAATATACTGTATAAGCAAAATTCTATGACTTCTTCTCTCACAATTCGTCGCCCGGCTGGCAGAAGGGCGTTAGCGCACGAGTGACTCGAAAACTACTTTTTGAATTATTCGCATCTAAAGATTTGTTTTATATTTAAACTGCTTTCCGTCCCTGAAAATTGGTTTAAAACTAAAAAAGATTAATAGAAATGTTATAGTAGAACACGGCCACCAATTTTTTTTCAGAAATAAGTCAGTTTTATAAAAGTCTGAGGCGATTTAGTGCTAACGCCCTTCTGCTTAGCGCATCATTTTTTACCTAAAATTCGAGCTAACGCCCTTCTGCCACCCAGGCGACGAATTACTGAGCAGTCATTATTGGTACTCTCTATGTAGGTTCGTATATCTTTTATTGTGTGAAGATTACACCTACAGGTACATTCCCTGCCTGCCAGGTAGTGTATAAGCATTTCAGTTGTGAATGTGTTCTTTCACCTGGAAACTGTTGATACTACCCTTAAAGTTGATTTGTCCCTTTTGCAGACCTAAAAACGTGAAATTCTATAAATCCAGTGGTATATTGAAGGTCATTATTAGGAACCTCCCACCAAATGAAAAAAAATGGAAACTGGTTTTCAACAAATAAATGTTGAATGTTTAATTCCAGATATTTATTTTCTAGACTTGCAAAATATTGGTACCTAATTCAAAATTAATATTCAAATGTTGTATACATGTCTGTTAATTTGAGAATAGCTCCCTCTGCTACAATGTGAAACAGCACAAGATTTTCTTTTCAATTACAAAGAGGTTTCAGAACCCATGACTGTCAAATTTCACACACGATATCTGAAGGATACATTTTAAACACTCCCCCAAGTCTCATGGATCTTGCACAAGTCTGCAAAGGGACTTTCTGTCTTCAAGACATTTCCACAAGCATAAATTTCCAGTGAACCTCTAGGTGCAAATGAAGAGATGACAGCCCAAGGAAGCAACCTAACAAGCTATGCTCCTACTTCCGTCATGGCCAATTTGCAGCTCTCAGGGTTACTGGAATTATGCTGATAGCTTCAATTTTCAAGCGGAGAATTTGACGTGACATTTTGAGACTGCGAGACTGCATCTCAATGATTAGAAGTCTTTGAGGACTTGTAGTCAGGTTTCAGATCAATTCATCCTCCATCCCTCCTTCTTCCTCCCTATCATCTTTCCTTCCTTCTGTCAATCCTATACTCCTTTGATTAATTAATACATCCTTCTCTCCAATATACTGATAGGTATCGTCTTCATCTTTTTTTTTCCTTCATGGGTTGCACGGAATTGCATGCATTTGTCTCAACTGGCATTGCAATCACATGGACTTCTCCCTTCTGACTTATAGAAACCTCTATACATGACTGTATATTGTTTAATTGACTGCTTGGAATTCATAACGTTTCTTAGCATGTAGTCTTTCCATTAATTTCTTTCTCTCTTTTTTTATACCAAAAAAAAATCCTTTACATCTTCAAAGCTGTTTTACTCAACATTTTCCTTGTGTTTTATTTCCATAAATAATAAACAAGTCTATAAATATGTGAATATTGTCTGTTTGGAGCCAGAAGGGCGTTAACTGGTTTACTTTAACACAATGCTAATGCCCTTCAGGCCTTCAGACAGACAACATATCCCTGTCTTACTGTATTGTCTTCTTATTAATAAGTGATGTCACTGGAGTAAAATTACTTTATACCCTACAATCTTGTGAGTCTCTCTAAGTACAAAGGCCAAAGTAATTCAACTTACCGTACAATCTATTAAGCATCTAAATTCTCTATGATTCTACTTACCCTACAATCTAGTAAGCCTCTAAATGCTCTATAATTCTACTTACCCTACACTCTAGTAAGTCTCTAAATTCTCTATAATTCTACTTACCCTACAATCTAGTAAGTCTCTAAATTCCCTATAATTCTACTTACCCTACAATCTAGTAAGCCTCTAAATTCTCTATATATCTACTTACCCTACAATCTAGTAAGTCTCTAAATTCTCTATAATTCTACTTACCCTACAATCTAGTGAGTCTCTAAATTCTCTATAATTCTACATACCCTACAATCTAGTAGGCCTCTAAATTCTCTATAATTCTACTTACCCTACAATCTAGTAGGCCTCTAAATTCTCTATAATTCTACTTACCCTACAATCTAGTAAATCTCTAAATGCTCTATAATTCTACTTACCCTACAATCTAGTAAGTCTCTAAATTCTCTATAATTCTACTTACCCTACAATCTAGTAAGTCCCTAAATTCCCTATAATTCTACTTACCCTACAATCTAGTAAGTCTCTAAATTCTCTATAATTCTACTTACCCTACAATCTAGTAAGCCTCTAAATTCTCTATATATCTACTTATCCTACAATCTAGTAAGTCTCTAAATTCTCTATAATTCTACTTACCCTACAATCTAGTAAGCCTCTAAATTCTCTATAATTCTATTTACCCTACAATCTAGTAAGCCTCTAAATTCTCTATAATTCTACTTACCCTACAATCTAGTAAGTCTCTAAATTCTCTATAATTCAACTTACCCTACAATCTTGTGAGTCTCTATAAGTAAGGCCAAAGTAATCTTTCTCAACGATGTCCATGTGATCACATACCAGGTCTACCAGTGATTCCCCTTTGGCACGTTTCTATAAGAAAGAAAAAAGGAAGGGAACATAAATTCATGATACTTTTCAAGGTATAGCTTAGTAGATTGCAACTGCAAAATCAGGGGCCAGTTTCTCCTAACAGTCATAAGTCTAACTTCTTGGATATCCCATGGAAACATGTAGAATTAACACGCTTTTCTATGGGATGTCCACGCATCTAGACTTATGACGGTTTCGAGAATCTGGCCCCTGTTTCTATCTATGGCACCAGAATACCAGAAAAATACTAAAAATACATTACGCCTCATTCACAAATCCAATAACCCAGCTCAGAAAATATAATTTCCATGACATTATTCATTCACATTCTATATCAGAGAGGGCATGTAAATGACAGCTAGTAAATTACAAATACTTATAAATAGGCCTGGATGAGACTAGTGAAATAAACATCAAACAAGAGACAACCATTACATGACTTACAAACATCCATTTATTGCGATACTCTTCAAAAAAGTCGCACATCTGTATGTATTGCTTTTGTTTGTCCATTGACAAACACAAGGTTCACATCTACTATAGATTGCATGTAGACATACAGTAGATGATCTTATGCACTGTTACCTCCTATTGTATAGTATTGACATATATGAGCCCTTTGTCAACTTCTGTAGAATATTCCAGATTTCTTGCATGCAGGTAATTTTGGGGACATGTACTAGTCATTTTGTAAAACCTCTTTTGGAGCCTTTAAGAGTTACCTGGCTTCTGCTATCATTATGCCTATTTTTGTCAGTGCAGTAAGGTATGTTAGTAAGCCCTGGCGTCCAGTCTGGTACCAGTTCTCAGTATGTCTGCATGATTACTTAGTGTGCTCATGACATCTCCCATACCTTGTAACATTGATACACTGCATGGTAGTACTGTATGTTTGTGAGACAATACGGTATATGAATGTTGAGCGATCCCACTAACCACTGTGACATAATGCTACCACTATAAAGTTGAAGTGTTTATGAGTAATTTTACAATTATATGAATTTACATCCAATGTCAACACGTTTGTTCTCTGATGAAATGGAACAATTGTGTATACTTGTTAAAAATATGTTGTTTTGATCAAGCATCGATGTACTACATGTAGTACACAGTCCATGTACACCAAAGATGTACGGCAGACAACTGTATGAAGCCAAGGAGAGTTGTGTAGAAGCTTCTCTCTAAGATAGCGCTATGTGAATACAGCCTAGATCTTTACCAATTATGTCTTATAGCTTCCAACTCTTGATCGAGCTGCCATCTGCCTTTTCTTTCATCTCACCAATACAGATGGTAGATACCTTAATCTCCATGTACCTCAGACTCAAATACATTCTGTACCAAGAATATCTCAAGCCTGAGGTAGCAAATACACAGGTGCATCTGGCATACATGTAAGCCATTAGTATGCGAGTAAGCTCTATACATAGCCAGTATGATACATCATGCATTATTCTGTAGTGTAGTTTGTAGTTCTCCTTATTCTCCTTTCTTACTCAGTTCCATAATGTGCCTCGGAATAGTTTTACTAGATAGATGATGCAATATATACATGTAAGTGTACTATGTTATATTAATTATATTAACATTATCATTTTTAATGACTTCTGAATATATTGTCACAAGTTGCACTAGCTTGCATACCCTCACATGCATACAGCAAAAGCAATGTGCTTTAATAAAAGGTAGCTTGCTAAACGAGCCACAACATTGTTTAGGAACATGACAAATAAAGAGATAAAGTAGTAATAATAATAGCATAAAATTTCACGTGTAATTAGTAACTGGAACAGATACATGTATCATACCTTTGTGTGAAACCTAATTTTCATCCCTAATTAATGTGCGTCTTCTCTCGCCAATACAAATGCCATTTCCATCACAAAATCCCTATAAATCAAGTCATTATTTCCACAGGCATGGGCATTCCTAATTACTCTCCCTAAATAAAAAAAAAAAGCAGTGGAAACTGCCCCATCTACCAACCCATGCAAAAAATATGACTTCACACAATGATAAAGATGGGGTGTGTAATATCATGAATACATAACAAGCAAGTATCCAAACAACATGACACACAAACACACACACACACACACACACATGATAAACTAGTCTACAAGCACAGACTATATTACTATAAAGATCATTAAGACTCAAACTGAGCCTATAATAAGCTCTGTCAGGAGCAGCTAAAGTACAAAGCCTATGGGGTTCAGTAGACCATGCAGTCGGCATAGTCTCACAGTTCAGACACCCTGTTAAAGCACTGCAACTGACAAGGGATCGCACCTGCTAACTAAGAATGAATTGGGTAACTGGGGACACTCCCCGTTCATGAGATGGAATCTGTTATGTAGAGAATTGTATCTATGTGTATTCACTGTGGCACGGTAGAAAGAAATAACTATTACAGATGAGAAAGCAAAATATTTGTACAGCCTTCAATGGATAAAGGTGGGTGTGAAATCCTGGCCTAATTGGGCTGGATTGTTGTGAGAAGACCTGGATGCTATCCCAGGAAAGAAAGAAAAAACAACAATCTAAGTCAATTGAATTTCAATGTACTTATCTTGTCAAACTTGAGATGAACCACAGACACACCCTAAAAAATCATATTCTACAAGTTGAATAATCTTTGTAATTACAACCAATGACAACATGTTTTGCCTGCACCTTTCTTGAAGAATGACATGTCAATGTGAAAATGCTTTTCATTGCAACTGGGTATTAGGTTAAATTAAGTTTTGTTTATGGTTAGGATAGGAGCAATGTATAGTGAGACTGCAGGCTTGAATTCAGGAGTTCAGCTAGTGTAGGAAATTGATAGCAGAGCGATCATCGTTAAATCATGAGTCGTAAAACCAAGAACCACCTCCCAGTCTGGAGGTGATATTTATTCTGGTGATATTTATTCTGGCCATATGCATATTAATAACATGTAATTATGACACCATTTCATATTACTAACTTTTGGATTCAGAATAAGCACAGACTGAGCCCTTTTTGGCATTTTCATGTGAAAAGGGAATGAGCGAGTTAATTACAGTCATGCACACATTCATGTGCACCACGTGGCAGAAAGTAATGGGACTCATTTGGAAAAGCAAATGTAATCAGAAACCATGACGAATGAATGATACCCAATTTTCATTCAATCATCAATCTTCATATTATTATTACCGACACATCAAGCTAACGGGAAGTACTGGGCCTCCATTAGCCCTACCATACTCACTCCCTCCATGCATCATTTAAGTTTCGATTAATGTAAGTTAAAGGGTTTTATGAACATTTAATTTGGGCATATAAATATTTGATGAATTTTTTGCTTATTGAATTTAAATCTAGATCCTTTCTCAGAGCAAATTGACAAAGTTATGACTCATTGACAGGCTGATATTATCAACCTATTCATCAACTCTGCTCTAATAACTCCAAAAAAATATAGTTTTCTGTTACCAAAATGGCTTTTTTAAAAAGTCAGCCTGAATGAAAGAGAAGAGCCAGTTAGAACAACACTGCAAATGGCTTGTATGCATAAAATCTCTGAGACAGATCACTAAAACAGGAGCCCTCCTGTGCATGAAGTTTAGTGAAAGTTTAAGGTGGTGAATATTAGAATTACAGCATGATTTCTCCTCTTTTTTCTTTTTAATTTTCTTTTCACAAAACTTTCATGCAACAAAAATGGTCATCATTAACAATTCCCATGAATGTAGCTAAGTGTCTAGATTTGGTTATGTCACCAGAAGTTGCTATTTGGAGCAACATGACTTAATCTACGACATTGCTTGTGTACACATAGATGCGCATGTCGCAACTAACCCTTTCAATACGCTATGACAATAGTTTCAAAAAGCTGTATTTTTACCCCATTGGGGCTGATAATTCTGATTGCAACTCACCTCAATATCACAGTTAAATTCTGTTTCATCCAATAATACGATGGTGACTTTCTGTAGCTTTCCTTTCTGTGTAGCTGGTCTCCTAGGGGAGTTAGCAGAGTTGTTCCTGGGAGGGGCAGAGCGGTCACTAGGCATGGGCTCTGGTATCGTCTCATCATCCTGAAATGAATGAAATAAAACAAAATCTTTTTAACCAACATGGAACGTGTGGAGTCTGGAATATGAAAGTTAAACCAAAGCTCTCCAGATTCCCTTTGTTAATCCCTTCTTTATGGAATTTGCATCCTGTATCTACATGTGCGTATTATCAAAACATTATCAACAATTCACATGGCCATTTTGAGTGGTATCCTCCGGTTCAACACCAATACCTGTATCATAAAAGCCAAGTGAAACCATATTTAGTTTGCAGAATAAAAATAAAAATGAATATCAAAATAACATTTTGAAATGCAGATGTCATATCAGGAGGCACAATATATGAAATAAAAAACACATGTACATGTATTAAATACATGTATTACATTCTTCCATTAATATAATATCTACAATCTACAATTTTTGTTCATATAATTTTGGGGGTTCTGTATTGTATTTGCAGTCTAAAAAGCATTACTGATAACAATTGAGCTTCATTTCTTTTAACAATTTTCCAGCAAGTAACATGGAAGAGTTTGGGGGCAGGGACACCAGGGGGTCACTTCCTAGCTCTAAAACTCAAAATAAGAAGGTAGATCTCACCCTTACTTCGCCTGGGTCAGGTTCCCTATAGCCTTCTTCTTGAGCTGGTTCACTCATTATGAGTTAGATATCTGGAGAGGAAACAAAAATATGACAAGTATAAAATACATTGTGTACACACACCAAACATACAAGTATAAACATCGAAGGCATCGTTACATAGTTTATTGCGAACATGTACATGTACATATAGGTCATATGTACAAGTAAATTTTTTACATACCTTTTAAATATATACACATATGTTTACGAAAAATACTACCAAAGGATTTTTAAAAATTACAAAAGAATTACCAAATGGCCTGTCACATGGATCAAATGAAATTGTATTTCACAACATAAATGTATCTCTTCTAAAACTTTTAGAACAGATACGTTGTGAAGTGTACGGGTAAATGATCTACAGAATTCCAAAATAGGGTAAGACTATAAGTGCAATGTAAGAACAGTCAATAACACTGATGTGAAGAGCATTAGTAGGATAACTCAAACAGTACTGTAATGTCGAAAATAATATCGCTAGTGATATTCGTTTGTCTCGCAATGTGGTCAAAAAGGAATCTAAAAGATCTCGACGTTTCGTGCGCCGCTGCAACACTTCGTCAGGTGATAAAAACTAATGTAAGCAAGGGTGCTTTATACTCTACGGGAGGACCGGCGCGACGGTCTATAATTCGATCGATAATCGGAAACAATAATGCACAAGGCCTATTGGCCTATCGGCTGAATATGCAAATAGCCTAATGGTCGACGACACGGTGCTCAACCAATCAGTAGGCCGCTGGTTCGGCTAATTATGCAAATAGCCTAATGGTCGACACACACGGTGCTCGACCAATCAGCAGGCCGCTGGTTCGGCTCGCCTGCTGGGCGGAAGCAATAGCGAGCTCAACCAATCAACGGGCCGCTGGCTCGGCCCCTCTGCTGAAAGGAATCGACCGGTGCTGGCCGGCCGGCTGGACGGGAGTGTCATGGCGGCGTATCGTACGCATCCAAAATTCGGGATATCGATCCCGTTGTCTCTGTTGAAATTATTGGGATTGAGACGGATATTGATAGCTTCTTTTACCCTCCGTGTGTACCAATGCCGTTCCTGGGAAAGGCACTGAACCCCGTCCCAGTCTGGTTGATGCTGGTTATCCCAAGCATGTTCGGCTACGGCTGAGTTGTCAGGTCGGCGGAGCCTGACGTCCCTCTTGTGCTCAGTGATTCTTTCTTTTATCGGACGGGCAGTTTCACCGATATAGGATCTATCACATCCTTTGCAAGGGATGTTGTACACAATGCCGTCTCGTCTATGTGGAGGAATTGGATCCTTGGGCGTGTAAGTTGTTGACGTAGGGTGGTATCTGATCTGAAAACCGTTCGAATGCCATGGCTCTCTAGGCGGCGCTTGAGTTGTTGGGAGACACCATCAATGTACGGCAAGACTGTAAATGTCTTGTATACCTTCTGATCCCTGGGTTCCGACGATCTCTTCTTGGTATTGTGTACAAACCGGCGTGGGTAACCGTTGAGACTCAGGGCACTGTGAACACGGGTTCGTTCTTTGCATGGCTGTTGAGGACTTGTCACTATGCGTGAAGCTCTGTCAAATAGACATTTCACTAGACCTCTCTTCACCGATATGGGATGGTGAGAGTCAAACGCTATATACTGGTCTGTGTGGGTAGGCTTCCTATAGACTGAGGTGGAGAGCCTATGGTTGTCGTGTCTATGAACTAAAGTGTCTAAGAATGCTATCTTCCCTTCACATTCTATCTCTGATGTGAACTGGATGGTTGGTTCGAGGCTGTTCATGTGTTTAAGCAGATTATCTGTTTCAGAGATGGGAACTATGATGAAGGTGTCATCTACGTATCTCTTCCAAACACGAGGCATGCAAGAGAGGGGACATGTGTCCAACGCTTCTTCTTCGAAACTCTCCATGTATAGGTTGGCCACGACAGCCGAGACCGGACTGCCCATGGCTGCCCCTTCTGTCTGTTCATAATATGAACCTTTATACAGAAAATATGTGGATCGAAGGACAAACTCGAGGAGTTGAGTGAGTTGTTCCGGTGAGAGTGCGGTACGGGTCCCACAGATCGCTTGGCTCGCAAGCTTTCCAGCACCTTGCTGAACCTAAAGAAAGACAATGCGGTGGATGAACCGACCTATCGTAGGCTGAAACCCACACAGAAGCAACCTCCTAGAATATACGGGTTACCCAAGATACACAAACCCACAGTACCATTACGACCTATAGTGTCATGCATAGGCTCCTTTGCCTATAACCTCTCTAAGTACCTAGCAGAGATTCTTTCTCCGCTCACCGGTTTGACTGAATATACGATTCCCAATTCGAGTGGTTTTGCAGAGTTCATAGCAGAGCAAACCATCGGTACACAAGAACGCATGGTCTCGTTTGACGTAGTTTCACTCTTCACCAATGTACCGATTGAGGCGCATGCAATGCTACATTGCAACGCTTACAATCAGACAGCAATTTGTCCACCCGTACCGCACTCTCACCGAACAACTCACTCAACTCCTCGAGTTTGTCCTTCGATCCACATATTTTCTGTATAAAGGTTCATATTATGAACAGACAGAAGGGGCAGCCATGGGCAGTCCGGTCTCGGCTGTCGTGGCCAACCTATACATGGAGAGTTTCAAGAAGAAGCGTTGGACACATGTCCCCTCTCTTGCATGCCTCGTGTTTGGAAGAGATACGTAGATGACACCTTCATCATAGTTCCCATCTCTGAAACAGATAATCTGCTTAAACACATGAACAGCCTCGAACCAACCATCCAGTTCACATCAGAGATAGAATGTGAAGGGAAGATAGCATTCTTAGACACTTTAGTTCATAGACACGACAACCATAGGCTCTCCACCTCAGTCTATAGGAAGCCTACCCACACAGACCAGTATATAGCGTTTGACTCTCACCATCCCATATCGGTGAAGAGAGGTCTAGTGAAATGTCTATTTGACAGAGCTTCACGCATAGTGACAAGTCCTCAACAGCCATGCAAAGAACGAACCCGTGTTCACAGTGCCCTGAGTCTCAACGGTTACCCACGCCGTTTGTACACAATACCAAGAAGAGATCGTCGGAACCCAGGGATCAGAAGGTATACAAGACATTTACAGTCTTGCCGTACATTGATGGTGTCTCCCAACAACTCAAGCGCCGCCTAGAGAGCCATGGCATTCGAACGGTTTTCAGATCAGATACCACCCTACGTCAACAACTTACACGCCCCAAGGATCCAATTCCTCCACATAGACGAGACGGCATTGTGTACAACATCCCTTGCAAAGGATGTGATAGATCCTATATCGGTGAAACTGCCCGTCCGATAAAAGAAAGAATCACTGAGCACAAGAGGGACGTCAGGCTCCGCCGAACTGACAACTCAGCCGTAGCCGAACATGCTTGGGATAACCAGCATCAACCAGACTGGGACGGGGTTCAGTGCCTTTCCCAGGAACGGCATTGGTACACACGGAGGGTAAAAGAAGCTATCAATATCCGTCTCAATCCCAATAATTTCAACAGAGACAACGGGATCGATATCCCGAATTTTGGATGCGTACGATACGCCGCCATGACACTCCCGTCCAGCCGGCCGGCCAGCACCGGTCGATTCCTTTCAGCAGAGGGGCCGAGCCAGCGCCCGTTGATTGGTTGAGCTCGCTATTGCTTCCGCCCAGCAGGCGAGCCGAACCAGCGGCCTGCTGATTGGTCGAGCACCGTGTGTCGACCATTAGGCTATTTGCATAATTAGCCGAACCAGCGGCCTACTGATTGGTTGAGCACCGTGTCGTCGACCATTAGGCTATTTGCATATTCAGCCGATAGGCCAATAGGCCTTGTGCATTATTGTTTCCGATTATCGATCGAATTATAGACCGTCGCGCCGGTCCTCCCGTAGAGTATAAAGCACCCTTGCTTACATTAGTTTTTATCACCTGACGAAGTGTTGCAGCGGCGCACGAAACGTCGAGATCTTTTAGATTCCTTTTTGACCACATTGCGAGACAAACGAATATCACTAGCGATATTATTTTCGATACTACATCCGCAATGAGTAATATATTTAGCAGTACTGTAATGAACAACACTTCAAATAGACTAATACTCCTCAAGAGGTGAAAGTTGAGCACTCTGTGTGATGCTTTGTAACTGTTGTACACTTAAAATAGAATGACCACAATCACTTAAAAGCACCTTTAACGAAGGAAACTCTTAACCTTGTTGACAATAGCAAGGTACTTGATGGAGAGTGCTTATCACACCCTTGAAAGTGAATACAATACAGGGATTACATCATCAGTATCCACAAGTCAACTCTCAGTCATTGTGTACTATGTATTGTTCAGACTCTAATCTGTAAGGTGAGAAGGCTGGAAGTGAATGAAAGGACTTGATATACTTGGGGCTTTCAAGTACAAAATGTACAATCATTGAAAAAAACTTGGACTAGTTGTCAAATTCACTTTAGTGGCATTAATAAGCAAAAGCCGAGACAAGTATCTGTCAAACCTGTATAAGAAACTATTTTCATGTGTTCAAGGACCTGCGATGGCTCAGTGGTAGAGAAGTGGTCTTGTAACTGAGAGGTCCTGAGTTTGAAACCAAGTCAATGCGCTCGTGCCCTTTGGTAAAGAATTAATCCTCATTACTATTCAGTCCCTCAAAGAGGACTCAAAGCCGTTGGTCCTCTGGTTGTTTACTTACAAGCATACACATGCTTTCTTACATATAGCAGTCAGGTAAAACAATTATCAATGTGTTCAATCCTTTTTTATTCTTTTTATATATAAATATGCACGTTTTTAATATGATAATTCCAAAGGTCTTGTATGCAAATACCAGATTTGCAGAACACAAAAGAATGGGAGTTTGAATTAGGAGCACCTTAGAAGCCTACATGTACTTTACTTTACTTGCTAAAGAAATAACTATAATAATGATGCCACACCAAGTCTTTTATGCTGAGAAATATACAACAGAATCCTTTGAGCTGAAAGCAGACCTGTCTGTATTCATATTTATCAAATGTCTTCATATGTCAAAAAGACTCAAATATCCAATTTCATTAATACAGTGGCAAGCGTGGATTTGGAAGTTGAAGCTTTGTTTGAAGTTCTATTCCAATCACAGAACTGGTTGGTTGCCAAGTAATACTAATAAACATCAAGAAATATCTATATCCTGACAACAACAAAAGGGTTTTGCTGTATTACCGGAACTGCTTTAATTACTTTACCAGCCATACTTTCCTGCTAACGATCATGCCTACATGATCCCACAATTGAGACAGGGATGTTATTATAGACAAATAGTGTACACCTACATGAACATGTACGCTGTATATCATGTAGATTGTATGCTGTACATGTATCACAAAGGCTACTTGTTGGTATTGTTGTGATATGGATGGTTAATTCTTTTGTTTTTTGTGACAACTGACAACAAATGATAAACATGTACATATGATTGTACACACTGGCATTGGCCTTCATCATCCCACTCGCAATGTAATGATCCATTAGCCACTCCTGCACGTATAGTCACAATATAACCTCCCCAATCTATCACATACATATTGTGGTTAAGAAAATATTGATAAGCAATGCAACCTGTACAGTATCTAGATGCACTGAAGATCTTCTGCATTATGACTCATTCAATGTATAAATGTATTATGAATATTTACATCAGCATCACTAAACTATATATCCATTCATGAAGATGTATGTGTATTGTGTAGGCCTACATGTTCATGTAGGAACCTACTTTGTCACTTACAATATACACACTGTACATGTGTATGTACGTACCTACTGAAAAGATCACATACCCGGTACATGTCGGCCTATTTATTCCTCCTGAACCCCCCTTCTCTCTCTCTCTCTCTCTCTCTGCTCCGTCCTTGCCCTTCTCCATCTCATCTCGGCATGACTGCAGAGGTTGAATACAAAGCCTCTCTGAAACCATCCTCAACTGAAGACGTCCATAATATGGCACCCAATGGTAAGTGCTTTCACATTGTACATTACTTCCAACCATAATTGTGTGAAGGTGTCGTGGTTCAGTAGATCACATGGTTCGAGGTTCGAGTCCCGCCGCGGCACTAATGTCCTTTGGCAAGACATTAATCTACATTTCAAACATTTAAAAAGAATTCTTTTGTAAGAAATGAAAATCCGTCTTCAGTGACCTACATGTACATCATTGTAAAATATGTATAAGAGTATAATCCGCTCTCTTCATATACAGTAGGTTTTTGAAGAGTTTTAAATCCTTGTCTTGCTCCATGAATAATGCACTTACTGGCACATCTGCTACATGTACCTGTGGGCTATGAAACGGAAGAACAGATTTTTAAAGGGATTCGGTAACTTTGTCTCAGATTCTGAAACAAAATCCTGGATTTAGCTCATGCTGCAATGATAATTATAAACCTTTAGGTCAGTCAGGAACCCCATGACTTTTACAAGCCGCTCGCCTGTCTGATTATCAAGATAGTTATGATTGGAAATCGCAACCAAATTTTGCGTTTTCTAAACGGTTTTTATAATACTACAGTCTATTGGGGAAAACGAGTGTGGTAAAACTGGTCACTCAAAGATTTTTACTTTTTTGAGGCACTTCTTGATCATTTTGAAGCGCAATTTTTTTAGGGCTTCAATAATGCACATCACAGACACTGATAACACGTAGGGCCGTGCATCTCAGATTTAGCATTGTTAAACGATGCCTTTAACAGGACATGAATTTTCATGGATGTTGCATGATATTCTGAGGATGTCACCATTTCTGAATGATGCATGTTTTCATAAATTGACACAGTAGATCAAGCACATGTCCGAGCATACTTTTATACACAGTGAACTTATTATCAAACAAATAAGTTTTTAAAGCTCAGAGCAAAAAAAAAAAAATGTACGAGGTTCGGTACAGTTCCTACTGTAGAACTAGCAAGAATAAAATAAGCCAGAGGGCCTTGTGCAAAACACATATTGACTGCAGGCTGCACTTCAAAAACATTTACGTCATACAGAACACATGAGCATCTGTTAATGTCATTTAAAAGTTCAAATAGATTCTGAAGTACACCTCCTACATGTATGGGTTTGTCACTACTTCCGCTTTTAAAAAATGAATTCGTCAAATTTCTGTGAATTTTACAAAATGTTTACCAGACAGATATTTGTAAAGGAGTACTTCCTTATTTAAAGTTTCTGAATTAATACCTCACAGATTTGGTGTAAATACTGACAGCAATGTATTCACATACTATGCATGACATAAAGGTGAGCACCAAAGAAATGCCAATGGAAAAAAGAACATTTTGTATGCTTTAATACGATTTACGAGTAAAGTCAATTTCAATCCTTAAAATTTTGGTAAGATTTATCTCTCATGCCTCATATTTCCTGCAATAAAATGTACCTTTAACCTGATCAAACAAAGTTATGCATTTAAGTTGCAAAGACAACATTCACCTTGTTTGTTTTTCATGAGTGTTTGGCATTCAATAGATTTCATATAACATCGTGTGTAGGCGTTTAATGAGATCAATGTGTACTGATGGTAAATACAAATTTGTAATCATTAAATAAATAATTACCCTAAACTACAGTCTGATAAACAAATTCAAAAAACATAATAAATTAAAAACACAGGGGTTCAATGCATGTGAACATCTTCCCCTCTCCATTCCCCCAAAAAAAAAACTTATCGTGGAACCCAGGGCCCCAACTTATATTATAACGAGTTGATATTAATCGCAACTATTTGCAACCTTCTGATTGATATGAGGACTTGTGATTGATTTGGATCAATCACAACTCTTTAGAAGACAGGGACCAGGATATGAACATTTGTATGACTTAGGAAACAATTATTTAAGCACTGCATGTTTTCATTTTCATTTCAAAAATAAATTCATGTTCATCACACTACATGTACATGTAATTTCAAATTTCCATCACGTACTGTACATGTACATGTACACTACTACACTCTATAATTTTCATTTACCATTTCTCATTTCTCTTGAACACATGTAATCTCCTGGCAATGCCATAAAGAAAGCTATGAAGTTGATCATCAAATATCAAACTAGGGGACATATTAAAGATACAAGATGTATACCCAACTACTGTAATAAAATAGCTATATAATGACTGAGCTTACCAAATTATGATACACTAGCTGCGTTTACACTACAAGCAAAATTCATTGATTTTTCTCACGTTTCGGTGATTCATTGGTAGTTGCAAAGCTACCAGCAAACACAACAAAAAATCAAAATCGAAAAAAATCTACCTCTCAAGAGTATTTTTTTTAATGCCTGCAGAGATTTCACTGATTTTTGCAGTGTAAATGCCCACTCTCAAAATCATCGCTGAATGATTCTTATTTTTAATCACGTGACTCTCCTTGCTTCTGTGCGAGCACGCGAGCATGTGTGAGCATGCGCACTACTAGCAAAAAAAATCAGAATGAGCGAACTTTGATGTATTTTTATGGTTTTGACCAGTAGTGTAAATGGCAATCCCAAAATTTGACAATTTTTCAAAATGGTGTTTGGGATGGGTAAATGGCGTGATGATTGAGCTTACCAAAAACAATGATACACTGTATGTATGCCATGACGGAATGCAAAGTCTGGGACTTTGTTAGTCCAAAGCCCATTGCACAGCCACAGAGTAATAAATCTTTTTAATTCCTCAAGAACTCAATTTGAAGAGCTTACCTACCCATGTATACTCAGTACAAATGTTTGTGAGATGACTCATTGCGTCTCTATCATATTGATATACTTGGATTAAGGAGGCATGACTGTCTTGAACAATGAAAGGGGGCTATAAGTAGAAATGTAAAACTGGTTTTCAACAATGAAAGGGAGCTATTAATATAAATGTACCTGTACCGTATCACGTATCCATGCAAATTGTAGCGCTACATGCACATGTAATCTGGTTGAGATCTTCAGAGAATTTCCCCTTTCTCTCCAAATGACATCAATACCAAAGAGCTTTTTTTTTTCCATCAAGCAAACATGAAAAAAGCAAGGATTTATGGTTAGATAGCCTGAAATGTAAAACTTGGATGCACATGTAGGCCTGTACATGCATGTAATGCAAAGTTATCATGATGTGAATTTCTTTGTTATTAAATGCAGAAAATATTAACATCCCGAAACACCCAAATATTTCAACATGCCCTTTAATAAGTAGAGGCCTATATTTCAGAGTTCTGTTGCTATATATGTGTAGACTGTAGGATTGTGCTTATATTTTGCTTTAACAAATACCATTAGCTCCAGCAAAAAGAACAAAAACATTTCATAATTCATACATGTAGATCTGGCTAGAACATCTGCAGTTGATTATTAAACGAACCAAACTGTCTGGTTTGATAAATGAGAGTAATAAAGCCAATAACGAAGATTTAACATGCACAACACTTTAAATTGGATACAAGTCCATTTCCTACGATGCAGAATCACTATATTCAAACACACAATTGACATGCGCATAATCAAATCTTTCCATGAATTTGTAGGCAGGTCTTCATGTTTGACTGGAAAACCTACAAATCTTAACGTCTTAAAATCCTTAAAGGGACTTGGTAACATTGTTCAGATGAGAGAAAGTGGTACTAAGGTAGTGACTTCAATGCTAGATGTACAATTAAAGATAATCTGAAAAAATTGAGTGAAAACGGACCATTATTAATGATACAAATTGGGAAAAAATGATCTGATCGATTCCTTAATTCTCCCAACTAAGGCAACTACCAGTATATTATTAAAATTTAATTACATTTTAGGTGAATGTAAATCGTCACAAAGCAATAAATTGGCTCTATATACCATTGCAGACATTTAAGTGCTGAAAGATTTTTAATAGCCTGTTTATGTCTTTTTTCATGGAAAAACGGTTGGAAAAATTCAAAAATGGTTGAGAGAATTTACTGTTAATCACTGTTAGAGGGTGTTGACCAGTGATGCTTTCAAAGAAAACCATAGATATCTTTGTGGTTGGGGAATTTTTTCAGGATTTTTTGCATGTCAGAGGGTTAGTTCAGTAGGAGGAATATAATAAGTAACATTTTACACAAAAATTATGCATTTTTTTTCATCAACCTTCAACAATGTTACTGAGTCACTTTAACAAGTGCACATGTAAGTTTTTAGATTTGAATATCATGCCTCCTTTTTCATAGTTACTGTGCTGTATCAGTACACATTGGTCTATATATTTTGTGTTTGGTGTGAAATTGTGTTAACTTGAATGTACATGTACTTCTTTAGGATTCAAAATATTTATCAGCTGCTACATGTACAAAAAACTGTACATTCACATAAACATATTATTACAGCTGTTCTCTAGATGCACATATTGCTATATATTTGAGTTACAATGTTGAGGTTTTTACCTAGATTTTCTTTGAGAAATGTGGAATACAAACGTGCCAATTTTTATGTTACAATATCAAATTTGAGACATCTGTTTCACAAAGTTGCCAGACAGAACGGTGCAGGCACGAAACCACACATTTCAAGGGAAAACGTACAGCTGCAACAAGTCTTACAAATAGAACCGTGCTCACAAAATTGCCTGCACGAGTGCCTCTGCATGCATGTCCACAATCACAATCGTTCATACAATGCACATGTTGTACATGTATGTTCTATGGACGCTGCACTAGAACAAAAGCAAGAAAACCTCAATGTCTATTGGTTTTCTCTATGGACTGGTGCACAGACAGAGGGCCCTGCTGTGCATGAAACCCAAGTACATGTACATACTGTATGGGAGAGAAACCTTGAAAAAACAATATGAAATCAATGCCATGGTAATAACATGCTCCTTTTCAAATTCATAGTCTAAAATACTCAGACCTTTATAATCATTCATTATCAAAGACATTCTGATAAACTACAAAAACATATTCGTGTGCTTGCATTAATTTCAGCTTCATAATAACCTATAAAATATGACTTGCATAAAGATACATGAAATGAACTGGCTGGTGCTATAACAGGTTATCCTCATACAAATGTTTTAACTTGTGAAATATCTTTGATTGGGACAGCGAGTTAGCCTACTTGAATGTTGATACATACATTCATGTGCAAGTATTTCAAGTAGTTAAGAAAATGAAACTCTACCTTCAGTAAATATTTCTTCATTGTAAGTCTCTATGTATGATGGATTATTCCTTTCAACACCATATTTTGTGCTAAGTGTACCAGTATACAGGGTACATGTAAATATTCTAGGTATCAAACTGTTTGATATAAAGTATGCTATAAGAATCCTAAAATACAGCCCTTTAGTACTGATGTTTTTCTGTTTTTTTTTTAAACAACAGCCATCTACATGTACATAGTCATAAGCTCATCACAATGATCTCAATATACTGTAGTGGGGGGAGGAATAATCATTATATTGACCAATACTGACACCAATGGTCATTTTCTCTTGCTACATGTACAGTTTGGATATGAAGCCCTATGCACCACTGTTATGAATGCATCATTAATAATATGCATTTTAATTTTTGTTAATAATGAATATGGATATGAGTAATCACATAGCCCTGGGCTGTGAATGAGACTATAGCGTTGAGTATGAGTCATTGTATTCCATTGACTGGGCCTAGGCTCACTACTGCGCATTCCCACACTTGGGTTGCTTTCAAGCCTTCAAGGGAAATCGGAGTAGTAAGTTGCTAATTGATGGGTATCTTTAGCTCCATATTGGGTATGTATATGATCTAGTACATATGGAAGGATAGCGAGGCTTGCATGGAGGTATGCATCACATGTCCTTGTGTGCATTTGTGTGTGTGGAGAGAGAAGGCAGATAAAATAAAGCACGGACAAATAATGCCCCGGTACACAGATGTGATTCTAGTTCTTTACTCAATACATGTATAAACCTGTATCTGAAGTTGCAATAAACATGAACACTTTATAGCAAATGCATGTAAACATGTACATGTACAATATTTGATGAAGATTTACAATTTTAAAAATTTCATCATACTCTTTTCTACCAACAACAAAAAAATCAACCTTCTTGAACTATAAATTACAATAGATTTATGTCATGCATAATGCTTTCAATTTAATTCCCTTTGCTTCTGAGAAAAATAGGCCTGCATAATACAAACATTATGTTTCTAACCTATTCACAACAAAAAAGGGCGCAAGTCTCTCCTGCACAAAATTCTCCTCCTTAAACTATAATCCTATTTCTCCCATACTGGCTTAATGTATTCACTGTCTTTCCCCATTCCTTACTTGATTTGTACATCTATTGAATCCCTCCTGCATGCTCCCATTATTTATTATATCCTCCAACCCTCCTCTCTTCCCCTCTCTTCTCTTCTCTTCTGGCATTGGAAGTGAAACACTAGCAGACCTTTTGTCACATGTTTGACACCTGCCTGACCTCAAAACCAGGTCAACTATTTGCTAATTCTCACAGACATCTGATCCAACCCTGATTATGACTGAAAGCTACACACCCTCTTCACACACACAAGTGAAATGAAGCACATTTGAAGGTTTATTTGTGTTCTAGCAGTGAACAACTATATCAAAGTAAAACCTTTTAGTCCACCGTTTTTTATATGAATGTACACCGCCAGACCCTAACAGACATCCAATCCAACCCTGAATTTTGATGGGTATCATAATATTATGGTAACACATGTACCTGTCAAATAGTACCAGCGACATACAGTTTTGTAGGAATCTCTAAAGGCAAAAATAGTGCATTACTGGATACTTTCTACACATTTCCAAAGAGAGGAATCCAAGGCCTATGCATGGAAGGCCCCCTAATCACAATCATTCCCGTGTAGAAAGAGTTGGTAGCTACATGTACATATATCATGTCCAATCTATGTACATGTATGTACATGTAGGCCTACATGAGTATAACACTAAGATAAGATTACAACATATATAGGGCCTATGACTTTTCATGAGGCAGTGTGAACAAGCCAATCATGAGCTGTGTGTGATGTAAATGAGATTGGACTTCATACTGCCGGTGGGGTAGATGATTGCATTATTGGAGGGATGGGTGATATGGTATTAGTATTACCCTGATAACATTACTAACATTAACGCAGATTAAGACTGCTTTCTAGCAGTACACAGCACATGATACTTGGCGCACGCTAACATGAATAAACTTGTTTACTGATTTTATGCATACATTTTGAACAAAATTTTCTCTGATGATTGATAAGGTTGCCAGATTGTTGTCTGACAGAGCAACAAAAAATGATGCAAAGTGAATTCCATTGTACATGTAGATTTATGTCATAATCTAAAGGAGTCTGATTTTTGTTCCTCAAATTATCTGAGGATGAATAAATTTGCTTATATACAGAGCAGCAGCCCATATTTGTATTCCTTTATTAAAAGTGAGACCACCCTACGCTACATTGTAAAAAAAAAAAGAATTGAGTACATGAGTGCGGCTTTGTAAGCATAAATGTATTAAAAGAAAGAAAATGGTACATGTAATGTATGTGACATTAAATACCAAAAATGTATTGAGTGTAAAGCAAGCAAATTAAATTACTTCTACACTTATTCTCCTCATTGGCATTACACTCTGTTATTATTTAAAACGCTTAGGCCATGTCAGCATGCAAATTGACAGACAGGGAACGGATAAGAAGACATGACTAAGGATATCATCTTGTTACTGATGTGACTAAATTTCTGTGTCTAGACATGTATTATGTTATGACCATGAAGTACAGCAAAACAGCTTAGCCCCCTTTCACGAAAGCAAAATGAAATATTCAAACAATAAAAAATAGCTGTTCTGTATAAACATGGCAAAGCAAAACCCAAGTTTTAGAAATGTTACATTGTGTTGTGACCTTTGTATGTAGATCCATAAAGTAACATGATTGGGACGTTTTGCCATGTACTGTACATGTATAACATGCAAATATTGTTCAAAATTTGAAGTTTATTCATACACAACTGTGATCTTCCATCTAAAACAAGGTTTTCATCTTCAGATATATATGGATGTATGTGTGTACCGTAAATCTCTGTGTATAAGGCGCACTTTTTTTGAATGTCCATTTTAAAGGCCTTTATGTGTACCTTGCAAATTTTGTGAAATCACAAAAATTCACAACTCTAAACCTGTCCACTCCCTGAGAGTTTCTTGCCATGAATATGACCATTATTGATTTTGGGGGCAAAAGGTTCATCTTTCATGATATGTTCTCGTTTGACCGACCATATCAACGATATACCTGTACCTATCTGGTGTTAACGTGCCCCCTCAATGTTGTTTTCACCTGCATTCCTTGGTTTTCCAATCCCATTGTGTCTGAGCTACTTATGAACATTCTCACTAAGTGGGCAATCCTTCCATGCATACTGAATGCCCTGAAGACATCTCAGCACAGCACACCTAGTTGATTCATTCAGGGTTTCCAGAGGATCCCTGTCACACCAACCGAAGAGGAAGAGACCAAAACCAGACCGACAGAAGATTACATGTACCACTCCTTGCATGTACCACTCATTGCATGTACGTCGCCCCAAATGACCAAGAGTCAGTCGGTATAAGGTCGGTCTGGCAATGTGACTAATAAGTATTTCTATGATACTGTAGCCATGCACACAAGACCAAGACCACACCAACATCACATCAACTGAAAAATTATATTACTCTGAATGGTCAAAAATCAGTTGTTTCGGAATTGGTATGCAGTCGGTCTGGACTGGTGGTGTAACAAGGATTTCCATAATAGACCATTAATATTGCCAAGACCGACAAAAGATCAAATGAAAATGTACTTTACCAATATTGGCCAAGAAATAGGTTGGTTTTGAGTCGGTACGAGGCCGGTCTGGCAGTGTGCTTCATGTAGGTCAGGTGTAAGTGTTTCTAAATACTCTAGTGACTAGAACTACAAGTTATATCGCCAAGACCGATACCAGATGGACAACAAATCAAATGAAAAGTTATAATACCCCAAAATGGCAAGGAATAAGGCTTGTGAGTTGGTTTGGAGTTGGTGTGACTGAGGTATAATACCAGCGACTTACTTCAGGAGTTCAGCCTATTGAACATGTACCGAGCCAGGAATGTGAACCTTTCACAGGCAAGCAGAGAGAGAAGCGTCTCAGAGAGAGATGGCAGGGGTCAAGATACTTTCTACTCTCAAAACCTGCACTTGACCTGAGCCAGGACACAGGGTCTGTTCGCATTGTATTGTACAAGCCCAACCTTGGACATATCCATTCAAATGTGTTTAAAACTGTTTTGGCAATAACACATCAACACATCCAGGTTTCAAGTTACCCTGTACATCACCAGTCATCAGACTCATCACCATATTCATCAAATTGCTTTCTGTCACTCACCTCGTGTTAATACTTCCAGATATTATAAAGAAATAGAATATAGGCCATTTATTCTTGTTGAAAGTACACATCCAACCTAAATGTAGGCCGACATAAGTGAAGTGATGAGATAAAGGTTGGTCATGATGGAACAATGGCATGCCAGGTTGAAGGAAGTTGTACATCTAAAGAGGTGTATCTGATTTCCTGTGGATGTCCTGTCCTATATTTAAAACAGGCGGCTGATGCTGTGATTGGCAACTAGATCCCACAAGCCATTGTCACTTGTCTTGGTGATTGTGGTTATATGTCTTTTTTTCTTTGAGTCTCATATCTCTCTCTCTCTGTCTCTCTCAGGTGTTCTGTCAAAGAGAGGTCCACACACCAGAGCCTTATGTAGTTCCTTTCCCATCCCCCTCTATATTTAGCCTTCTTCATTATATGTCATATGATCTGTCATCTACCAAGTCTGACACCATCTCAATTCTTGGTCTTCCTCTTCCCTGTTTACCATCCATCTTCCCTTCCAACTCCAAGATGTCCCTGAGTATGTTGTCGCCCTATAAGATGTGTCAGATTGTGTCCTATCCAGTTTTTCTTCCGTTTCTAGATTCATTCGGTCATGGGCAATTAGTTTTATGTAGGCCTTCATGTAACTGTTGTTTAATCTCTCAATTTAGTTTACCATTAAAACTGGTAATTGTTCCCTTCTGTTTATTCAATTAAATTCATCTAATAATTATTTTCAAACTGATAAGTTTCTTTGTGAAAGTATCAATTCTTGCAGTCTTCGCTTGTTAGTTGCCATTGATCAAAATAAATCCTTTATTCTGACTTAAGCACGAATCCACCGGTATATTTGACTTGAACATCCACAATTCATCCACAAATAATTCATGACCAGTATACCGTAATGCTCAAATTGACAAATTTGTCAGTACAATTAGTACCAAATGGCCAAAGCACTAATGCCTGCGCCTGCCAGTGATCAAATTACAGACGATAATCTGGTTACTTGTACTTTTTTGTATTGGTTTGTGGTGTCAAATTTCTGAACACCTGGCTGTTATACAAATGGTATACATGTATGTACACCACTTTTTAAATGTAGTTTTTATTTTATGTACAATTGTCATTTTAGTATGATTATCATTATCACAAAAACATGTAAAAAGTATTAAAATTCAAAATAAAGTTATATCATTCTTCAACTTCTACACCCAAATGCAGTCAAACGAAGGCCAACATGTATTATTGGTTAGACCTAATCCTTCATTAATAAAGTAAGTTTCCATGGTTGCAGGAATGTGTATTCTATCAACTATAAATCTGTTTGTCTGTCTTTTGAACTTTGGCAGTTTGGGCCATTTGAAGGGTGACAAATCTTGCATTAGAATCCTTTCTAAAAGACTAAAGGAAATGGATTTGCTGTGTTGTAAGTTTAGGATACATGCCAAAAATAATACTGAACATGACAAACAAGTTGCTGCAATTTAACATAACTTTATCAGCCTTCGATTTCATATCATATGTAATTCAGGGTCAACTGAGCCGAGACAGTGACACCCATATCATTGTACCCATCTATCATCACGCCGCAACAATTGCATGATCATGACCACTGCCGGCTGGCCAGCAAGTCTAAACCAAATTCAAGATGAGATCTTCATCTAACGGTCAGCTGTTACATGATCTTCCAGTTGTCATTCAAAATTAGCGCTATAATCCAGTCCTATTCATGTCTTGTATAATCTCAGTGAGAGACCTTCCATTATCATCCCTGCATTATCGACCGGCTAATGAAAGGCTCTATGAAAGGACGCACTAGACTGTGCAACTACAATTTACAAGTACAACGCAGTGAGCGAATGCGTGGGAACTATGTATTTCCACCGCCAACAGAAAATATGACAGCGAGATGCTTCGAAATTCGACGGCGTAAATTCGCCGATTTCTTACTTACGTTAATTCTGAAAGACCCGATTGAACATCAATAGAATCAATCCTGCGTTCATCAACTGTGTATCATAGATATATCCAGTATAATCCACAAATTAGGCAAAATGGTTTCTCGCTAAAAATGTGGAGCAGCTACATCGACTCAACGACTCACACGTACGCACACACGAACTACGAGTGCGAAGGCGCGCCGTACCGTAGCGACTGGGTGATGAATGCACGGAATAAATGGAGAGGTTGAGCGCGCGAGCGAGCCATGGGTGTAGTGTCAACAAGCTGTTTGACCGCACCTGTCTTGCCAGGGGCCTGGATAGCGTAACTCTCGTGGTTTGAATTCTATCTCACGGTCAAGATAATCACGAATAGGTTCCGAAGTAAATGCAGTTAATAAAATAATAAAGTTAAGAAAATAAATACGAAGCCAAAATACGTTCAACCTTCGCGTTTTCCTTATCTCATAGTGGTAAGTCCGAAGAAGATAACAAATAGGAAATAAAAAGGTATGCAATAATTATTTTCTGTTTGATGACGACCATGTTCGATTTTCAACGGCGATGGGAAACATTGTGGTCACTGGAAGTTGGCATTGGTTTCTAATTTCTGGTGCAATGTCAAAAGAAAAGACGTTTAAACATCATCGTAGCACTTATTTTCTTTTCCTCCATTGTGTTAGCCAAGATTTTAGAAGAAATTGATATTCATCATACCCTGTAGCTCAAACTGGAACGTTGGTAATCTCTTCTTCTTTTTTCATTCATTCTTAATTTATAAAGATACGGAACATATTTGTTTTTTTTCATATCGTGTGACCTAGTTATGATTGACCTAGCTTGGCTCTTTGTTTACATTGTGTGCGCAGCGCGTACATTCCACAGCGCGTACAACAATCACTTATTGTTATACGCGCAAAACAACAATCGTTTTATAAGCGCGCGCATTAAAGGTCGTTGACCCTGGTGCCCCAAAATATTTATAGCACGTGTATTCTCGGTATTGGTTGCGATTGCAATAAGAAAATTATACATTTTTCGCGGCTAAGGCTATTAACGGGAAAAACATTATAAAATCGTCATGAAATAAAAGTGATTTCTTAACATTTTTGTGATAAATAATGGTCTTTTTTTTTAATGTACTCTTCCCCTGCTCTAGAACATGGATTTGGGGCTAGATGTGATTAGCCCTCTTTTGATTTGACATGACAGACTTTTATTTACTGTCTCACTTTTACAATGAAAATGTATGCATCTGTAAAATGTCACATGAGTTGACAGAATTAATGTAGACATTTTTTTAAGAACTCAAATTTCTCAGAAAGGGAAGAAAGATTTTGAAATTCTCATGATGTATAAATTGTTAAAAGCTAATTAATTCTTTTTAACAATCTTAACATAAAACATATCTATCTATTCATTCATTCATTCATTCATTTATTTACTTATTTATTTACTTTGCTTTGGAAATATCAGGGATTCTGTTCTTCAAACAAAAAAAGTCCTATCATTTGATCCTGCAACATTCAATCTCATATCGTCCCTACATATATGATATAACATGAAACAAACATTCATCAAACATAAGTCATTCTTGTGGAATCTAAAACCTTGCCATCTAGCTCCAGACATCTCATCGCCTTGTTGATGTTGAAAGGGACACCTAGCAACCGTTGCTATGATGACACAACAGAGAAGTCATCTAACTGGATGGGGGTGGGTTCAGATGATGAGCCCAGGCATAATAAGACAGTAGATTAAACAAGAAGGGCTGAGGGACTTTGAATAGTAGGCCTACAAGTCTATCCATGTTCAGATATAAAGATCTTTTGAGGTAAACTCAAAGTAAATTCCATGTTCTAATGAAGCAGATGAACACGTGGTAGCGCTATTAATTTTCACAAGCCTAATATAATATCAAAACATGTGATTAACCTTTATCAAAGCTCAATTAGTATCACTTCAAGAACCCTATTAATCATGATCGTATTCTTCTATCAAGTTCTATGTACCAGCATTATCATCTCGGATATTTCATTATCAGATATGGTATCAATATAACGTGCACACTTTTCATTGTTTGTGATGGCCATTAACCCTGACCATTTAGATTTACATGGCCATTCTTATCCAGCCTTTAGTGACCTAGCTTGCTCGATCAGGTTTCATTTTAACCATGATTCCCTGACCTTTTGCAGAGAGATCTCATGCAATGCCAATTTAAGCAAGTCAATTATAGAGATACCAATTTGCTGTCCATACAATGTGAGGTGTCTAAATGCTGAGGAACATAGCGTACCGTCCCACAATGTATTGACAGTAAACTGTGAGATGACCAAATAAATATACACAGCTATTTTCACACAGCCTTTTATAAACAGGATCGACCTGGGACCCATTTCACAAAGCCTTTTTTCAATGACAAATTACAAAAATCAGTGACAAATTTGCTGATAACCAATCAGAAGTGAGGATTTAACTAGCTTATTTATAACAAAAACTGTCATTTGTCACTGATGACAAGTTTTGTGAAATGGGGGCCCAGGTTTAATTTTAACCATGTTTCCCAGACCGTGCATGTACCCAGGGAGATCTCATGCTATGATTTTCCTGGTGCCCCAAAATATCTTATGCCACAAAAGATGGCTTCTTAAGTTCTTACAGATAACAATATAAATTAGCTACCAGTATCCACATGATGTAAGATACTGGACATCCTAGGAGACCAACAGCTCCAGAGACTGACAAAATTGGTTTTGAGAACACTATGAAAAGTTGTCAGAAGGTCCAAGAGATGGACATGTCAGTCTTGTGGGCTGTTGATCTCATGGACCATCCATCTCATGCACCCTTATCCCTCTCAGATAACTTTTCACACGGCCCAGAAGAGTGACAGCATTGGTTGCGTGGACTACTGTCAGTCTTATGGGCTGTTGGTCTTGACGGCAGTCGGTCTCAAGGGCTGTCGGTCCATTGGCTAATCATGAGATAACAACTGACAGACAGCGAAATAAAACAAAAATAAAGCCTGATCCAGATAGTACATAAAATGTTGTATGGATATTGAAGTGATTCTATTTCATTGTTCCTAGCCATCCATCCATACATCCGGTTTTACACTCCAACTATCTCTCATTATTTCCTTTATTGATTCTAACAGGTACCAGGGTAATGATTTCTACCAGGCCTGCAATACATTCATTGTTGTGGGATTAAAAGCAAACAAAATCGACAATAGGGTTGTGTGGGTTTTTTGTTGTTTTTGTTCATTTTTTCTTAACTTGTGGTAATTGACAGATTCACTAATCTGTACCTAAAATGATAAGTAATAATGTGTTGTTGTTTTTTTAATCTTAACTCTTCATTCAGTATTCTTTACACAAGACAGCAGTCCAGCTTCTGTCCGTTTTTTTTAATTATTATTCTTCTATCACACGCATCGATCCCACACACAGCGCAGTGTCTCCACTCATCACGCGATCCCCAAATTACCATCTAAAAGAACAGCATGAGAGGAATGGCAAGGGTTACTTTCAACGTTGAGGGTGTGTTATTTTATCAGCTGATTGGGCAGGCGACGCGGAAATGGTACAGAGGCGGGACTATTAAACAGGACAGCCCCTTCAGTGCTCAAATACTGTATTTCTTAAAGACATGTAAAACATTAACAACACAAATATACAAATGCACTTTGTTACATGGTGAAAAATGTTTGATCACATGATGTGCATGATTAAAACAAGTGTTTACCGGTGAAAAAAGGTGTATGTGAAAAAAGGTGTTCAATTGTTCATTTGTAAGTATCATAAAGGCGAAGCAATGACAGTTTATTCTGGCATTGGGTGCAGCCCTTCAATGCACAAGAATAATGTGAGTCTGGTAGTTTAGACAAGCTTGGCCGGCTGGGTTTTCTCCTGAGCTGGAAATAGACACTGACCTTAGCGATTCCACCTGGGTAACATCAGCTATGCCTGGAGGTAGGGTGTTACTAGTTTGCAGGCACAAACCCTTGTCAGTCGTAGCGGTAAAGCGTTGCAGAATGTCTGACCTGTAAGACTATGTAGACTGCGTGGTCTACATCACTCCATAGACCCTCAACTGTAACTGACACAGGCTGATATTGTTAGGCTTGACTCAAGACTCATGGGCCAGTAGTCTACTAAAATTTAAACGTGACGCTGGGTTAAAGCTTTGTTCGAAACTGGGTTGAACAAAAGAAGTTATACTGAGGTCTAAGTTTTCCTTTGTTAAACGTAATATTCGACCCAGTGTCAGGTTTAAATGAATAAGAAGTATACGGGCCATGGAGTTACCGGTAAGTGTCAAACTAGAGTCTATACCAGCAGACTAAGCTTTGACTGTACTTTTCATTCCACTCAGATGGAAGCATCAGTGCGATGTACCTGTTTCTAATTCAAGAGGACTCCAAATTAAACTAAACCAATTTGATCATAACAGTGTTGTATCATTGTAGAGATACAGTAAATTAATTATTAGGAGGCTCGTCTGGCATTTATTACTAAACATGTCTGGCATATTTGGTGAAAGTATGGAAGCCATCACCTGATCTAACATGAGAAAATAAAAGGGACAAGATGAATGGAAGAGCTACATGGTGACTGCATGAACTAAAATAACAACAGTTGGTATCAATTAAGAAAAAGATGCCTCAGCATTGATCGTTTGGATGTACAGGCACTGACATGTAAAGTGTACTACTACTCACCTGAAAAAAAATTATTTGGGTATAGATAGAATGTACAGTATCATCAATCTAAAAACACCTTACCTGGCATTCAATATGTTCTGTGCGTGCCCTATTCTATGCAAGTGCATACGCCAGCGTTAAAGGCTAAGTCCACTCCAAAAATAACTTGCTTTCAATAGATGCAGAAAAACAGGAGAAACAGAGCAAAAAAAGTTTGAGGAAAATCGGATCACAAAGAAGGAAGTTATGAATTTTTTTAGAACTATGAAAATTATGGAGCAATGAAAATCACTACACAAATTGCTAAATTTGTTATCAGTTTGTAACGTCATTGCCTCACTATTTATCAACTGCTTTTATAAATTTTTATCCCATTAATTTCCCTTTTTATCCCCAAGAACTTGATTTCCCCATGCCTTTGCCCAGGTTATATGATTTGTATCATATTGCATGCATGACATTTCACAATCTTTTATGAACTTTGAAAAATTGATACCCGGTACTATTTTCGGAAAACTGTATATTCATAATTATTAATTTTCATATAAATAGTTTATTAAAATTCAAATTTTTCATGATTTAACAATTTAAAAAATCACTCTATATAATAGTGCATCCACACGAAAACATATTAATTACTATCAATATAACTTGGATGCTGGTGTGAGGAAATAAGATTTTTAGGGGGAAAATTGGAAATTTATATTATCAATATAAAGAAAACAATTAGTGTAAAGTGAACCAATGACGTCACACACTCATGAGTGAGTTGCCAATTTGTCTTGTGATTTTCAAAGTTTTTCATGTCATTAAAAATTCAAAACTTTCTTATTAGTTATCCGATTTTGCTCAAACTTTTTTTGATTGGTTTATCTGTTTTTTCTGCTTCTTTTGAAAGTAGGTTATTATTGGAGTGGACTTGCCCTTTAAATAGTCTGCCAGTCCTCAACGAGACGTTTTACTGTTCACTGTCAATGTATTTGAATTGCAACATTTCTTTGGAGAAGTAATACAGTGAAAGTCAAACCTGCTTTAGCGACCACCTGTAAATAGAAAGACCACATTTTTTGTTTCCCTTGAATATGGTTTCCCACTGAAACCTGTACTATTTAAAAGGAACCTGTACATAAAGACCACCTGCATATATATAAAGACCACTTTTCATGTACATGTATCTAAGCAGAATTCATCAATCCACAAACATTTTGGCATACAATCACATGTAATACATTCTAAATCTTCTCTCTTCCATTGTACATTCATGGTCAATCTTTATTCAAAACAACCTTTAAAGAACAGGCAGATCGAAGCCATCAATCCATCATACATTTTGGCATACCGGTGTGTTGGCTCAGTCAGTAGAGCGTCCACCTCACAACCGAGAGGTCGTGGGTTCGAACCCCGGCCGCGTCATACCAAAAGACGTTAAAAGATGGGAGTCGCTGCTACCTTGTTTGGCGTTCAACAATAAGGGGATAGAGCAATGTCGATCTGGCGCTGCTCAGTGGCTGCCGGCTCACGATCAATTGGGCACAAAGAATTTCCATTTTCGGTTTAATAAAATTTGGAGTGGACTATAAAAGATTATTATTATTACCTATTATTATGTAATAGGCTGTACATTCAGATCTTCTATGTTCTATTGTACGTTCATGGGCAATCCTTCAGAGAAGAGGCAGAACAATTATTTTTGAACAGTTGTTTGCTTTAAAAGAAATCACAAGGGATATATATGTTAAGACAAAAGTCTGTGCATGGTGGAGTTGTGTTGATACACCACTTTCGCGCCTGTTTTGATTCAAATTTGAATACGAGGGGTTAGGGCTGAGCTTGTTAAACAAACCCAAGCGTCCATGATCAATCAAGTTACATTGCGAGTCATGAACTAGTGCAAACATCCTTCTCTCTCTGATCAAATATCACACAACAAATAATTGCCTGGACGCTATGAAAACCATCCATCATGCCAGGTCTATTTGGAAAAGGCGAACGGTTTCTTCTGCATTCTGGCGCAACATCAATGTACCAACCCAAATTATTATCTTTGCAGCTTATAATTTCACAGGAAAGTTACTATGAATAGCAATCTCTGCACTTGTTCATGCTTGCATTTCATTATAAAGCTTCATTCATAGAAAGAGGTGTGAGAGACAGGAGTGTAGTTTTTGTAAAGAAATGGGTGGCTCATTATCCACCTTTAATACATCGAGACAAGATGCAAACATTTTGTCACCTCTTTCTATACATCACGCCCACTCACTAGACATGCTATACAAAGCTATTGAATCTGAGTTTCTCATGCCGCCCGGCCCACCCGTCAGACCCAGGTTTGATTAAATAAAACCTTTGAACCCAACCGTTACAAAGTCCTTCATCGTTCTCGATTAGAAACGGAGCAATTTATCTTCTAACGATAACTGATAAGATCCCGGTAATACTTAAAGCTCAAATTTTAATCAATTTACTAGAAATGATCACATGGTCATAGAATTAAGGTGCCATCTGTGTTTACATTGTACATGTGACTGAGGAAAAATACAGTAGTTTTTAAGAGCAAATGTAGAGAACACCAAGACAAATCTGGTACCTTTGTAATTATGTAAAATGTAATTCAAAGAAAAATAAAAGCATAAATTGGCATTTAAGAGTTCAAAATATTTACATGTAATTGGAAGCCTATGAGTGAATATACATGTATGTGTATCCTGTTTCAAAAAAGAAAAAAATTCAAGGTATTGTTTGTGTGTCATAAAATGATAATACCACGGAAACACTTTTTCACCAGCATTGTACTGATGATCAATTTTTTTTTGGCTCATGACTACAGAAACCGTACAGGTAGACCTACGGTACATGTAATTCCCTGTCTGGCTCATTAATGATACATCATTGAATAATTTGTATATCACAATGAAGAATGAAAAGCGACACTATGTAAGAATACTTGTCTGATGAATTATATTCATTACTCATTTTGTAAAGTGGGATGATCAATTTATTATTTGTGACAAGCAAGAGATGAAATTCATGCAGCAAAACATAGAATAGTCAACACTTTTAATGATCCCTGCATGTACAAAAAAGCACAGCAAGCATCAACATCGTAGGACAAAAGAAACAGGTTTATCTCTTGGACTGTTTTCTAAAATGTTCAAATCTTGTTGACTGGGAATGTCTCAGTGATGGATTCACATTCATAGCACAGTCTGACACTTCAAATTGAAATGTTCTTTCTGACTATGTCTGCTGCACAGCCCACGTAAAGATATTGTTGGTGGGTGGGTTTGATCTACAAAATGTAATTACTTTAATATGAACAGGTGGGCAACCAGCAAAGAAAAATAAAGTCAGGAGTAGTGGGTGTTTTACATGTAGCTCTGGAAAGTTCGAAAATAGCTCTGGTAATCTCCACCAAAAAAGCTCTGGTTTAAAAAAAGAAGAAAAAGAAGGGAAGAACACATAACAGTTTTAAAAAGGATATCAAGGATATATTGAAGCCAAAATGAAGTCCCACCATTTTTTTTCTTTTTTTCCCCCTGTGATAACCTCTAAATCATTATACCAGGAGTCCTGGTATAATATCTAGGACGGTTTTAAAGCTAATCTTGAGCTCTGGTATGGATATAGAATGTTGAGGGAGGATGGCTATAATTGATAATTCATTCTGGATTGTTTATCTTGCAGTAGATTTATTGTTTGAACCAGTAAAATACAAACAGCCTCACAAAAACTCATCTTCAATAAAAACCACAACTCTCATTTGCACATAGGGACTTGTGTTAAGCACATGGTGTGGCTTAATTTAATTGTTCTATGCTCATTACTCAGCCCCTATACATTTTCTACCAAAATCGTTTGGCACTTGTCATTTATTTGTAATCTTGAACATTCAGTGTGAGTTTTGTTGGATTCTGTGAGAATTTATTTTCTATCATTACCAGAACTCAAGCTTATCTCTGTATGTCAGCGTGTCCACACACAAAAAAATTTATCCCGAAACTCTATAAAGTAACGTCGTATAAAGAATCATCGTATAAATTCCAGGTGCGCAGTTTGCTACTGCGGTCATGAAACACAGCGGAAATGAGAGGTCAGGTCTCCTTTCGCGCACGGTCATGTTAAGGCCCGCCCAGTTATACCATTCTAGTTCGACCGGTTATACTATAGTTATGTCCACACACAACACTTTCCGTGATTAGGGGTGATTAGTTATCGAGTTCTAGTTCAAAACGATGCCTAAACCCGCGTTTCTATACGACGTTTTGTTATACGACATATCGTTAGTAAGCGTCCACACACACAATTTCATCGTATAACTACCGAAACGGTATAACTATACTGTTTCGCGATAGTTATACAATGAATTTTTTGTGTGTGGACACGGGGATAGTAACTCTGTATTGAAGTATATATGAATTAATGCCCTTCTGGCTCTCAACAGCCATCATCAAGCAAAACATCCCTTCTAAGAACTGTTTTGTCATTACGCATCAGAATTTAATAAAGAAATATATAACTTACAAAAGCTTACAAAAAACACAATAGCTTTAATACATAAAATGCAAAAGATGATTTTTTTTTTTTTTTTTATCAGCATCATGAAAGAGTTATACGGTAAATTGAAGTAAAAAGGAAATAAATCATAACAAACCAAAGAATAATAACAGTACTTAAGCCAAAATGAAATCCAACGCAAATTTCAACATGTTCCAGGAAACATGGAGATAAACATGATCTGTTTAAATTAAGTGGGTGATGAATTGAGTGAATGTGGTTAGCTCATAACATTACCACATCATGTTTGTATCATCTTTTATTAGAATAAACATTGAAAATGCACGTAAGCCAAGATACCGCTCAAATTGAGCTGGATGTAGGAAAGGTCTGACTTTTGCTCCGGCTTTATTTATGAGTGAGGCGCAATGGCTCAGTGGTAGAGCATTGTTCTCATAACCGGGAGATCCCGGGTTAGAAACTATATATAAATATTTGTTAAGGCATTAATGCTCATTACCATGTCCCTCAAAAAGAACTTAGAGCCGTCGGTCCCCAGGTTGCTTACTTACAACATGGACCTATGTCCATACTTACAAGCAGTCAGGTACATGTAAAACAAACAAACCAACCAACCTTCAACAATCTATTTTATGGTATAATATAGGGTAAGGGGAACGGTCGCATTTGGTTATAGCCTTATAGGTTAGGTTTAGGGTTTAAGGTTTGGTGTAGGTTTAGGCTTATACATGTACATGTACATGTACAGTATATAGTATTTGGTCCAGGTTTGAAGTTAGCCATTCAGATAGTGTAGGAATCAACCTCACAATAATCACCACTACAGCATGTCTCATAAAACCAGTTGTAGGTCTTATCTGCACAGAGTTGGTAGCATTTCTGATGGACTAGCTTTCATTGATGTGAGAATGTTATCAATCCTGAGTGCAAGTGATGTGCTTCAGGAGCGATTAGACTTCATTAATATATCCCTGCCCTGTCCTTCACATCCCTCTCGCCTCCTTTCATTCCACCAGTCAGTCGTACATATCACTTTCCACAAATTGCAATTAGCCATGATTGGATATCAATGCAAAGAGAACAGCCAACCAGCAATAAAATAGTGTGTACAAAATTAGAAGTACTGTAGCATATGGCATTAACATTCAAGCAGCTCTTCGCTATCTACACAGTGTTTATTTCTATTTTTGTAGAACACTTATTTTGAGGAGACAATACATTTTCTTCTGAGGTTTTTTTTTTTTTCTTTTGCTTTTCTAAGAGGTGACAATACTCTTTTGTTTTTGTTTATGTTCTATTTTGTTTTGTTCTGTTTTTTGGGTTATTGTTTATTCATATATCATTTTGTATGATTCTTTCACTAATTTTGCTGTTTAAATGTAAATCTATCTCATTACATGGTGGCTGTCCAGACAAACCCACTAGGGGTTTTTATACAGCAACCAAATTCCTAATTTTTTACATTCAATATTTTACTTTTTTGATAATTGCAACTGAAATATAATAATTATGTATAAGTAGTAGTACTTCTATTATATTTACTGCATATTGATGTTACTGTTTTTATTATGGAATTATGAAATTGAATAAATGCTGAATTGAATTGCTGAATTGAACTCACATTGAGCAAACTGACATACACACAACACATCTATTGATTAGGTATAGGAGATACTTGTACATGTACATGTGTACTGTACATGTATGTCGGTTTACCAAACCAGCGAAATTATTGTATCCCCTACAATCCACATGTAAGTTCTTTTATTTACAAAATCTAAATGAATCCAAATAATTCTGCAATATGTATTCGTGCTCTAGAGAGTGGAGTTATGTTTTTGGCTTTTTGCCCACTGTCACTGGCATCCCCTTCTCACATAGTGGACATGTACACATATGGCAAATGCATCTATAACGAACACATCAAAACCACATATTAAGATCAACCCATGGTATGTAAATGGACTCGACAATCATTTTTTCTCTAACATTGAAGGGTGTAAAGAGATTATTTTTGGCTTGGCCTCCGTAGGCTTTTTGATCGTGACTTGAATCGATTCATTCTGAATGCACAAGTACATGTATGTGCCTAATCTTCAGAGTTATATAGCATTGGAAAAGTGCAAATAACCCGAAGCTTTGTGACGCCTTTCAATATTGAAAACCCCCAAAGCGGTTTATCACACTGCTCATAAAATGGGCTCTTTCTAGTGCTGTCAATTCATTATTCATTTACAATGATGTGATATTTTGGCTTCTGTGTATTCATACTGGATTTCCATCATCAAAATTAATCAATAATATACATCTATATCTGTAATTTAACATGCATTAACATTTCTTTGTATTCCAACAAATGAAATTATCTAAATGTCCCAATAATTGGTCTGCTGTAACATACACTGTATCCTATAACTCATGTTCTCCCTAGTAACTCAGTGCTACTCAGTATTACTTCATCATAACCAACATTTAGCTACATAACAACATCGCATAAACAAACGTATTTACTAGTTTGAAGAGGTCAATAGACTTTACAGCTGCCCAATCATCAGTGCATGTTCGTGATAAATTACCCCACCCAGTTAACCATTTTTCATGCTATTATACATACAATCTTCAGTCAGAACAAGATCCCAATTCTTTATCATTTTTTTCTTCATCAAAACGATGCTCAAGCATGCCTTTTGGCTACCGGTATACAATATTTTGTTATACAAGTATGATGTTCCTACTACGTTAGAAAAAACGAACTACTCATCATGGTCTACGTTTTTTGATAGGATGAATTTTGGTAGTCTAAACGAGGGAATTATTCTCTACAATCGACCGAGTGCTATGTAATATCACCTTCAAATATCTACCGTTTAGCTTCATATAGTGCCCCCCACCACTGACTGAGTGCTAGTCAGTCTTATACAAATAACCTGCACTAATCAATAGATGGTGTGGTCGTGTTTGTTTAGAAATTCAATTTCCAGCCCCCTCATCTTGGAGATCTCCATCCAGCTCTCCTTCTCATCTAGTGTCAAACATTGCTTGGCAAGTAATAGATCACAATTATCTTTCCTTTCAACCATTCAAGATACAAACATGTACGTGCAGCCCACATCGAGTTGGATGATATCATGGTGTCTCCTATTTCTGGAAATACAAATGGGTTGAGACTTGAGAGTGATTTGCCCCAAATACATAGAAACTCTTGAAGAGACAAATTTTCTTTAAAAACTATCAGAAACCTCTAAAAGCTCTTTTAAAAAAGGCCTCATTCAGAAATATACTTTTAGCCTCTTTCTTGGTATAAAATAGGTGAATGCTATAAAATCTGGCAAGTATACCTTGACAAATACATCTGAATATAATAGATGAACTTGAAAAGTTATAGAGATCCAGATTGTAATATGCACACTGAGCAGATGTCATTTCGCCATACACCACATGGATTCTAACCTTTTGGCCTCAATTCCCAATGCTACTCCTGAAAATAAAATGTTAAAAGTATAAAGTTATAAACCACCCAATACATGGACATGGTATTACAACTAACAATCAATGTATAAAACATACATGTATGTCTGTCAATGTAACTTTCAATGTGTGATTTATAGATTTGTTCTAAGTTATGACCCTATCCCGACCCAAAACAACCAACATGTACAATACTTTTATTATCCTCAACGTCACCCATTGAAAAACACGTACAATGTATGTACACATGTACCTGTATGGCAAGGTAATTAGTAGTGACGCGATCAAGGCTCCTTTACATTTGAACCTTTGAGAGCCATCACTACAAGGATAATGTAAATAGACATTTATGAGCAGACTGGCGAGACCGCGGGTACACTAGTCTGGCTCTCTGCCATGGCTGCCTTCATCCTCAATGATACTTGAGACATCAAATTGGCAATACTCCTTCCAAACCGCACTGCTACTATCAACATCATTTGCAAAGCCTGCTACCCGAGTACAATCGGTACAGTTCACATCATCTGAAGCTAGAAGGGCCTTAACTCCATGTTTAAGTCCAAGAGTTAATTGCTCTTGAAGCTTTACAGACAATATAAACACTGTTTGTAGGCCTACATGTACGTGCAGGCCTGTACATACAGATGTACATGTACAATTGTCCTCTATCCCTTTTTTCCTATTTCTCCCCAAACTGCTCACATATTTCTTTAATTTTCAAGTTTGTTTACCGGTACTGGTAATGTTGCTAACTCTGTAGTATTCCCTCCTACATGTACATGTACCCTCTCCCCACCTTCCCCTATGCACCTATCTTCCACTGCACCCCCTACCCATGCTCCTCTCTCCCACCCCTCCCCTTGATCCCCCAACATCTTTTCCATTAGGGATAATCTAATAATTCAGCCATTTCTCATTCCTCACCTGTCTGATCAGGTGTGTTATTACACGCTGCTAGAATCAACATGCATGAAATTAAAAAATGAGAGATGACTGCCAGATAATTGTTGAATGACCCCGTATTACATGGACCATGTGATATTATTTTCATTAATGCGTCTACCATTTAATCTGAATAGTTTTCAGTCGAACAGTGCATGTAATCCACTGTATTTGCAATGGATGAGCCGTGTTGAAATGTATCATACAATGTATCATACTACACAAAAAGATTTGGCAAATTTTGGCAATCTTATAAGCTGAAGGCCAAAAAAGATATTAATCTCCACTGCAAACAGAATGATATTTGAAATGTCCTCGATGGCATATTGTGTTTATGATACAAAAGACGTAATGTATGTATTGAACCATAATAATAAATATAGTATGAATCCCCATACTGTACTGTAGAATGTATCATGTACAGATGATACAGATCACAAGTCAATATAGAGCTGGTTGCCAACAATATGATGGCAACCTAAACTGATGCGTATACAGTTGTAGCTTGCCAAGGTTGCTAAATTCAAAATGAAACTGAATATTCAATTGTGCGACACATTTCAGCTTATAGTCCATGATCAAAATTATGATATTACTTCAGCAAATGAAACAAAACTGTTTTGAAACTCAAAATGGTATCGATATCTAAATTGTGCAACACATTTCGACATGTACAATCAAAACTAAACTGTTTAGAAATTAAACAAATTTGGCATTGTTCCACTAGGCGCACAACAAATTGTGTCATCTAAAGTAAGGTTAGGGTTCATGATGATTTGACCGATTGGCTAGATAATAATGAACCTTGACTGAACTCCTTTACCCTGTACCGACTACTGAGAGAAGGGTTTTTGGTCTATTAAAGTACACCAGATTAATTGCATTATTTAATCTGCAGTAATGAGTCATATCACCCCATGCACCTGCTATGCAAGTATTGTTTCCCAAAGACTCAACAGCCACCCTCATCTATTAAACATGCCTTTGGAAGTGGCAGTGGACTGCTAGCATACAATTCACACATTAAAGGTAGAACAACATTTATGTAATGATGGAAAGAAGAAGATTTTTAAGGGTTTTTCTTTTTTTCTTTTTTTCTTTTTCAAAAGTACTGTTTCCATTCTCCTAGTATCCAAAATCAAATGTTCTGTGAATGAAACAGATTTTTTGTTTAAATAGTAATAATATATTTGGTATGGCTGTGTTATCATGGCAACTTGGGCTCCAGGCATTACTTCAACAAAGATAAGAGGGTTACAACCCTTGGTGAGTGACCCCCGTAACACTAATGAGACCGACAACAGAGCGACAACAATCCAAACATTACCCTTCACAGTCACGAATTGGTCAGTTTGGATCCAGTGTGGAGTTGGTTTGTTGGTGTGACCCATGTACCGGTATTACGGTATTGTTGCCATAGCACGTGTCGAACAATCCAAGAAACAACTGAGCAAGCACAGTTCGAAGTTTATAACCTACAATGTATAACCTTTTGTGTACTCATTTGTACAAGGGCAGTGACACTCCATCATCACATGTCAAACCATGTCAAGAGTGACCAGTAACTTGGAAACAAACACCTGCAATTCTCATCCTTTCCCTCTTATTAGGTACTTGATTCTCTAATAGGATTACGCTTGAACTCGAAGTACTTTTTCCAATGGGAGGGGAAACTTCTCCACTTGTTAAACTCAAATGTTGGTTCATGCTGTCATTGCTACATGTACGATCATGTGACATCTTCCTCTTTTTCTGTTCCTTATGTCTTTTTGTTGCTGTTGTTGTTTTATTTTATTTTCAGAGCACACCTGGACTCTATGTCAATGGTGTGTCATGTATCATCAAGGGCTCAACAAAAAGAGGGACTGTGTCCCCCCACCCCCAATCTCATATTCCAAGTACACAAAAAAGTTTTTGATGTTGTTGTTGTTGTTTGACCTGGGGGCCTCTGGATACAGGCATTCAAAATTTAATATGGAGCCCCTATGAGAAAATAGAGTGAAGCCTGTATTATCCCTGGTACATTTATTTTATTGAAGGTTTCCTTAAAGATGTCATGATGTCACTGTACTACCATACCTTCATTTCTTTCTCTCTCTCCACCCTCCAGGGATGATGTCTTGGTTACCCTTGGTAACAGGTAAAGTGCCATCCACGTCACTCCCATCCATACCACTCCAACAACATCTGACCTGCCCAATATATCCCTCTCCACCATCTATCAACCCCTCCATTTCTTGCTCTCCTATGCTACCCAATCTGCCCCCTTCACTCCCTCTTTCATCTATAAAGTACCATTCTCTTTTTGTTCACCTTTGTGCTTCCCTCAATTTCTCTTTCCTTTCTCCTTTCTCACAAGCAACCCCCCCCCCCTCTCTCTCTCTCCCTCTCTTCTCTGTCTCTCTCTCTCTCTCTCTCTCTCCCTCTCTCTCTCTCTTTTCAGTCATCACAGTGCTTCTCTCTATTTCCAGCTTCTATTTCCCAAGGTTGCTCTTTCTTTCAATTCATTCCGCTCTTCTTTGCATTAACTTATTTCATCCTCCCAAAAAGGTGAAGTGAGAGGCATTTCTTGACACCCCTCCCTTCTGAAATAGTACTTGTTGGAAATAAGCAAGTACACCTCCACTGTACCACAAACATAACATACCGGTAAGCACTACATTAAAGGGACTTGGTAACATTGTTCAGATGAGAGAAAATGGTGCTAAGGTAGTGACTTCAATGCTAGACGCAATGTTCCCGGAACCACCGGTAGGTGGCGCACCACACGACTAGGGCTTTAACGGAACACTCTTAATTACTTTCGTAGTAAAATACCAGGTAATGACCTAAAATGCCCCAGATATGTATGTTGTAGCCAACATTTTGACATTGTATCGCATGGAACGCCTTAGAATGGTTTCAAGAGGGTTAAAACGCTGAAAAACATACGAAACAGTATATATCTGAGCCAAAAAGTGAATTTTATTATTTTATTTAGTAGACCTGTGACGTCACACAGAACGTCATCTTCGGCATCATAGGTCTTGGAAGCAACGTCTTCGGAAGCATTCGGATGCTCGGAAATGTCACCCAAACAAAGTTGAAAGTTCGGTTATCCTATACTTTAGTGTGTTTTATTATTTTGGGTTTCTAACTTCAGTTAACAGCTCTACATGCATATAATACATACGTTGTGTCATACGGCCGTGCACATGGGCGAGTTCGGTTATCCTATACTTTAGTGTGTTTTATTATTTTGGGTTTCTAACTTCAGTTAACAGCTCTACATGCATATAATACATACGTTGTGTCATACGGCCGTGCACATGGGCGCGCACAGGCGGATTTTAAAGTGACACACTGGTTATTGAATCTAAGGGTTTTATTATTAATGAACAGAGGGCAGTATTGTTTAAGGGTGATGAAAAGAGGGAAGGCATAGTCATGTAGCCTGGATGATTAGGGGCTAGAGTGGTGGGGGTGGTGGGGGAGGTGTCCGGGAAGGGGCGTTAAGGGATAAAAAGGAGTGTTTATTACCTACTTCGTTTTAAGGGTTTAATTAATAAGGAACAGTGGGCAAGATTGGGGGTTGGGCGTAGTGATGTAGTCTGGATGATTAGGGGCTCGGGAGGGGGTCGGGGTAAGGGATATAAAGGAGTGTATATTACCTACTTGTTTTAAGGGTTTTATTATTAATGAACAGAGGGCAGTATTGTTTAAGGGTGATGAAAAGAGGGAAGGCATAGTCATGTAGCCTGGAAGATTAGGGGCTAGGGGGGTGGGGGAGGGGTCCAGGAAGGGGGGTTAAGGGGATACAAAAGGAGTGTTTATTACCTACTTCGTTTTAAGGGGTTTAATTAATAAGGAACAGTGGGCAAGATTGGGGGGTTGGGCGTAGTGATATAGTCTGGTTCAAAAAACAGCTGGATGTACAATTAAAGATAATCTGAAAGTTTGAGTGAAAACAGACCATTATTAACGATAAAAATTGGGAAAAACTGATCTGATTGATTCCTTAATTCTCCCAACTATATCATTACAATTTAATAACATTTTAAGTGAATGTAAATCATAACAAAGCTATGAATTGGCTCTATATATCATTCCAGACATTTGAGTGTTGAGGATTTTTAAAATCCTGTCTTATGTCTTATTTTCATGGAAAAACAGTTGGGAAAATTCAAAAATGGTTGGGAGAATTTACTGTTAAAAGGTGTTGACCAGTGACGCCTTCAAAGAAAACCATAATATCTTTGTGATTTGAGAATTTGTTCAGATTTTTTTGCATGCTAGAGGGTTAGTACAGTAGAAGGAATATAACAAGTAACATTTCATACAAAAATTACGCATTTTTTTCATCAACCTTCAACAATGTTACCGAGTCACTTTAAACAGATGATACGCAATCAAGAACTGAACAAAGAGGCTTCTCCTTTTCACATGTAGATAAGTGAATCATACAAGTTCAATGCATTTTCATCCTAACATGATGAATTGCAGTCAGAAAGACGAGGCATAATTCAAACGACTATCAGCACCTTCCTGCACACTGGTGGTTTGGGAAGGGTTTAGTAGGAAGCAGAGGCACAAACACCTCGATCTTTCCACTTGGTTGGTGATATGAGGGGAGAGCGGGTTCCTTGAAGCATGGCTAGAATCATCCCTGGAGAGCTTGTCTCGTTTGGGAGAAGGGGGACTGCTAGGGGAGAGAAAGAATGCTGCAAGGGGGCTCAGACTCAGAAGGTGTGTCTTCATCAGCTCGAGATTGCCAAATAGCCTGCTATTTCTGATTTGGGAAATAAGCCCGAAGTTACAAATCGCGTCTTCATGAATCTCGGGCTTGAGAAATTAGCTGGAGATATTTTGCTAAGCGAGTCTTCGGGCTGGTGGAAGACGCACCGGACAATTAGCGGGATATTTTGCCAAATAGCGGGATAGTTTGCAAACTAGCCCAAGATATCTTGGGATGACTATCTCGACCAAATATCCCGCTAATTGCAACTCCGGGCTGATGAAGACGCAAATTAGCTGGATAATTTGCGATAGGTATAGTTAAAATAGCGGGTTATTTGGAAATCTCGAGCTGATGAAGACGGGCCTAGAGAGGGGAACTGTCAGGGGGTAGAATGAGTAGAGAGAGGAAGAATGGATAAACGCCCATCCATCAAACTCACTTCAGGCATCTCGAGGGAGGGTACATGAATGTAGCATTGTGGAATGTTGTATCAGTCAGTCACTCCACCTCTATGCCGCTTCACGTTTCTGAACATTTTAATCAATTTTATCCTGCATCAATAGGTTGAAGCAAAACCAATCAGGATGCCAAACCTTGCATGTTTCTAGAATACAAATTCCCCTAAATTCAACAACTGAGAAATTGGTAAGACTGGCAGGTACACAATGATATACATGTAAAATTCAGTTGTGTGTAGGCCTAGAATTCATGACTTGCCTATATTGATTCATACACATAGATCAAGCTAGTTGAAATTAAGAAAAAAGGTGAGATATAATCAGAGATTGAAAAAGATGAGGGATGGGACTTACAACTGCCAATATTATGCTGAAATATTTATCACCATGCATTTGTAATGCTTATTTGTGAATGGCATGCAGCTGCATGTACTTACCCTCAATGGTCCTATAGAGAAGAGTTGACTTGATGGGAGGGGAGAGTCAAGCTACTAGCACCGAGGGTTTCCTTTCTCTGTAAATTTAGAGGAAATATAAACAATAAGATAATGGATTAACAATCTTTCTACACGCGTGACACCATATGGAATAAGATAGATGCGAAATGTCAGCTCTCGGCGACCTTCAGACATGTTTTTCAGAAGCAGGAGTAGTGATGGTGTATGGAATTAGTTATAATTTCAGGTCAATGGGCAATTATAAACTGCTTTCCATATCCTCAAGGGAAATCGGTGGCCTTTTGATCGTCAATCCAGTCGTTAGTTGGCCAAGTTAAAAATAGTATCCACTCCCATATTATCAATGGGCCCTTCATTCTGTGTGCTCTTGAATACTGTTTCATCATAAAGATTATCTTGGTTTCTGGTAATAGCAAAAAAAAAGATTCTCCAACAATCAAGACTTTAATTAAATGTTGTAAAATACAAATCAATGACAGAGGGCCTACAATACATTACATCATAATGTACATGTAGATCTGACAAACATATGTGATACGTGTAGGTGCATAATGAGCAAAGAAATGTTCAGTCATTTATTTCTCAGAAATAAATGTATTTCTTCCCACCCCATCTCTGTCTCTCCACCTCCCCCACCCCTCCCCCTTTAACGCTGTATCTTATTTATTCTCCTACTTTATGTACTAGATCTCTTCCCCGCCACTTTCACCATTCTTCATCCCCTGACCCCCACTCTCAAAAACATCTCATCTTATCTCCATTCTCCCATAACATAAATGCCCTCACTCTATTGAACATTGTAATGGAGACGAAATCAAACAAACAGCTCAGGTATAAAATAAGGAAATGATTTTTCCCACGGGCTCGGAATCCTTTCTGATTGGAGATGTCAGCTGTGAAGAGGCCTGTGCAGCTTTCTCATCTCGTCTGTTTGTATGGAGGCAGAAGGGTATCAAGTCATATCATACAGAGTAAAACGCCCTTCTTGAAGTTCTGACTTAATATTTCTCAATCTTTACATCTAGGGAGCCAAATTTTAAGCATTTTTACAGGATAGAAAACAATCTTCATTGTACATTATGTAAATTCTAATGTCTCCAAGAGCTCATCAATCGAATGAAGAGTGTGTAGGCTTAAAGGAGAAGTTCACCCTAACAAGTGAGTGAAAGTTTGAGCAATATTCAATTAAAAGTAGGAGAGTTGTGAATTTTTGAAGTTGTCATCAATGAAACACAAATTGGCAACACTGACATATCTTGTGAGGTCTGTACAAAAAAATTCAAAAATTTTCATTTTCTTAGCTATTGATAATGGAATAAATTTGTTTCTTTGTTTCATACAGGGGTTGTATAGAAACATATTTGCCAAAAATATATATTTAGGGTGAATGTACGATTGAAAATTTTCTGTAGGGAAAATAGAACATTTCTGAATTATTTTAGTACAGAGCAAATGGGAGGGGACCTCGTAAGATACGTCACAAAGTTACTAATTTGTGTTTGATTGATCGCAACTTCAACAATTCAATGTATTTAATCAGATTTTGCTTAAACTTTCACTGACCCATTCCTCTTATTTTTCTGCTTCTATTAAAACCAACTTAATATCAAAGTGGACTTCCCCTTTAAATGTAATACAATAACATACATATAGTACCTTGTGCAGATCAGAGATCTACATGTTAGCTGACATCGATCACCTCTACGCTATCCTTGTGAAATAAGATTCTGTTCAAATTATAAATAAATTTATCAATATTTTTCTTCTCCTATTACATCAATGTTATTTAACCTAGAACTATAGGAATGTTCCCAGAGTGTACAGTAACCCCCCTTCCCATTTATAACGAACATCACTCAGCTATTTTAAACATAGCCCTAACATGTTTCCTTATTTGAGACACTTTTGTTTTTAATTTGAAAAGAGCTCCTAGATGGAGATGGAAAGAGTAAGAAAAGAAATTTGAGGGCTGGTGGAGAGTGACAGAACTAGAAATAAATGCCTTAGCATCAGCCCACATCCAGATTCTTCTGTTTTTACAAACATTTTGTTTTCTTCAATCTGCATATTTTTTTTCTCCTCCCTTACATCCCACGCAGAATAGACTAGAGAGGACAAGTGGGAACTAGGAGTCTCCCTGTTTATACTTTGAGCTCACCTATTACACTACTTCATTACCAAGAAGTGTGAAAAAAGTCCATTGACCCTGAGATCTGCACATGAGCCTCATCGTCATAACAAGACGAGACTGGAGTGTCACAGGTTGTGTTCATACTCATGCATTATTAATCATGTGTCTTCAAGACAATTATTCATCTTGAAGATCTATTGCAGAAATCCTTGCATCTTTCCAATTACTGTAGCAAGTCTCATGAAAACAAAATTGATACAGTGTACCACAGAACATTCCTACTCAATACCCACAATTTTGCAAGAAGGGCAGCTGAATTTTTGAAGGGAACATCACTTCATACAGTATTACAGATAACATTCTCTTCAGCTTCATAATTTTGCATTTGTAGAAGGAGTATTTGCTAGGTTCTGTTTGTTTGTACATGTATGTTTATTTGTTATTTTGGGTTGTTGTTTTTGGAGGGGGAGGGGGATTCCTGCTCATACAGACTGCATTTAATTTCAGAGCTTGCATATATACTGTACATGTATTTTCAAGATGTTGGGTACAACTGTATTAAGGCCTATAGGCTGCTGATAAGTACTGTTACTACATAGTTTAACAGTGCAACAGATTGCAAACATATTACCTTAGCCCTACACTCTTATACCATCACTTCAGCACAAATGTTACAATCCCTTGATGCAGTAAACATTCATGTAGGCTTTTAGGTTGGTTTCTTTTTCTTTCTTTTTACTTCTTTTTTCTCAGGGGAACCAGGAGGTTTTACTTTAAGGCCTGAAAAATGAGCCAAATATATTGGACCCCCACATATTCTGTACAATGAACCTGTAAAGGCCTGAAAGAGAAAGGTGACAGCTAGGGCTTGGAATCAGGCAAACAGTTGTAAAATGGCATCCCCACTTACAACCTGTAAGTACACCAACAGTGATATTGGGGTATAAAATCTACACAGTAGATGCCGATTGAGAAAGAGGCAGGAGATGCAAGCAACCAAGTATTTATGATTGAAATAAGGGATGGTATGTCTGATGAGTGACTCATACACGTACATGCTGTGGTTTGATTATCAGCATCTTCTTGCTTTATCTCCCACTGCGTCCCTCCATTCTCACACTCACCAGGGGAATAACAGCCCAACATGTAGTAAATTAAACCCCCATTCACACAAGGTAAAATATACTGTATGTTTTGGACAAAAACATAGGGCTGTAAGTAAAGATTTTTGCTAATCTTTGCATCAATTTGAATACAAACTCTCTCAAGATCAGTATTCATTCTTGCTGTGTGAATACTGTCTTGAAAAACAGTGAAAAGGGCATATTTGATCACATGATCGTATGACCATTCAGTTGTGAATACATACATACACATGTACTTTATTCACAACATTTCTTTGGACAAAGTCCTAATCTCAGGAGCATACCCCTTCACTTTGCAATATTAAACTCATTATACCACCGTTTATGAAAAATAAAAAATGTGTATTAATTTGCTCTTGTGTAAAATGGCAATAAGCCTTTAATAGCACACCAACAGATGCATGCACAATAAATCTCCAAGTACAAATGTCAGGACAACTGCTTTCAATGTTTTTCTCAAGAGCAGAATTTTAATGACAGCAGAGCTGGACAATGTCATCAGATGGCAATCAACAAGAAAGTCCTTGTCCGACCTTCATGGTGACCTTCCTATTCAAGTATTCATTGTAGATGTAGATGTAAAGAAATGCATATGAGGGATGAGTGTACATTCATTGCATTGTAAGAAGGACCCCTTTCACACCACAGTGAGCTTGTGCTAAAGCTGTCTTCATAGAGCGCTCCACAAATTTGTGTCGGTGACCTGAAATATGCTTTGGCAACATTTCCTATGAGTGTATTTTGTTTAAAAAGATATATGAGTACCGGTAGGCCTAGATGGTAAGAGTTTGGGCTGCAAACTTTAGGTTAGGGATAGGATTAGGGTTATTTAGGGTTAGAACCATGTATAGTGTCTGGTCCAGTGTTGAAATAAGGAATTTGACGACGGAGCATTGTTGCCAGAGTACGTTTCCATGCAGCCCTTTAGGTAGCCTACACCTACATTTTACACCAGTGATTTGAACCAAATCCCCTCAGTGTGAAAATGCCTACACATATCTTGTGGGTGTTTTCAAGATATACTGCGACTGGGAAACTTAATCATTGAAACATTTTCTCTTATTTAGTTCTGAATGACTTTCTCAATATAGACATAAACTCGTAACAGCCATGTGAACACAGCATGTGTGAGTGTGAACAATGGTCACTGGAGTGCTGGACTCTCATCACTCATCAACTTTCTCTTCAAACATTCGTTCATGTTGCTGGTCAACCGCAGACCATGTTAAACATATGTACCAGATTACAACATGTGCCTTCAATATTACTGGTTTTGATTGAAAGTAAGCAACTCTTTGTCAATCACCATTGTGTCAGGGAAATGAAAAGCTTATGGAAGCAATTAGCCTACAGAATGGAAAACAATTTTCCATCCAATACTGGGTGTGTTCATGAAAATGTTTATTGAATAAACAGGGAAGTTGGATACAGGTCCCGTCCCATTTCACAGATGATGATAACAATAACGGCTACTACATGTATACATGTTCACTGGTCTCCTGAAGTTTTACCACAGTTTTGTAATGTTTTAAGTACGTGAAAAATTGATGTGTCCCTACATGTATATATGTTTCTTGAGAATGTGACATAATAAAGCTTACACCTAAAAGGTACTCAACACAGGCCCTAAGTCAGACAGTCCACCTTTCATTTTCGAGTTACAAAATAACACAAAAAACATCAAATACACTAGGGGTATGATTTAGTTGTAAACTGTACAGTACATGTACATGTGAGCCTAATGTAGTTTGCCATATTGGAAAATTGCAGGGTAAAATGACATTGAAATATCCCCCACCACCACCACCACCCCCACTACCACACCCTTTGTTGTTGCCCTCTTCCAAACGAAGAAGAATGACAAGGACGTACAAATGTATTCATAGCACCATGCTGTTTGTAATATTTGTGGACCTACATGTATTTTTCCACATGACCTAAATCCTCAACCTTTTTCAAACTATATGACCCTACTTCTCAGCGTGATGCAGCATCTTAATCCTTCCACACTATAACAACTACAAGTGCAAGTGTCAGACGTCAATTATTAACACAGATTTGCTTCCACACAATCCCATTCAAATGGAATTGTACACTTTAACGGTGTGTGCATCCATTTTTGACAGATTAGCACATTAGGTTGAATTCGCAAAATGGAATTCTTACAGAGAAGGTTGAGCTCTGGTAAAGGTGAAAAATAATTGTAAGCTACAATGTATCTTATTCATCCCTTTTTTGTGTTTACCGGTATTTTGTTATCATCATCATCATCATCATCATCATTATCATCACCATCCTAAGTATACCGGTAGTATTAGTATCATTATAGTTATTATCATTTACTTTTAGCATGACTACATGTATTAATATTACTGTCACTATTATTGTGTGCTTTGAAGCAACAAACTTTATGATCTATAGAGCTCATATAATCAAGGAGCTTCAAGACCAACTGCATGTCCATACACATACAGGTATACATGTATTTGTGCATAACGGTATAAAGTAGACATGTACATGTATATAATTTATACAGGTGTATACCGGTATGTACTGTATATTGTATACATGTACATGCAGGCCTTCTACATGTCTAATGTATGTATAGTCTGCAAGCCCAGACTCTAATTTGACACTTTATCACAATTCCTACAGCCTTGAGGAGAGCCTAGCTCTGTCAGTCTCTGGCTGTGTTCTGAGCAGCTAAAGTACAGAGCCTATAAACTATGCTGTCAGACTAGTCTCACAGTGCAGACGCCTTTTCGCATGTAGCGACCGACAAGGGTTTGTGCATGCAAACTAGCTGAAGCCTAATAACTCCTTGGCACTCATGTATAAGATGTGTCCAGATGTGACCATTCCCAACCTGTCAAATAGCCACCAGTCCAGTGAGTCCACCATGCCATTCAAGACAGGTCCAAGTTAATCTATTTACCATACCCAAGCAAGGAGACTGTAGGTTCATCATTCAGCCTCCATTCAATCAATACATTTATGTAGGCCTACCTTGCAGGCTTGCATCTACACACTTCTCTCTTAATTATCAGTATCTTTTAAGGGAAAAGGCCTACATTAATTATGTGCTCTGTGATCCATTAGGTATAAAGATCAAGTTTAATCTTCAAACTAAATTTTAACTAGATTTACATGTAGGCCTGTGACGATACAGACACTTCTTTTCTGAAGTTGATTAAGAGATTGAAATCTCTTTTTAAAATTAATAGAAGTACATGTACATGAATAAATCTTTTGAAGCAAAAATTATATTAAAAAAAGGGTGTCATATTACCGTTTAGAGGGATTTTTTCCAGTGAATCAAATATTTAAATCTAATCAAACACAAATTTGTTGAAGTAAAATCTGTCATTATGGGATTTCATGATACTACTGTGACTTTCTTCACAAGCCGAGATGAATATTTCTTTTTTTAAGGTATTTATTTGATGAAGATTTAAACCTGCTCAAACACAAAAAAGTTTGTCATAACATACAAGTGGAATTGTAATTTCACAAGCCACTGTGGTGCCAATGACAGGTTTGAGCCAAGAACTAGATGATGGAGGGTTGTGAGTGGTATCCTAATTAGGGGTGTAAGCCCTCAGGGGTGGTCCATGGTTCCAGACAATGGGGGTGTGGTATGTTTACAAACATGGTCCACTGGGATGACCCTGACCTCAATGGACAGGTCAGTCTAGGGTCAGTTAAGGACACCAAATGTTATCATCAGCAATCTCACTGCCTGCAGGTGGAGTATTAGTCTTGATTCCAGACCAGCCAATATTTGTATATGATCACTGCTTATTTTTATTTTCAAACAAATTACGGTTAAATCCAATTAGTACCAACTGCATCAATATGTGTTGCTGTTTTTTTTTTTGCATTAAAATTTGTATTTCTTCTTTGTTGGTTTTTTTTTTTAAAGCGATCAGGCAAAATACTTTCAAACAGAAAGATAGGCCTTTTAGAAGCCAATTTGAAACAGAAAACTATTTATAGCCCTAAAATCTCTCGAAAAAAATCACAATACCAACCTTCTACATGTACATGTACATGCATCGATTAAACTTCAACACATCTTTGTAGTCAGTCAAGACTCAAGAAACACATACATGTAACATGTAGCCTACACATAGAAAAAGAAAATAACAAATTACCAATATATTTTTTAACAGCCACAGCAAGAGTTTTACACAGTTTACAGATGTAGAATGTGTGTTGATGCAAACTGTTCTGAACTAACTGGAGCAATATATCAACATGGAGGAGCAGATAGACTGGGTAATGTTTTATGGTTCTCACATATCTCTCCCCTGAGGTTATCTGAGAATCTTCACATATAAACACACCCTACATTTGTAGATTTCTCTCCACTGGACTCTCTATGTTACAACAACAAGTAGGTCTACATACATTGTACATGTACAGTACTATACAATTATGCGGTACTTTATTATTTTTAAGAAAATAAGGGTAATACTGTCAATTGTTACTTGTTAGTTGTATATCTTTGTGTATTGTTTTGCTTCATGTAATATTTTTAAGTGTATTTTTAACTGCAACCAATTGTTCAGTATAAATTTCTTTTGTGTTTGCACAAGACCAATAATTGTGCTCTTATCTTATCTTATCAGTATACATGTACCGGTATGTGTATGAGAATGTTATCACGGAAGACATCAAGTCTGCATACATTTAATTCAAAGTTTATTTTCACTCAAACATTAAAACATATCAGTTTTTTAAGAAGTTCAAGCATAGAAATTGATTTTAAAAATGATAAAAAAGAGTTACATGTATAAAAATCAAAATAGTTGCCAATACACAATAAATACATGTACCAGTACATAAAATGTGGACATGAGTTGGCGTTGAATTTAATAAAGATGGTTAACATTTTATTATGTTCAAACTTGTAAACAGGGGGCAAAAACACAGTCAGACAGCATGGCCATATCATTATCAAAAGGATGCTAATGATACAAAAAAACAATGTAGCTTAGGAAAAAGAAAGATGTGAAAGAAATAGAAAAAAGCTGAAGGAAAGTGTTTTTGGCTGATGAGTACAAATATCAATTAATTCTGTTTTGTATACTGTACATGTACATCATATGTTTGTACATGTACATGTGTATGTATATGTTTTGTTATTGATATGTGTATGTGTGGAATACAACTTGAAATTCAATTTGAACTTGAATTACTAGCAAACTTTAATTAGTATTCTTTTTTCTGAAAATCTAAAGAATATGTTTAAAATTAAATACACTGTGGTACATTGTACAGTTTATGCCTATATGTTTAATAATCTACAAACAAATGTATACATGTAGGTACCTTGTCCATATACAGTACTCTACAGTTGACACTCGTTCATTTCACATCAACATATATTATGACATAGGGTTTATGAGCATAGTGAAACTAGCATGTTTCTCATTTATATTATGAATAGTGAAACTAGCATGTTTTTCATTTATATTATGAATAATCCAAGAGGAATTCAATTTCACTTTGTACCAGTAAAAAAAAATGGATGGATGTCACATAGAGAAACGTCTGAAAAATGATCACTTGCCCACAGGCGACACACGCTCCTTACGATCACAATGCAGCAAATATTCATGAATACTTTCTAGCCAGTACATCTAATTATTCATGGATTTATTGTCTGTTTTTGCTAAGCCCTGCGTCATATTCTCAGGTACTGTGTTACCGAGGTTCATTATGATGCATAGGTTGTGGAGGGCTGCGTTCCAATGTCTGCCATCATGCATACAAAATGATGTGGTAAGTTATAGCCGTGTTCACATTCTATATTCTGGAAGTACACAAATACATTGTTAAAAGGCACACAACTCTGATTTGGCCTATGGCTGGGTTTTGCTATTCAAACTTAAGTACTAACAAGGAAGCTCAATATGATTCTAGAGGCTTTAAATTCTTCTTTACCTCTTTGTTTTTCTGTGCTTTTAATTTTCATCATGACAATGTGTACATGTGTAAACTGTACATGTACTGTAGTGGTGCCCACTTGTTGTCAATCAAAGTATCATATATTAAAACCCAATAAAATATACATGTACAAGTAGTCCTAGATGTTTGTAAAAGGGAGATGCTTGCTACTATGAACGGAATATTTTCTTTTAGAGAAAATGATAAATATTCAAAAATACTGGTGATGATAATGATCTGAAAATTTGCAGGATATTATATACAAGTATATTGCAAGGTAACATTTTTAGGGTTTAACGATTACTTAAAATAATAAAAGCAATCATTTTATCTACAGTACTATTATAAGAAAACAATGAAATACTAAACAAACCATGTACTGTACATGTAAGTACATGTCACTGTTCAGATCTGATTTTTTAGTCTCATCAGATATATGCACACATGTATATGTAGTTATGTACATGTCATCTCAGTGTGAATACTCCCTCAGTGGCTGTTGACGAGTGTCTTGAGATATTCAATCTCAGTATCTCATACCATGAATCATAAGAATGACTCATCCCCTCTCCCCCCTCCTTCCCCTCTCCATCCATCCATCCATCCATGCCTCTCCTTCTAGATATGGTAGGCCTACTGGAATTAATTGCCGTAATTCACCACCTGGGCATCACAGGAGCACTGCAGGCAGTGAGGTGTGGCTCGCCAGGGTCCTACAACCATAATTTATGCAAGGAGATTTCTAGTCTGATAAAAACAGACGGCATACAATATGGTTCATTTTGTCATTTTTTATGTTTGCTCAGTGGTAGATACTAGATAACCAATTCACAAAATTGTATTTATACTAACTGAAATACTGGAAATGTCATAATTCACAACCTGGGCATCATACAGAGATCTGCGGTAGAAAGGTGTGGCTCGGCCAGGGTCCTACAACCATAATTTATGCAAGGAGATTTCTAGTCTGATAAAAACAGACGGCATACAATATGGTTCATTTTGTTATTTTTTATGTTTGCTCTGTGGTAGATACTAGCTAACCAATTCACAAAATTGTATTTATACTAACTGAAATACTGGAAATGTCATAATTCACAACCTGGGCATCATACAGAGATCTGCGGTAGAAAGGTGTGGCTCGCCAGGGTCCTACAACCATAATTTATGCAAGGAGATTTCTAGTCTGATATAACAGACATTCTAGAGTGTATTGATGACTTTGGGTACGTTTATGCTTAATTTTGAAGGCAGAATGAGCGATTTGAAACGCTCATCGTAAACGCTCATCGTAATCGCAGTTCCACGGTGTACTGTTTATGCTCACTTCTCTGGCTCCTCCATGCATGATTCTGGCTCTGAGCCAGAATCATGCATGGAGGAGCCAGAGAAGTGCAGTGCAAAACTGCACTGCGAATGCTACGTTGACCCCATTTATAAAACGCGTTTACAAATGATTGTGCGTTTATGCTTCCCCAGAATCGCTGATTTTGGAGAATCGCCGATCGTAAACGCACCTTTTTGTGAGTTTACGATCGGCGATTACGATCGGCGATTACGATCGCCATTTATCGGTGATTCTACGAAAATGAGAAAGGACGCAACCGTGTTTTGCACTAACCACGTACATGTAACAAAAGCCTCATTCTGGCCAGAAAAAGTTGAGCATAAACACACCCTTTGTGCAATAAATGTGATCTGGTAAGTAGCCAAATCAAGATACATGTAGTCCAGATTGCAAAAATGAGCTATGAATTGGGCAAAAATGCATGTGCATTGTACATTGTATACCGGTAAGTAGCTTTATGGCAAGTCTAAGGTACAGTATGTACATGTACAATTTATATGATTATTATACCACAACCAAAGGAAGCCTTGGATCATTGGAACATAATGGGTCCATGGGAACATCATCCTAGATCAAGTGAGTTACAGATGAACTATTCATTTTGAATCCCATATGGTATCAAGAAAATAAAGAAAAATTTGATATATTGCAACTTGTAAATTAAAGTGACATTATTCTTCTAATTTGGTTTAACTTTAAAGATAAAGACCAGTTCTGGTCATGCGATTGCATTGTGAAAGAAACGTGGAATCGATCAGAAAAGGTTGATCATCTAGCAGATAAGTATTGGTGTGTACTGCAAGGTTCTGGAATCATCAAAATGATAAGAAATTTGGCCCAGTCTTGGTAAAGTTACAAGTACTGTACACAGAAAGATGTATATGGGACTACGCGACCACGCGCGATATCTATTTGGTCCCAATAGATATAATAATTTACCAAATATATCAATTAGTAGGCGGTTTCCCGACTTTCCCGGCAAAATTTGTATCATCACGTATTAGTCAAAGCATATTCTTTCACATGATTGGTAATGAGAGCTTCCATTTCATTTTTTGAGAGAGGGGCGTTTCCAAAACTGGTCTTATTTGGTTTAATGCAAGCTTCTGTGGGTTGTCAACTTGATGGAATGACTGAAACTGAGAGTAAACAAGAAACTTTCATGATTTCATTAAAACATCCTTGGTCAACAATTTTAAAATACTTTGAACTTGCCCAGCTACATGTACATGTAACCAGCTACAAAGTATGCAGGGCTCGACACTAACAGACATCCAGGACACATGGGAGCCCAGAATCTATGTCTGTCTATTCCCCCAAAAAAAAAAAAAAAAAATGTTTACATACACACTGTAGGACTTGTGCATACTCACTCCCCCAAAATCTAAATCCAGGGGCGTGTTTCACAAAGACTAAGATCGACTTTAAGTTGGACTTAAGTATAACAGGCCGTTCATGCCATTGGTTGCTATCCCAATTGGTCTCTAAATTATAATCTTTAGATAGTATTTTTTCCTTCAATAATGAACTATCAAAAAATGTTAACTCTGTAGATTTGAGACCACGATTTGTACGTCCTCTGAAAGACAAATGCCAGTAAATGGTAAGAGCAAACAGTGGCATGAACGGCCTGTTATACTTAAGTCCAACATAAAGTCGATCTTAGTCTTTGTGAAACACCCCCCTGACCCCTTCCAAAAAAGTTAGTGTGGAGCCCTGCAGCATGTACAGTACATGTACATGTAACATGTATTACTTTCAGGTAGTTGATCAATGTACAGGCTACACTGTAATGTCATCAGAATGACTATCATGCACAGCATCATTCCAACCGAATACAATAGGTCAAGGCATGTAAATTCAATGCAAAGGCATCATCCATCACATTACCGGTTGTCTGCATCTACCGGTAGTACAACGTCTCAAAGAGTCAAAGAGTCAAGTAACATGTAATTCAGTGAGAGGGGGAGAGATGTAATGATGATGATGAGAGGATGAGGTTTTAAACGGCCTTGGGCAGAAATATGTAGGAAGAAATATATGTAGTCCTTCATTTGCATGCCAAACAGTCCTGTATATTGAGATGTTGAAAATGTAATAGAATAACAATATTCAGGAATAATCAGTACTGTACATTTGTTTAAAATATTTAACTGCACATGGGCAACTTCAAGATATTTTTCCAATACACTACATGTACCAACTACATCATACATTTTAGTATGAGTATGTCATGATTGGAATAGGTTAAAGTCAATAGCTCTACTATGGCTTGGAATGGTCAATATAACAAGGACAATAATATATATAGATTCAGTATTTATAATATTTTGTAATTCCATAATACATGCACTTGATAAAGTATCTTGAACTTAGCCAATGAATCAGGAGATACAGATCTCATTATTCTAGTTCCAAATTATCATCATAAATTTGAATATACATGTAGTCATGTACCCGAATAACAAATGTTAAAATGTTAATTTGTTGTTGTTGTTGTTGTTGTTGATGGTGTTGCTAATTAAAGGAGAAAAAATAAGGAGGAATAAAACTTGGCAGTCTTCCCTACTTTCAGTACAAGATACTGTCGATAGGAAAACGATGTGGATGTCATTGACAAACACAAAGATCCACAATGCACCTGTGTTCATGCTTGTTCCACCAGTGAGGTGAACTGCACACAGTGTAGTTGACACACGACACCCAACATGCAGTAAACACTACACCAGCGATCATTAGGCTACGTAGTCAAGCCGTATAAACTCACAGGTCTAAAACTACAACTTGACATTCATTAATAAGGATACGTGTACAGGTCTGCACGTATGAAACTGTAGTATCTAAACTTGAGCTGAAGTACAAAAATGTGGCTTGTGGCAGTACTTGCTGGGCATGTAATCCTTACATCAGTTAGTATGCTTTATTTGAGGACAAATACTGACGCATAGGAACTAAATAAACGTACATGTACACGTAGTTACGTACATCTGAATAGTAAAAAGGTACAAATTTGTTAAAAGCTAAAATGCTGCGACAAGTACCCCCCTTCCCTGTAAATTCAAGCAAGAGTTTAAACTATCAGCCTGTGTCTGGGTAACGTCTTGGACCATGGCCATCAGATTGATCTTGCATGAACTGAGGAATTTAAAATGAACATCTTTTTTGGTTGTTTTTATATACCGGTACTGGGTTTTTGGGGTATTAGATATCTTCTCGTGAGAAGTAGCTGTGTATAGTACTACATGTATACATGTTGCAATGTTCATCAATTATCTTCCGAAGACCAGCCCATACTCTGAAAGTGGTCTGAGGACAAAGACAAAATGAAAATGCTATTGGTTCCCTGCTAAACATTCCTCTGATGTTGAGTAGGCTAGCAGACATACATGATGCCTGATGGCCACACCCACGTCAGTCAGCATGTACAGTGTCCATGTATGTAGCATTGTCTCACAGCACATCACACAGTAAGGACTTTGTGGTACAAATGTATTGCATTGCAAACTCATTGTAACGAGGATATTGGGACCATGAAAATTACATTATCAGGTAACTTGTTCTATCAGGGTAACAAAACAAAAGACTATAAAGAGCAAGAACCAACAGATTTATAGGCCTACCAGGGTATCGTTTCACGAAACCGTCACAAGTACAAGTTCGAAATTGAAATGCTTGCAAGCTTTATTACACAAAATTCCAATGGGATATTAGTGAACTTGTACTTTCGTGAAATGCTGCCCAGGTCTCCTGTTGGTTACATCAAAGCTCTCTTTAACAAGTTTCCACTGAAGTTAGCCAAAACCAAGGTATTTGATCAGTTCAAGTCCCAAACATCACAAAGGACTATGGATTATTGTGGAGGTGTCGTGGTCCAGTGGATAAGTCAGACTGTGGAATACATGGTTCGAGTCCCGCTGTGGCACTTACATGTATGTCCTTTGGCAAGACATTAATCTATATTTGCCTCACTCGACCCAAGTGAGGTAAATGGGTACCTGGCAGGAATTAATTCCTTGAAATGCTAGAGCGCTATAATGGCAGCTATGCTATGAAAGCAGGGGTAATAATTGTAGGGCACCAGGAGTGTCATGTCAGACATGAGCCCCATACAAGAACCCACTATTATCATTATTATTGATTAATTATAATCAACATCGTAAGTATAACTTTCCTAATTTCCTTACATTGGTCTGATCCACGCTGTAGTAGGGTATTGGCCAATGTGCAGAATAGCAACTTAAAAGGGCAATAAGGTAATACGATCATTTGTATGAAAGCAAACACATAAGAGAAACAGAATGGTGAGAATTCAAAATAAATAGAAAAAGAGAGTTATGAAAGTTTAAAATATGAGATCACTAGAGCTACATGTAGGCCTACAGTGTACATGTACATGTGTGTATACAAATGTCAAATTGGCGGTTCTGTCACTGGATTGTGACATAGTCAACTCAGCTCAACCGTCTGTTGTGTATACAAATTAAAAATGTCTTTAATTTCTGTTTTTCTCCCAAGGGCCTTCTCCCTTGAGGCAGATATGGATATAGCATATCATTATAGGTCCACTTAAGAGAAAGGACCCCCTGACATTGACATTTCAATCATTTTGTGTGTTCAAACAAATGGGAAAGTAGTCTGGGTCTTTGTCACAGTGACATTCAGCCAAATTGAAATTGCCATACGTATAGTGATTACAACTTTTAAAAATTCATAACTTTCTTATTTTTTATCTGATTTCGTTCAAGTCTGCTTCTCCAATTTTTCTGCTTTTTTTAAGAGTTGTTTGCTATTAAGGTTAGTTTTCCTTTTAATGTAATGACCAGGGAGTTATGATTTCACGTATTGTTATTGTAAAGTTCTTAGAACTAATGAGTACTATTCATTAGATACATGTACATTAGGACTACTGCATGAATATTTTTGATGTAGTCAATAACATATATATGCTTCAAAATACCTTGCACTTGCTCAGATGAAAAGATAAGATCTATAATAATCTTAACAACATTTATTTGATTAAATGTGAATGAGTGAGCCAATACAGGGAATATATTGTAGTAATTAAAACATGATGTGTATAAGCCAGTTCATAGTTGCAGTCTGAGCATGAGCAGATAAAGGTCATTGCAGACCAAATTGTGAAATACACGGATACAAAATACTGGATACGTGCTCATGAAAGTTATGTAATCATTATTCATTTATGCACAAGCAGTGCCCTCCATGATACACAGGTGGAAGTATTCTTTGAAAAGGGAAACAAAGGCTATGTATGTTAGCACCTCCATCGCTGTAGGAGTGATAATTTCAAAATGTCTAAGTGGGACTTCTTCATGTTTTGGAGATCTGTGGATATTCGGGGTCATTTGGGACATGTGCTAACCGTGAACTGGTCTATTAGCATGAACCTACATTTAATATTTGTGTTAATAGATTCATGATATCAAAATACCAAATAGACATTGTCATTCTAAGGAAGGTTCATGACCAGAAAGTCAAGACTGTCTTTAATTCACTCTGGACCATATGGCACTTACATGTAATCAATATGAAATTGGTAAAGAAACCCCAGTGTTCTAGACCCCGTTCTCACTCACTTCGTTGGAGCGGTCTAACTAAGACCCGTTCCTCAGGAGCGGTTCTTAGGTGAGTGAGAACGGTCAAAGTGGTCCAGGAAGTGGACTTCTGGACCGCTCCAGAAGACCACCTCGGGAGGTGGTCTTGAGGAACGGGTCTTATTAAGAGCGGTTTGGAGCGCTCTAACGTGCAGTGTGAACGGAAGCGTACTTTGAACGGAAGTGGTCTAGTGACGTTGCGTGCGAAACATGTAGTACCGTACATACGCTTAGTATTCGCGCGAAAAATTAACCGCTGACCTGAGCTGCCATAGCAACAAGACCACTTTGACTCGTGGAGCGGTTTGAGCCATAAAAAACTGCTCGGAGTGTGAACCCTCGCAAACCGTTCCTCAAGACCCGTTCCTCTGGAGCGGTCTAACTAAGACCACTTTCAAAGTGAGTGAGAACGGGGTCCTAGTCTGCGACCAGCTCGTATATCATGACTTGAACCCAATTAGGACCAGCCAGTTGCATGGACAGCTGCCAGATCTCAATGCCATGGTTGGGAAAGAGACATTCCTGATAATATCAGCAGGATTTTCTCTCCTTCTCTCTCTCTCTCTCTCTCTCTCTCTCTCTCCCTCTCTCCCTCTCTCTCTCTCTCTCTCTCTCTCTCTCTCTCTTTCTCTTTTTTCTCTTTCTCTCCCCCCTCCTCTCTCTATTTTTTTAATTTTTTTTATCTTCTTTCCATCCTTTATCTACTAAGATTACGGAAAACCATTGAGAAAATTAATGAACAGCTGAGGTTTGTAGAGGCACTGACCTAAGTATCAGGTAGCACGTCTATAACACGTCTCTTGTTCAAAAGCAAGTACATACAGTACACACAGCTCAGACATACAGCAGTATAATTTAGTCTTAACAAGTATGATGGGGGGGGTTGAGTTTCCGGGCACTTAACAAAAATAAAGCCCTCAGTTTTTACCTTTGGATTTGAACAAAAAATATGCATCAAATAGCACTAATCATAAATATTTGTCCTATATAATATTAGTTTTTAAAGATTTATGAAATATTGCATGTAACTTTCTTTAAATTGCAGGATTATATCCAGACACACAACATCTGAGTGTATTACTTCCCATTTTACACATTTGCTTTTAATTGTTTTTTTTTTTACTATTTGTCGATTAATTTATGTTGAATGATTTTAGATCAAAGCTCTTCTTTGATTCAATTATTACACATGCTTAAATAGAAGTGAACTTATTATTGTCTGAAATACATGTATGGAACTTGGAAGTACTTTTAATATAGACAAATCACTAGGTCAGAATGCATGATGTACATGTACTTTGTAGGCATAATTCTTATTCCTTTGTATCCTTTGTATCAATTTCAAGGGAAATATCAAAATGTAAGTTGGCTTTCAATTACATGACATGTTGATCATCTGCAATTTAAAAAATAAATAAAAAGGGAAAAAGAAAGATTTCATGACGACCAGCCTTGAAATTCTAACTTCCTGTAACATGCTTCAGACTATTTTTTCTTTAAATCTAATGTTACACCAATGTCTGTATATTTTGTTTGTTTGTTTTTTGCTTTTGTTTTAATGTTTTTTAGCTTTTTGGTATTGTTACTAGATCTAGTACTCAGCTACTTGTAGATCCTACTTTTTTATTGTGTTTGCTCAACATCTGGGGATTTTCTTGAAAAAAGTGAGATTTCCTTTTGTTATTCTTGGGCCTTTTGGCTTTCCTTTTGCTCTTAGCCTTTTCTTTTTTCTTTTTTTTTCCTCATTCATGTTTCCCAAAATAAGCTAGAACCTAGAGTGGCTAGACCCTATTTGAGAACTTTCCAAATCAATGTCAATCACACTCTTCTGTCTGTGTCTTTTTTTCTCTTTTTTTCACTGCATCTGGATAGGTACACAAGATGAAGAAGAAAAAAAGATTTTAAAAAGACAAATTCTTTTGAAGGTCTGAACATGAAGGCGAAGATGGAATCTGTCTTCACTTCAGTTGATCTAGTCTAGATTCATATACTGATAGATCTACATATTACATGTACGTGTAACTACTTAAACTAAAGACTAAGTAAATGTAATAACTAATAATGTATGAATGGGTTGGGGGTCTGGACGCTTAACTAAGTTTTAACAATAACAAGCATAGACTAATCTAGATCTAAACTTAAAGATTTCTCTTTTGCCTTCGGATTTAACAATAACAGAAAATATCTATCAAGTAAAGACAGTTTAGTAAAGTACTAAGTAGCACTAATCGTCATGAATATTTGTCCTTGCTATAGATTTATGAAATATTGCTTGTACTTTAGTAGAAATGACAATAAATTTCAATATTTTTAGGGCAAGGCCACTTTTCTGTAGGGCACATTCCTATATTACAGCACAATTAGGAAGAATTGGAAAGGGCACACAAAATTCCCAAGGCCAATGAGAGGGGCATTGAGGCCCATCAAAAGGGCATCCAAGGCCATGGCCTTGGATTAATTTAAGCCCTGCAATTATTATTAACATTTTTGATAATAATTATTGAAATGACAATTATTATTAACATTTTTAATAATAATTAGATCTAGACATCTAGATCTAGGCCTAGATTTCTAGACTATTCTATATTAATAATAAAATTAGACTCTAGCCTAGTACTAGTAGTAGTAGACTAGTAGCCTAGTACTACTAGGCCTAGTACTTGAACTTACTACTACTACTAGTTCTTGATCTAGTCTAGGTCTAGATCTAGATCTAGATGATAGATCTAGATCTAGACTCTACTATCTATCTAGACTAGTTGTTATTGACATTGTCATTGTTAACTTCTTCAAAAGGCTGTTTTAAATCAACTGTCTGGATACAAAACCCGTCCAGACACACAACTTATGGGTATACATAGCGGCTTTATAGGCCTACATTCATATATCAAAGTAAAACTTGGACTCGTCTTTACAAGCACAAACAATCGATAATGATGGTCGAAAAAAGCAGCTGGACTCTTGCAGTCAACGGACCGCTGACCAACATTATGCGGGACTACGCCCCGTCTGTGCACAGCCGGTTGCTACACCAACAGCACCACAGTCATGTTTTGCAAAAGTTCGTGTCTTTCTCCACCACCAAATTCTACGAAATTTCACTCACCTGTTAAAATAGTTGTATGGCAAATAACTAGCTTCTAAAACTCGTCTGCAATGCTACTATGGAGGTGTAAAGCTCATCCAAATTGCCCGTGGCTTGAAGGTTGCTTCGCGCCGGGATTTCAAGATGGACACAACAAATTTTCTAGATTGAAAAATAAATACATCGCATTTGAACAGAGGTGGCGCTCTAACAGTCATGATTTCTAGTACCTCTTTTGCACAAAAATACCAGCCGAGTGAAATTATTAAAAAAAGAATCCCATAAAACCCCAAATATAATTCACGAAACAATAAAAACTCCTCAAATAAATTGTGCTGATTTTAAAGGTTACAGTTGATTTTGATATGATAGGCAAAATATTCAAATATCATAAGGCATTTGTCTTTTACGGGATGATTAGTGACTAACGGTATAGGTTTTTCAGTAGTAGTAGCTCCATACAGAGCGATTTTATTTTTCATTTCTTTTCACATAATATAAACAATGACAGACAATAATCAACGTAATGATATAACAGAAATGACCATTGAAATATCTTTTACATTGTTTTTTGGTCATTGTAATGCAAAATGATTTGGTTACAGGAAATGAAAAAAACAAACCTACTTGAAAGCAATGCTTGTTAGGTGTCGGTTCGCACAATAATAATTTAAATTTATACATTCATATCTTAATTGTGAATGTTTTACTTCTATGGTTTTTATATTTGGCTTTAAAAATGCTTTTTTTTTGTATAGGTTTTATTTTTATTTTATCGATTTCGTTATTTTTTCCTGTTTGTGAAATCGTGACTATTATTTAGAAAATAAATAACAAAATTGCCCTTCCCTACAATACTGTGATTCCCTTTTCTCTGTAAACCATTTTCAATATTGCTGAATGTCAAACCATATATATACTGGGACTTCATATTGGCGCTTTGGTTAGCAAGCATGTCTGGCCGGAAAACTATGACGATGACTTGAATGACCTTTTGTATACAGTAGCCTACATATCACTTTATTTTGACCTGTGAGCTACATGCTTAAAGATAATTGCAATCAAATTTCATCATGATCCGGAATGGTGCATTATTTCATGTCTTCTCACTTCGTAATTCTAAATATCCAAGCAAGAAATTGGGCAATTGAACCGGCAGTACTATACCCCCCACTCAGTGTTATTTAGGTAGGCTACTGCTTGTTTCGTCCCTTTGAAAGCACCCCCAAGACTGCCAAAATTTCTGAACCCCCCTTTCGCGGGCTTTTTCTGCCTTGGAGACCCTCTAAATCCGAACACTGCTCAATGTACTCCCTATCTATCTTTTTAAATTTCTCAGGAGTCCAAAGAGAGAGAGAAAAAAACACCCCCTTTTTAATATTTTATAACCCCCTTTTTAAATTTCTCAGGAATCCAAAGAAAGAGAAAGAAAAAAACACCCCCTTTCCTTTTTAAAGAAATCTCCGGGTGAAAAGTAAAATACACCCCCTTTTTTTATACAATTTTAGGGCCGAACTTTGTCGCGCGAAAAGTACCCCTGTACCGGAGATTTTGCGAACACGAATACGGTCCCTCCAACCCCGAAGTGGGAGCCTGGGAGGGCCGGGCAGTACTAACAATTGTGGGGTCTAACCCAATCTTAGACACCACAAGAGGAAAGCAGAAAACAAATTTATTCATTTATTTACACTTCTCGACAGTAATGGCTGAATGTCCACAAGTGAATAAAATCCGCCATGATATGCCTAATTATAACTGTGCACCGTCAATGATTTAAAAGTTTTCAAAAAGGGCAATTTTCCGTAGCTAAAATGGAGCCAAAAAGGTTAAAGGGGAAGTCCAACCAATAAGTTGATTTTAATAGAAGAATAAAACTTAGAGAAATAAATAAGTGAAAGTTTAAGCAATATCCGATGAAAAATAGGAAAGTTATGATTTGTTTGTCTTCGTGAAACTCGAATATTATTTGCAACACTTTGACGTGTTTTTTTCAATGTAGGCCCTATCCAGACAATTTCATGCACTTTAATTTTCTTAGATATTGATGACGGAACAGATTGTGTTTCATACAGGGGTTTTAAAAAACATATTTACAATAATTATATTTAGGGTGAATGTACTAATTGACAATTTTCTAAAAGGAAAATATACGATTTCTTTTGTTTTTTTTTAGTACAGAGCAAATGGGATACCCTCCTCGGAAAATACGTCACAGAGTTGCCAATTTGTGTTTTATTGATCGCATCTTTAAAAATCCATTAGGCCTACTTTCTTATTATATCAATCGGTTTTTGCTCAAACTTTCACTGACCTGTTTCTCTAATTTTTTCTGCTTCTGCTTAAAACCAATTTAATATCAGGGTGGACTTCCCCTTTAATCACAACGATGAACGCATTGGTGCCCCCCATCCCGGCCCCTTCCTCCGCTCCTTCCTTTGTTCCTCGTTTTCTTTTGTCACTGTATACACCGAATACAAATTTGTATTATGATGTTAATTATGTCTCATGCTATCTGCAAACTGCGCGTTTATGTTATGTAGTCATGTTAGGGAATTAACTCGTCACTGAAATACCCCGAGTACGCACGCCTCCGGGTATAATTTTCTCGAAAAATCAATATCTTCTAAACGTTACAGAGTTGAAGAGTTCAGACATTTTTTTAAAGATAATAAAATGATATATTTTTAACCTGGATGGAACAAAACTCTGGAAACTATTATTATTCTATTCAAGCTGCATGAGGAAAAGTAACTGGGCGAAAAAGGAAATCACAGATAATATACTAATGCAGCTTCTTGCAAACATGATAGAATTATACAGTTACAGGAAAAGTAAATGGATGGAAAAGGAAATCGGAGATATCTTTTAATGTCAAATAAATACTTATGTATTGCTTGCAAACATGATAGAATTACAGTTTGAATGTTACAAAAAAATAATAACAAAAAGGGGCTGCCGAAACCCGGGACAGTTCAGAACTCATGCGAGTTCTCCGGGTGGTTTCGAACCAGGGACCTTTAGATCTTCAGTCTAACGCTCTCCCAACTGAGCTATTTCGGCCGCTGAAATGAGCGGGCGCTGTATAGTATATAAACAAAATTTTGCATCTGACACACTTCCGGGTTTTGTCGCATCCGGGTCCTGAATATCTATCGTTTTATTTTTGTATATCCTATTTCTTGTTGTTATCACTTTCAAATTGTCATAAATTTGATCTATATTATGAAAAAGTACAAAATTACACGTACATTTTTCTTTGTTTTGTTTTATTGTACAACCAATAAATTCGCATAAAAACCACTTTACATTCATAGTAGTCCCACGTGATCAATTTCATGTGATTAATCCACACGTTGTTTGAACGTAGTTCTGAGTTCGTGTACTGGTCTGTATTCTTTTCAAAACACAAACAAAATATCTGTGTATAAGGGGACAGCATGGGTTTACACCACATCACCCTTTGGGTAATTCGGGGCAGGGAGGTGGGAGTTACCACCTCCCTGTTCGGGGTGATAAACACATTGCACGCAGTCGTGTCGCATGCGTAACAACGCGAACAACGTGTGCGTGTGTTGGCCTACAAACATGCAGCGCGCGATCAGTGGTAGAAATAGTAGACAACAAAATATCCGTCTGAAACTTTTTTAAAGCACATTTCTTCTTCGCTCTCTTTCAAGACGGAACTTTATGAAACCAGACCCGGAGCCAGACAAAGTCTCAGCGGAACATATCCCCGAACGAAATAGACAAATTTTCGGTCTAGGGTCTATAGAGAATAGATAGCGTAGCCTAAAATAAAGAGTATACACACTGTATATTATATGTATAATACATATCATGATAGAGCTGAAACAGGTCCATGAGGAGAAGGGGGCAAAAAACAAAAACAAACCGGAAAAGCATGTCATTTCAACAACATACTTTTGTAAATCGCTATATGGTATCGATTAAGAAATAAACCACGTTTGAATATACCTTTTGAACAAAGGATTAATTATCTTGACAACTAAAAAGCTTGCGTACGTATTTTTCCTGACATAGCAACAATTTAATATGTATGCAAAATGGATTTCATCCATCCGTAGAGATGCAATAATGCCCGGCGAGTGAATGCGGGTTTATAAGGGCATGACAGAGAGAAACAAATATAATAATACGTACAAAAAACAGGCATTGAAATATACATAATTATAACAGGGGTAATTACAGTCAATAGTGAATTCTTTTGAAATAAATATTATTGTTGTTGTTTTTTTTTTGTTATATAGGCTTCCTGATCGAGGATTGAATTTTAAAATTACAACAACAACAAAAGAAAGAAAGAAATACAAGATCACCTAGATTCTCGGTGCATGCATGGAGGGGGGAATTTTTCGCATATTATGATTTGTGATACTTCGATCTCTCTCTCTCGATCTCTCCATCAGGCTCTCCCTCTTTTTTTCTTTCTCTCTCTCTCTCTCGATCCCTTTCTGTCTTCCTCTCTATCTCCCCCTTCTCGTCCTTTCTTTGTCTTCCTCTCTCTCTCTCTCTCTCTCCCTATCTCACTCCCTCCCCTCTCTTTCTTTTTTCCCCTCCCTGCCTATCCACTTCCTCATTTTTCCTTATATTCATGGGACCCGCACATTCCCTGACGTTAACCCACTGAATACGTTATAGAATGTATAAATGATTACTTAAATAGATCTAGGGCCTTTAATAAAGTCAAAGAAGAGAAACGCATGAAAACAAGAACATAAATAAGAATTTCTCTCTCCCTTTCTCTCAGGCTCTCTCTCTTTCTCTCAGGCTCTCTCTCTCATCCACTCTCTCACTCTATCTCACTCCCCTCCCTCCCCATCCCCTTCTTACATTTTCCTTATCTTCTGCCATTTGATGGGGCCGGCACATTCCCAGATGTTACCCCACTGATGAATACTTTATAGAATTTATAAATGATTACTTAAGTAGATCTAGGGCCTTTAATAAAGTCAAAGAAGAGAAACGCATGAAAACAAGAACATAAAAGGGAATTTCTGTTTACTGAATACTTAATCATTCAGGCTAAAGATATACAAAGTGTACATTATTGCAGTGAAGATAACATTCTTTTAACACCGTAAATCAGGTTATTAACATAGATTTTCACTAGATAAAAGTAGGGTGATAATGTATTCATGTATCTATGAATGCATGTAGGCCTACACTATATCTTGGCTCTCATCAAAGTAGTCAATATTTATCCAAATAGTCCATTTTACACTCAATATAAAAAAAACCTGCACCATTCGTAATTTGGCAAATATATAAAAACCATACAATATTACATTGCTATATATGTCCTTCTTTTATCCTTTATGAAACTGTGACCAACATGAAACCATTCAAGAGTTATTTTGGACACCTCAACAGGAACAGTCCGAAGGATGCAATCCGGAATAGCCCATTCCGTATTAAAACAGGATCGCAAAGAGTTTCAAACATCAACTTAGAGGCAGTTTCCATACATAATTATATTGGACATAGAAATTATGTTATGATTACGTAATACGTCATTGTAATGTTCACGCATTTCACAAGTCGCCGCACAAGGCTATTGAAAGACCATGAAGTTGATTTTCCGACAGTCTTTGCGACTGTGATTCGTCATATCGTCAAAAAAGGGAGAAATTCTGAGATTTAAAGGGGTCCTCAAATTGTCATGAACAAGAAGAAACGTTGTGGCTCTGAGTACACGGAACGTTGAAAAATTGTTTGAAACTATTTACAAAGCTCTGCTATTGAACTTCATCAAACAAAAAATGCAAAGAGTATACACACACAACAAATCAATTCAAATCAAACACAGAGTTGCTTCATATATCATTTTGGTGAACACTTCATCATATTCAATTGCTAAAGCTATTCAATTCATGAAATCTTGACAATTTTAAGATAATTATGATCAACATGTCACCTTTAAAAACTCTGCTCTGAAAGCCAGCAATGAATGACCTATTCGAGGCACTTATAACAAGCAGAAATATTCTTAAATGGTCAAATATTTGATATAGAATGGTACAATTTGGCACTTTTAACCATTGTCAAGATGAATATAAAGCTAATTTGCTGACACACACCGTGGTTAGTTGTAATGCTTAGCACAGTGTCTGAACTATAAGACTATAAAGACTTCTAGGGGTACCGCACCCCATAGGATCTACTATAGCTGCTCCTCACATAATAAGAGACTGACAGAATTAGCCTCAGCTCATGGCTTTATGAAATTTTGTGAAAGTGTCAATTGTAGTCTGTGCGTGCAGACTCTGCTAGTAATTATACTGCATTGTAAAAGAACAGGTGTAGATATTGCTGGGAAAGATTGATTATGTATTACATAAAAATACTCTGAAATGCGTCTAGGAGTGTTGACTTTCAACGAGAAAACACAAAGCAATGAACATTTAGATACTCAGTTGTTTTGCAATATTATGTAAGTATCCCTTCATAAAGTTGGTATGGCAATTGGTTTAGTTATTTGGTATACTTCGGACAAATAGACACATTTTATTAGTATTTAAATATTGAAGCACGTCCCATCAGATATCCAATATATATCTCTTTAGTCAACAGCTTACACCTTTTCAATAAAAACACCTATAAATAAAACCTATAAATAGCAGCATTATTATGGTATGTTCATTTTAGCTGAAAGGCTAAACTAGTTTATACAATATTTTTATCATCACCAAGTTCTGAATAAGGAATCAATCTCCCGAGTAAAAAAACAACGTTATTATTGTGCCCAACATGTACCAGTTTGAAATATAATGAAAGTAGAAATTAATTACCTTTCTTCAAACTTTTGAAAGAATTCTCATAAGTTCACAATGCCACAACATATATATATAAATATATATACGACATATTATATACAAAATTAAGATGGGACAGAAAATATTTTTTCTAGACTATATTCCGAAACTGAAATATTGTCTAACAAGCTTGAAAGACTTTTTTCTTCTAAAAAAATGTATTTTACACTTACACAGTATCTCAACAAAAAATTCCCACACGATGACGTCACCATTGATATCAGGGCCCTGCTGTCAATAACGACTGTCACCATTCTATAAGAAATTTGCTTACAGCCAATCAAATGCAACGATTTCAGTAGCTTATGTCAATGGCTGTAATTTGTTATTGGTAACCGGTTGTATGAAAGAATGCTTGTAAGAAGGCAGAAAAGAAGCAGAGTTACTGAAGATCTGCTCAAGGCAAGATAATTTCAGCCGAGAAGGTGAGTCCATCTGGATATTTCAATTCAAACACCGACGATTTCGAACTACTAGTACAGCCTGTCTTGTTCACATTTACACTTTTTTTCGCTTGATTTTTGTTTTAGATCGTCCGTAGCGAGTATGCAATATCTGTCTTCTTGAGTGTGATGGTTCGTCTAGTGTTGACGTCATCAGACATGGACCAATCAGAGAAGAAGCTGAGTCCTGACATGCGCTCTACGTCCATGACGCTCGCACGGTGCTCCAGAAGATAACCTTCGAGGCTTGTCTGTAAGAAAACAAGATTGGTACTCAGGAATATCAGCATGTTTGGAATGATTAATGTATTACACTGGTGGCAGCGGTGGGATGTGAGCAGTGGTACACTTCTCTCACTGTAGCTGTTTAGTTTGACCGAGTTTGATTCTTGTATGATTGATTCTACGGTGTAACAGTGTTACATTGAGAAGTGTTACACTGGTGGCAGCGGTGGGATGTGATAGGTGTTTTGGGCGTTACCCTTCTCTCACTACAGCTGTTTAGTTTGATTCTTGTATGATTGATTATAGGGTGTTTCGGGGTTAAGTTTGGAAAGTGGATAACAATTTGCACTTCAGCAAATAAGGTAAAAGCGTGACATATACACACACAAAAGGAGTTTTCATCTGTAGATTTCAGTGTAACACAAAAGATTTATCCAAAACTTAAAGAGATAATGTTCTAGGAAATGACTGAATACTTTTTGAATACAATTTGAATGTGTCACCAATAATAGTGTTTTTTTTTTATAATTTATTAATCAAGTTCATCATCAGGTATAATAATGATTTCAGACTAATCCCATCTCAAAACACATTTTTTTCAGTAATGCCCCTTTATGAGCACTTGATCTTTTGTCATTTTAATGTTTTGTCAGTCACTCAAAGGGTTGATAATGTTTTTATAGCGCTTTAGAAATGCTCCGATAATATCATAATTTTTTTTAATCATTGTTATTATTATTGTGATTATCATCTTTATCATTGTCATCATTATTATCATGATTATTATATTATTATTATCATCATCAACATTTTTATTACCATCATTATTATTATTGTTATTATTATCATCATTATTATCGTCCTTCTCCTCCTCCTTAATTTATTATTGAATAGTAGTAGTAGTATGATTTTCTAATATCATAAAAAGACGTACCTGTTGGCAAGGCAATCCCATGTTATTATGCGGTAGAATAAAAGCATTCATTTCAACCTCGTTTGCCTGACATGAATCTAGAGCTGTATTGTTTGCACACCGTGTAGCAATGATGAAGAAATGAGATGGAACTACAGTCTGACCAGCCCATGCATTACTGGAGAGAGAAAAAACAAGAGAGAGATAGAGAGTGAGATAGAAAGAGAAAGAGAGAGAGAAAAAAAGAGATAGAGAGAGAGAAAGAGAGAGAGAGGGAGAGAGAGAGAGAGAGAGGGGAAAGAAATTGTTGCGAATGATAATCGGAACTTCATCAATATAGGCATCTTCAAATACACACATTTGACACAAAGGTAGAAGCCTCTTCTATTCGGTGGCCAAATACACAAGTTTCAATAACATACTAAATTATTATAACACCAATGATAATAATGGTTGAAGTAGTGATATTAAAAAACTATTATTATTACTATTACAATCATTATGATGAATAGTAATAATAATGATAGCCATTACTATTATTGTTACCATAAATTATATAGATATTGTTCATTTCTTTCTAAAGCATTGATATAGAAATCTGATCTGAATTTTATTTGCATTTTGATTAATATAATTTTGCACGTCGTGAAAAATTTGTTGGAAATTTTGTTAGAAATAAAAAAAAGACCATGTTTTAATCATGAAAATATTTATGCCAATGAGATACTTACGAGGATGAAATGAGAGAGAAAGGATCAGCTACGCCATCACGATTGAAATCATAGATGGGTCCCTGGACGATGTTGATGCTCATCGATGATCCAAGGTTTGCCCATGTGCGATAAAGTCCAGTCAGTCCATCCCATATATCTGCAGACCAATGATTCAAGATATTGAAAGTGTCCTTGTATTTCACTCAGCTTCATTTTAAGTAATTTGAACTGTAATCCTGGAATATTAGGTAGCATAATTTGAGGGTACATAGAATACCAGGACATGAAGTGAAACATTGATCTTCCTTGAATAGACTATACTAAATAGCTCATGAAGAGGTCTACCAATAAAAAGAGTTGCTCTTATCTTATACTTGAACTAAGCGTCAGTAATAAGGACATAATACATGTTTCCTTGTCATATTCAAACTGCATTGGTGCTTGTGTTAAATAATGAATTAACGGACTCGCAATACTGCTAGCAGGTGATTATTTCTATTATATTTCCATGTTTCGGTGCTTTGTTTTCATGATTGGACAAAGAGACAGGGCCTGCAAAAAATAACCTTCATTGGCAACGCGATGTAAAGCTTTGACAAATCAGCGAAACTAGCAATGGATCCAAGAGATTGATACTTTAAACGGTGGCGATTCATATAATATATTTAGAAAAAAGGAGCAGTTTCTTTTATCAAAATAGAGGAATAAATTCGCTACGTTAATGAACGAAATTCAGAGACAGTTATTTTCATGCTCGACTATATACCTCGAAATCATTGGCTGGGCTTCTACGAAAATAAAATCAGTGAATATTTCCTCACCTGTTTCAAACATGGAGTACATTGGTATGATGTTTGATGTTATGACTCCAGAATGTGCGCTTCCTACTGACAATTCTGATTAAAAGAAAAGAATTAATACAGAGAATATGTTGATTACAGAATAAAATATTGAATCATTAATAACAAATAAATAGTGAGAATTTTCCTTCTCGTCTTCGACAACAAATCTATTTTGATAGAAATATGATGAGGATGATGGAAGTGTGTGGGGGTTGATAGTGGTTATGACGAGTTTGATTATATTGGTAATAATTGCTATGATGATGATGATGATGGTGTTGATGGTGGTATAGTGGTGATGATTATGATGGTGTGATGATGATGATGATGATGATGATGATGATGATGATGATGATGATGCAAATTATGATGATTATAAAAATGATGATAATTATGATTATGATATTGATACTTATGATGATGATAATGATGATGATCATTAGATGATGAAAATGTTAACTACGATGATGATAATGATGATAAGGATGATGATGTTGATGATGGTTGTGGTGGTTGTGTTGTAATGTTCATGATCATCATGGTAATGAAAATGATGACAATAAAATAATACTGCTAAAACATGAATCAATCCACGTCTGAAAGCAACTTTCCTCCAAGTTTGTAAACAAAAAAGATGAGGGGCTGATAAGACGAACGCACAAAAATGAAAGTAAAGAAGATATTCAGTCTACCTGGTTGGAGCAAGAATGACTGTTGAATGTCTGGAGCCAGAGATATAGATTCTTGTGGACCATAGGTATCACAGCTAGGATTCTCCCCTATGGCCAGACGAGTATCAGTGATGATGCAGTTGGTTGGCATGGTTTCCGTGTTGAACTGAATGATGAACAATGAGAGGAAATAATCAGTCATGATGGGAAAGACAAAGACAAAGCTACTGGTCATAATTATTTATAATTTTTCACTAATTTGAAATGACAGTCTCAATGATGAAGGCATAGGCCATAAAACATACCGGGAATATTAACAAATTTCATGACAAAATGTTTGGTGATTTACTTTTTTTAATTCACAAGTATGAACCGCTAATCAATAATTTTTTCCAAACGATAAATATTTTTCGATTGCCCATTTAACAATATAGTGAGTAATATTTACTCAACTTTAGTACAATAAGATTAGAAGGGCCTTTGCTACAGTAGAACATTGAATATACCATAAACTCCGGTTACTGAAAATTCCATTTCCATTTCCGAACATTGTAATTAAACTGCAACTTATAGAAGTCTTATTACTATCCATGACAATAAAAACAAGATATATTTGAGTTATCATATAACAGATATTAATATCTCCTTTGGTATTCATGATAGCTTTGAACTATAACCAATATGTTTAAAAGGACCCAACTGTCATCTAGCAATGGCATATATATATTTTTTATGTTCGACTTACCCCAGGTGACAATGTAAATGAGGCGTATTTGCTGATAGCGAGTGTCTTATCATAAGCCATTACATAGCTGCTTTGATATAGCTTACAGGAGCCCGAATCTGGGTTGACGGAGGCAAGAAGTCTGGGTGCACCAAATGGGATATGACGAACGGCTATGTAAAACATGAATCAAACACAATACAAATAATCACATGATATCTATCCACAACAGTGCCCCCTTTCCTGTTGTAAAGGTCCACACATCTACAATTTTGAATTGATCCATTATTCCTTAATTCAAAACCGTCAATTTTATTCATTTTAGCCTACAAAATGAATAAGGAATGAGAAACAATATACATGTACATGCTTTATTTTTCTTTTACAGAATGGTAGATATTTTGTCAGAGGATTCAGCACCTGTCACTGTGTACAAGTTAGTTGTATTCTGAGTCATGCCATAATGGGACTTACTTGATTTGTCGGAAAACAATGGTTTGTAGGATGTTAATAGATGGCCACTTATTTTAATACCGATTTGAAAACAAAACAAATTTGCCAACAAGTATAACGTGGGGTCAGCCAGATAAGTTACAAGAATAATTATTGGTTATTACTAATTGTGTATTAAGACTAAGCCCTGTCATCATACCAATGTAATAAAAAATTAATATCCCCGCCATGACTTCGTCTATTATAATGCAAGAATAAATCAAAAGCCCTTTTTCTTTGATAATCACACTCAGCTACAATAGACTCAACTCACTCAAGTGATGTTTTATTATGTCGTACAAAAACCTTATAAAAAAAGATTTATTCCAGCACTGACATCCTGGATGATGGAGTGATTTGATTAGTCACTTGTGATCTAAAAATTGCTTACATTGAAAATATTTGATATGATTAGTATTTACCTGAGCCACTCGAAACACTCAGAACAACCTGTCCTCTCGCCATTGCGGAAGGGTCATTCTGATTCACAGGGGCACAGGTGCACCCGGTATCATAGGTTGACATATCAAGGTTAGAGAAGGTACAGGTAGATTCACGAGCAAGCTCCATGGACATGGTGGGGAAGGTTCCAGGGCTCCTCAACATGTGGTCCAGCGCACCATCTGTACCGTTGTTTGGTTCACCGGTTACCCCTAAGAGCTCTGAAGCCGGAAGAAAAGGTTTCATTTGATTAGTTCATTACATTCCTGACTACATTATTTTCTACATAGAATATGTTTGAAGCCAGAAGGGCTTTAATGCTGTGTTAAAGTATATGAGTTACCGCCCTTCTGGCTCCAAACAAACATTAAATGATAATGATTTAATAATAATAATAATATCTATCGTTTACCCATCAGGGTAGCCTCATCAGTATCATTACTGTTCTCCTTGGCTGGCTAACATGAAAAGGTGCTTAAACATTCAAGGAATTTCTTCTCATCAGGTACCCATTTACTTTCCCTGGGTGGAGAGTGACAATTGTAGATATGCTTTGGCAAAGCGAAAGGACGTTAGCAATGTGGCAGGGATTCGAACCCCATGCCTTGTGGTCCACAGTCTGATGTATTACCCACAAACCCATAACACCTCTAATTTCTTGAAAAGCGCTCCTATCCACAGTACTCAAGTTACTTCCTGATCACCCTGACTTGAGCTTACTTTAGGCTACCGATTCTGTTGCTCATAGCACTCAAGGTCAAATCCTACATTCCAGCTACCCCGTTGTACTACACCTGGGCCCTGCTTCACAGATCCACAGATCTATGAAAAATCTGCTCATAACCAATCAAATGTAAGGATTTCAGTAGCTTATAACAATTAGCATACCTTGTTATTGATAACAAGTTTTATGAAACAGGGCCCTGATGGGTGGATAGTCGAAAACGTAGATGTTACTTATATATCTCACTGGAATAATTTTAATTATATAGTTTTGAGCTATTTAACGAGAGTAGCCATTAATATCAATACTGCTATTTCTTCGCGCCCTGCAATTATCATTATCCAAGCACCGCTAGGTACCCCCTGGGTCGAGAGGGACAGATGTGCCGGGTAGAATCCCTTACGCTAGTTAACATAAAACTCTAGCGGTGACTAGTTGTGGCGTTATCTAAATTGACCTAGGATAGAGACTTACTGGTCATGAGATTGTACACTTCCATGGTCTCGAATTCAGAAGCGCGATAATTCTCTCTGAAGTTTATTCCAAAACCAACGAACAATGCCTGAAAAGAAATACAACATTGGTTATTTTAAAATTCACAAACTAACCTATTGAAGGGGTATCAAATTCGTTGAGCTTTTTTCTGAATAACCATCGAAAATAAGTATAGTGCAATCTTCAGAAATGAATAAAAAGTAAAATATAATTGGCGATTTTTACACATACAAGTCAAGTATCACTAAGCAAAATGAAACACATAATACAGTTAATCTTGTTTGATATGTTTCCCGCGACTAAATAGATCCAACTCATCTTTTATTCAGAATTTTAAAGTTATAGTTTGGTAAGTAAATTCGGTTAATGACACCTTACTGATGATTCAGTTAAATACAACTTTGGTACACTTTGATATACCTTTGGTTCGACCTCATCATTAGGATCATATCCATCGCTGGTATACTGACAATTCTGCTCTTCATAGTTTGTAGGAGTCCTAGGAAAATACAAAATGAAATACGTAGAAGAGTAAGAAGCCATCTCTTTAAAGGCTGACTTTCAGTTTTGTCATCACTGTAAGAGTCTTTCCCGTCGAATTTACTGACAGGAAGACATCAAAATACATGTACATAAGGGGTTAAAAGCACGAGGTGCTCTTCCTATCTTGCTTCTGCTCTGTCAATGTTTTCTTCTCCCCTATCTGTTACTTTTTCTTGTTTCCAAATCATTTTCCTTTTCTTCTTCTTCTTCTTCTTCTTCTTCTTCTCCTTCTCCTTCATCTCCTTCCCTGCTACTTCTCAATCTCCTCCTCCTCCTCCTCCTCCTCCTCCTCCTCCTTCTTCTTCTTCTTCTTCTTCTTCTTCTTCTTCTTCTTCTTCTTCTTCTTCTTCTTCTTCTTCTTCTTCTTCTTCTTCTTCTTCTTCTTCTTCTTCTTCTTCTTCTTCTTCTTCTTCTTCTTCTTCATCTCCGTCTGCTTCTTCCTTCTTGCCTTCTTTTTTTTCTCCCTATTTCTTCATTTACGATGTTTAGTCTAACTTTTCAATTTTCTTTATAGCTCCTTGTCTTCTTTCTATCTGTTATTTTCTCCTGCTATTAGTCACGTGTTAACCGGTGTGTTGGCTCAGTCAGTAGAGCGTCCGCCTCACAACCGGGAGGTCGTGGGTTCGAACCCCGGCCGCGTCATACCAAAAGACGTTAAAAGATGGGAGTCGCTGCTACCTTGTTTGGCGTTCAACAATAAGGGGATAGAGCAATGTCGATCTGGCGCTGCTCAGTGGCTGCCGGGCTCACGATCAATTGGGCACAAAGAATTTCCATTTTCGGTTTAATAAAATTTGGAGTGGACTATAAAAGATTATTATTATTATTATTATTATTAATTCCTAAATTCTCTTACATGGCAAACGACTTTCCGTCTTTCATCAGAACGAAGACATCGTCTGGTATCATGTCTGATGAGTAGTGATATCTAGCTGGCATTTCATCTCGTGTGTATACAGATCCTTCAGCAGGAAAACGGCACTGCACGACCAAAGAAACAAATTGAATTGAACAAAAAATGTGATGAATACATGCTCATTTTTATAAGACTTCCCATCATTTTCAGACGCTTCGGCTGTAAATCGACACTGGAAATAGAAGAATGCAAGCATGGAAATAAAAGGGTGATTGAGGATATGTTTATTTTCCATCAATTTTCAGAAGAAATACATTATGGGGTATATCATATATGATGAATACTGGTGTCTAGCAGATAGATCGCTAGGTGTGTATAGAGATCATTCAGCCGTAAACCGGCACTGCAGGGTAGAACAATACACGAATAGAAAAATGAGAGAAAAAATTATTTCTACACGACATGCCATCTTGCATGACAGCATGTACAAATAAAATAAAAAAAGGATCGAGAACATGATCATTTTTACTGAATTCAATGAGATATATCACTTCAGTGACACGAACAGCTGATAAAACATCGCTATCATCTTTCTTTTTAAAATCACACAAATATTCAGGTACAGGGGTACAAGTCAAATACTCTAAACTGTATGAACTTCAAAGAATTGTGTTCCAACCCTACTAAACATTGTGACCAATCGTTTCATTTAAATAGGAGTAGCATATTTCTGAAAAGTTTAGACAACAACATTATGGAAAAGTAGCTTAAGAACAGATTTATAGATTTCCTAGTTTAAATTGGTTTCATTCTATTTGTTTATATCCCATATGACGCGAAGATATTGGAGGTAAAAATACTTTTGTTACGACAGAAAATGAAAGAATGCAAACCTTCAGATAGGCTGCTAACTCTTCATTCGTATCACGTGCATCGTCAGCATCTACGTTAGAAAGTAGAAAATATATGAAACAAATATACAATGCGGTCGTGAAGTCTGCTCCAGTTGTGTTCTATTGCAGATCAAAATTACATAAATAACCAAATACTACCGATCTAAACATGGAAATTAAAGAAGTATTTACTATGTATATATACAGTTAAAAACTAAATTATTCGTACCCTTACCAATTTTTGTCATTTTAAGTATGTGAACATTTGATTCGTCCCGATTTATGTTTCTTGAGAATGTGACATATTAACAAACGCTCAAATTCAACCAGTCCACCTTTCATTCTCGAGTTACAAAAAAGAAACCCACATCAAATTTACAAGGAGTAATAATAATAATAATAATAGTTAGTTCTTATATAGCGCTTTTCAGGACCGAAGGCCCTCTCAAAGCGTTTTACAGATATATATATTATTACCCCGTTCATCGGATTCAGGCTTACCCGCACACAATGTATGCACATTCTTCACTCCCTGGGGAGCATTCCAGCCAGGCGTCATTTTTACAAGCGCACACTTGCTAATCTAAGCACATTAGCTTTCGCATCCTACCGGGTACCCATTTAACACCTGGGTGGAGAGTGGCAAATGTAGATCAATGTCTTGCCAAAGGACATTAGTGCCGCGGTGGGACTTGAACCGCGGACCTTGTGATCCACAGTCCGATGACATATCCACTCGTCCACGACACCTCTACGTATGAATAATTCAGTTGTTAACTGTAGATCTTTGCAGAAATGTTTTGAAATTATGTTACCATATTCAAAATCAAACTTCTCTGAACACCATGGACGTTTGACATGTTGAATAATGAAAAACAAATTGATTTATTTCGTACAGGTATATATTTACAGATTCTGTCGACAGTCGACAGGATTTACATTTTGACATAAATCAAATCACTGATGTCGGCAACATTTACTTTAACCTCGCAACCAGCCCCCTAACCAGCAATGACACAACAAACCATCCCATTCAAATATTGAATAACATGGATGATTCATAATGAGATATGAAAGCAGAAAACTTTTTTTTTAATTAAATAAAAATAAAAATAGAGCTACATGCAGCAGATTAATATTGTAATAACTTCATGAAATAGGAATTTACCAAGAGCGTTGATTTGAATGCTAGCAAATGTGTTTAGATAGGCAGGCGTCATCTCGAAACCACGTGTGTTTGTTAACTGTAAAGAGAGAGAGTGAGAGAGAGAGAGAGAGAGAGAGAGACTGATGAATATATACCATTATCGGAGGGAAGAAATTTTCCTATTTGAACTACGGAATGTCTCACGAATCTAAACATCGCTGATTTTCAGCTTATAATGCAAGAAGGCCAACCATAACTCACCATCCTCATCATTGGTTTAACTAAATATGTCACTACTATATGTCCAGTATATCTATGAATGTTTACTCAAATCTACTGAAATTTGTCACAATTCAATCTCCTAAATTGCTCATAACTCATGAATAATCGAATCGAATCTCTTTGTACAAAAAAAAATCGTTTAAGGCTGAAGATGGAGTTCTGTCACTAAAAAATTACGATATTTCCTCTTCAAAATGTATGTCAGAGGTGTATATTTCGTTGCCTTTTACATAACACTTCTATCTTTTTTTTATTTAGAAATAAATATTTACTTGCTGTTTTCTTACTGTATAACAACTTTTGATGTGATCTGCTTCATACTTGAAACGATAAATCATTGATCATGAACCTACCTCTTGGTTTAAGAACTTGACATTGCTGTTGCCATTACCGCAGGTTGTATTCACTAGTGCCGATGGGGAGAGTATCATCGTGTTGAAACATCCCAAATCTTGGCGATCATACAAGAAGTCGAACAGGCTTCCAATGGCCAGGTCAACCTCCCTGAGTGCATCATTAGCCTAAATAAAAAAGATGGAATAATGTATGTGTGAACAAATTATATTTTATATTATCATTTTGTATATTGTAATACATTTTTTAAGTATTCTTATTTTTTCAATATCAATTGTAATATTAAATTCATTATTTATATTTTGTTTCGTTTTCTGAACTTACTTGTACTAAAAAAGTTAGCTGTAACGGGTTAGGCTTTACTAGCACATGTGCTATAATCTGGCCCTTTTTACCAACCAATTTCTCTTCTTGTATATGTAAATATCATTTTATGAAATGTATTACTGTTTTGCTGTTGGTAAATAAATCTAAATCTAATAAATCAAAAGGTAATGCACTTTGCCACTGAAGGAGGTGTAGTGGTATATTGGTCATGGATTTGAATCCACTCGACTCCCTGCCCGGCTCAAAATTCATTTGACAAGATATATAAGTTCACATTTGCCACTCTCCACCCAGGAGTGCACGGATACCTAGCTGGGGTAATATTAAGTGCAGGGCCCTTCGAAAGAACATCATAAATGCTGATGGGGCTTCCCGAGGTGAGTAACTAAGACGACCTTGAAATTGGAAAATACACGAATTGTCTTCCTTCATGATAACAACGTTTCCGAGAAAAATGAAAACACAATTTTGAGTTAGTTTAAAGCATTCAACACCCAAAATGACAGAAAAGGTATAGTTTACAAAACATTGGCATTGAAAGTGTTACGTCACCAACCTCTTGTGAGTTGTATCCATATTGTCTGATTGTATCGCCAGGCTCATTGAAGAATACAGAGATGTACTGTGGACTGTGGTATAAACAATAGACAATTCGTGTTATTATTTATCATCATGTGATCCCATTTTTTAAACCAATACCTCGAATAATCAAAGCAAGATACTACACTTGATTAAAATGCATTGGTTTTCATACAACATGTATGATTGGAATGAAAGTATAATCACGATAAAAGCAAAGAGGTTAATAAAAGCAGGATTTGGAATTCTTTCTCATAATATGAAGATATCTATCTACCCACGATTTAGGTAGATTAAAAATTGGTTTTTTTTTGGTGCTTCGTTTCGAGAATATAAAACTATCAACATTATGGACTTTGATAATGAGTTTAGAATAGCAAATTGCTATTATGTAAAGATGAAAATAAAACCCCTCAAAAATCATGAATAAAAACCACAAAACAACGAATATAACTAATTGATAATATAAACTTGAAAAAAAGCATAAAATATCTCAATCCTAATCAATATTCATCCTCTTACATTTTTTCGACATCATCTTGTTCTATCCATCTCATGACTGTATCAATCATGTCCTGAGCACTCAGGGATCTGCAGACAAGAAATAAGATCATAATGGTTATCAAGACCTTCTGTTACGTTAAATAGTCGATATATTCGGCTAAATTCTATACTTTGCTTTGAAAACTTGACGAGGATGAATGCAAATATATAATCATAATCACGGGCCTACTAAGTGTAATTCGTGGATTGTCCAACACCAAAGCGAACAGTTATGTTCGGTTGGACTAAAATAGCGACAGTCTTTTGATAGCAGGGACACGTCTTCAGTTAACCCATCTAAAATGATATTCTTGTCAAATATTCAAGGGAAAAGTGAAGGATATGTAAATGATAAATATTATGATACATTTTCTGTCTTTTATATTAATACTCAAAATTACGGTAGAGACTTCCCCGTATTTTCTTTCTAGAGGAATTAGGAATCATAATATCGCAATTGGAGGCTTATTTAGGACGGATGACATAAGTTATTCTCTAATAAGCCAATAATGATATTTTTTGTCATGGGATGGAACTTGAATTTAAAGTGCCTGTTCAAAGAAAATCACAAATATGGCAAATAACGTATCACTAGAAACTGGTAAGCTAACAGATGGCCATCGTACAAGTTTTAGGTCAACTACATATCGGGTGATTTATAAAAATACAAATAAAACCACCTCCATAGCATCTGGGATATGCGAGAGATTCGCCAGAAAAATAACGATGTTTCAATGCCGTCACAATATGAACCAATCCTGCCTAAGCAGACGACATCCCATAACGAAGGGACATATTTGCAATGCTATTATTTCTCAAATTATAATGAGCTTAGTGTATATAAATGTGATGGAATTTTGCACCATTCAAAAAGGGATATGAAACCGATTCTGATAACTAATTCTTTTGTTTGTAAATACACAGGATAGGGGTTAATGAACTATCAAAGAAACCACACTTTCAAATTAAAAAAATCCCGCATGGACGGCATTTGTTCCCTCCTGTAACGCCGAGCATACCGCGGTGTATGCAGCTGAAAATACAATTGCGTCTTATTTTGTTTACAAGCGACGGATTCCTATATTTGATATCACTGCATTTTCCATCAAAATAATACCATGCGCGGGGTTTAGAGTGAGGCAATACCGTAGATTAAACATTTAGCCTGACGATAGTGAAGTAAGAGAAATAACTGAAGAGAAGATGACAAAACAGGCACTGAAAATGTGTGAGATGTCATGGGACATCGTCTGCTTGTGCAAATCATGTTCAACATGTGACGTCCCACATCTCAGCAGCGATCGGAGAGCTTTTCAGGTGCTATACGTTTTGTGATTGATAATAATCATTACTTCGAATGTTTCCAAGCATTGAATTTTGATAACCTTGTCCAATCAAAGTTTCACCTTTGCAATAATGACAATAAAGTTAGTTTTTAAAATCAATGAACCTTCTCTTTAAAGACGTTTTGCTTTACATCACACACAAGCTGAAAGATAAATCGTCCGTTTGGAGCCAGAAGGGCGTTAACTTCAACACAGGCATTATCCCCTTCTGGCTCCGAAAAAAAGAGATAAAATACAGATACTCACGAGCTGTATCTCTGATAGTAGTTTGGTTTGCTGTTAATGGTCTGTCTGACGTCATTATCGTAGTTTTGCATGTTATTACCGATCCATGAATGACTGGCTGATATCACGCCTTGCTCACGGGCGGTCTGCCATAACTGAGAGAGACAGAGAAAGGTAAATTATATATATATATATATATAGAGAGAGAGAGAGAGAGAGAGAAAGAGACCACACACACACACACACGCACACACACATAGAGCATGGGAGACACAGAGAGACGTCAGACACAGAAAGACAAGTATAGGAATACAAATATTGAATAAAATGATGCTTTTTGAATCAACCTATATTCATAATTCTTCGTTAGGTTGGGGTTAAATTATGATTTAATACCGTTGGCCTGACCCGATTTTGCTTTGGAGGAATTTCTTTGGTAGCTTTTGTTGTTGGTCGAATTCAAACGCCAAAGGACTTTTAAAAAGTAGAACAAACGAAATACAGACAAAGTGTGCGTAATGTAATTACTAAAATGTTGAAATGTATGCTAATTTTATATCGTAAAAGACTCACAACTACATGTAGTACACTTTCTAAATTTGTTCGAGCATCAATAATGCAATCTAGTTCTAAAACACTTGTCGCTCTCTTAGATACAATTTCAGTCATGAAAGTTTTTAAATAGAAACTTGACAATATATGAATGTTGTGAATCTTCGACATCGTCGTTATCATTATCATCATCACTATCACCATCACCATCATCATCATCATCACCATCATCATCATCATCGTCATCATCACCATCATCATCACCATCATCATCAACACGTTGATGAAATCATTCCAAAATTGTTATTCTAATTGGTGGATGACTACGTCATGATTACGTCATAATACTTACTGGTTTAGCCTTGTACCACTGACTCTCATCGAGATATTCTTGCGAGACCCTGGGTTCGAATACACGAGACGATCTGGTAGTACTACGGATGTAATCAGATATTACTCCATGATTCTCTGGGTAGCGGCCCTGTAAACATGATGACAATGTATTCATTTATTTATTTCATTTTAGATATTAATTTTTTATTCATTTATCTATTCATTTGTTTATTTGTTCGATTAAATACACGAGATGATCTGGTAGTACTACGGATGTAATCAGATATATTACTCCATGATTCTCTCGATATCAGCTCTGTAAACAAAATAATTAATTTATTTATTTTCATTCTTTATATTTTTTTTCATCTATTTATTTATTTATAATTTAATTCATTTATATCAATTTATTAATTCATTCAACTAATCATCTATCTATCAATTCATCTATTTAGGTCTTTGTTTATTGTTTTATTCATGAATTGGTTTATCTTTTGTCATGATATTGCGGATCGCACTTTCACAAGAATGATGTATTATGCGGTTATTTGGGTTTACTTACAGTAAGAATCGTCCATAGATTGGGATAAGTTGTACTCGCAAAAGATGGAACCACATTGTACGAATAAACACCACATTGACCTGAAATGACAAATGAAAGATGGAGACGTTTTAGCAAGACATCTCTAAAAGCAACAATAGTTATGAATTACAAAGTTAAATTCAAAGAACGCCTATATTTGCTTCCAAGTCCAAAGTATTTTGTTCAGTCTTGTTGACAGTCATTTGCACACTGCACATCACATTTGGTATATGGAATTACGCACACATGTGGTATGAATGTCTGGTCCCAACTCCTCATCAGCTACTTGTCGTTAAATTGCAAATAATATTATGAGGGCATTTGAAGCGCAATCATAATCGGAGGACATTTCCTTGATGATATTCTTCCAAACTAAAACAAAATAATGAGAACGCTCACAAGCTATTTTTTCTTCACCCTGACGAGAACTTAAAGCCTATCTGCACTAGTTTGGTCAGGAGGGATTAGACCTCCCTGCATGGTCACTGACAGGTGGTTATCTCATCAACTCAGCTCTCAATTAACATAAGAAAAAGGGACCATGGGGGACCAATGGTCACCGATTAGGCATTGTTTGCTATATAGAGGGCGCAAGTAGCTATAAGTAGTGCAGTGGGACTTTAACGTTCTCTTTAATCTTCATGTGTGCGTTACCTGTATACCGTATATTAACTCACTCATTCTTTTGATATTTCTGGCGTAGTCCTGTTCATAATTGAATAGATCATTGGGCAAGCCGTCTATTGCGAACACGATCAAGGGATTGGATGGCCTGCTGGTGTACCTATCCATGACAAAAATTAAAGCAAACAAACAAAATCGTTTACAATATATACATCAAGAATAGTGAATATCGAAAGTCGTCACATATATATTAACCCACCACGTTTTGAGAACATTTATCACAACGGACACAACGAAGCCCTCTTGAAATTCATGGTAAAGACGAGCTTATCTTATGGGAGAATTTCATAAGACTACACAATATAGGATATATCTATACAATATAAAATTTGTAGGTTGTATAAACTGCATACGGAACTGATACTCAAAAATAGTATATCTGTAATTTCTTCCGCTGACCATTATATTTGATTTATTGCTGTTACTCTATGACAGGAAACATCCTAGCATGCTTAGTTCACTACCAATAGGGAGGTTAAAGCTCTTATAATACACCCTTGCCCGGCGGCGAAATTGCTGCCCGGCGCGTATTCATACAAGAAACTTAATTCACAATTGTCTCTTTCTGCCCAAGAGTAGTAATGTTGTTCCTGGTAAAATTAACACCTGTATTTAACGATTGAAGAAGCTGCATAAGGCTGGGGCGATAATTATCAGTGGATACATTTTTCTATATTGTTGTGCGCTATATAAAAAGCAAAATATTGCTGTACCATTTCTTTTTCGAATCATAACATGGAGAGTATATTAGGTTCAAATGAAAGAAGTATGTAAGCTCTATAATTCAGCTCATATTTTGTGACTTACAGAGCTCTGTTCCGGCAAGTGAATCTGCATTCCTCTCCTGCCGTATTAGCAAAGGCACCTGTTGTATACCCGGAATCTAGAAACATTAAGTGATTACAAAATGAAATGTTAGAAAATTAAGGTTGTTGTGGTCTTACAATAGTTATGCCGTGTCACAAACAGTAATTACAGTGTAACAAGTCCTAAACAAAACAATGGCAAAAAGAGAGACAGAAAAGGACAGAGAGAAATAGAGAGAGAGAGAGAGAGAGAGAGAGAGAAAGAGAGAGAAAGAGCGGGGAGGGAAAGACAGATAGAAACCAGCGTAAAATTTTGGAATACTTTGTGAAGAGGTCTAATGTCTCGTATTTTGGCAGTCGTAGAGGGCGGGCTTACCTCGATTTCTTAGACCCAGGCCAAGGCCCAATGCGAAGAAGATTACCACCAGGAAGAACACGAGCTGAAAATAATCGCATTGAAAGAAATATCAATATTTGATGTTGACTAAAATATAACCATTCAACCCAAACATTTTTTAAAGTGCACTGAGTTATTGGTTATGATCATCATAATCATTACCATCGTCACCATCAACATTACCATCATCAGGATCACCATCATTACCATCATCATCATCTTCATCACCACCCCCATCCCTACCACCAACACCCGTCCACACCAGTTGTTTTGGTTTTAGAACTGATATAATACATCACCTAGATTAAAAATTCTTGTTCACGCCCTTTTAAAATAGGTTTGATATTTTAGTGCGTGCGTTTAATTGGGATAAACATGACAAAATGAAACGGTTTGGGGATTTTTTGTTAACATGAAGGGATGATGATTTTTTTTTTTAAGCTAGTGAGGAAGTTTAGAGGATAGTGATACGTTCGGAAATATTTTAAAACGATTTTTTTTTTTTTTTTTTTTTAATTGCAATCAGCTTGACTTTAACATTTGACAAATCATTCAAAGACAACCTGGATACATGTAATAATAACAATTGGCAATGATTAGGATGGATTTTACGGGTCGGATATTGTAAGGGTATTTCATTCAAGCTCCTCGAAACCACTTAACAGCCATAGCCAATGGCATTGTACATAATGATTAAAGTTTTAATTATCAACCCCTCCTCATCAAAAAGCTCAAATATACCCGACTTTAAAATGGTGTAATAATCATGGGGATAGAGTGATAATACTAATGATCATCCCTAGCAATTTAAGAGTCATGATGATAAACAATATTGTTGATGATAATAATAATGATCATAAATGTAATGATATTCAATGTTTCTTATCTAGCCTTTTTACGGTAAACTGATCAGACTGCCACTAATACAACAAATTATAAAAAATTATAACGCACCATATATTTTTGTTTTATCGGGTTCAAAATGTTTTCCTCAGAACATAATCATAATCCTTTTGATTATATTTCTTCTTCCGCTATGCCTCATGGCGTGGCATCAATTTTGACACGTTTGACTTTTATTTTGACTCTTTCTTTAGTATCCAACCAAAGTGGCATGGACAATTTATAAGATATCATGAATGAATTTATATATAAAAAATATGTTAAAAATTAAAAATTAAAGTAAATTTAACAATGTTTAGGTGTGTCACTTGTGGACTTGATTTGATTTGATTATAATTGTAACGAGGGATGGTTATGAGTGATGGAGGAGGGGAGGGGTTGAGGAGGGAGCAGGGGAGGGGCAGGGGAGGGTGCTCGAGTGCTTTCAAATTAATAAGGAAGGTTAATGAAAAGGAAAGAGTGAATATAAAGAGACAAGCCCTCCCAATGCCTCGTATTAATCATCTTGACATCATATCTCCATGTTATTAATCCTTACCAACATTCCAATATCCACTAGAATGACTATTTCATTATTACCATGAAATGTCTACATATCAGGTCAGTATCATAACCATTAAAATAAATTCTTACAAAGCAATACCGCCAACGACATACCCATATGAATCTGTAATAAGACGAAAGCTTTGCAAAAGATGCTTTACCGTTTCCCAAAATGATAGTATCTCAATGAAATATTGATTGCATTTTGAAGGAAAGCAATGGCAGTAAAAAAAAAATTAAGCAGGCCTAAAGCGTTCGTGTTCTTAAATTTATATGACGTTATGAGTAAATATAATTTTCCAACGTAATTACTCTGTAGCTCAAACATAATGAATTGCTGAGTATATCATACTACAGGAGATACCTTAACAGGGTATTGGAAAGCAACGTTTGTTCACGTTCTTTGATATCTGCCGATTCAAAAAAGCATGCATGCGCTTCCATGATACATAATAATTGTTTGTACCTCGCAGAATTTGTATTTTCTTCACAAAAATTAGTCTCGACTTCATAAAGTTTATATTTACATAAACGATAACCCAATATTGACTCATCTGCAAGTCATATTGGTGAAAATATCGCAGAAAAGGGCGTTGCAAATGCCATGTTTTCGAATAAAACGAGAGAGCTATGTTTTCATTATGATTCATAGGGCGCACATCGCTGGCGGTTTGATTGTGTGTTATCATGTGACACTTACGCAGATGATCTGCATGCACCAAGCAAAATGGCGCCATGGTAAATGTGACGAGGCAGAGCGGCATGCAGCAGCAGGCGGGCGCGTTGTGTGTGTTTGTGTGTGTGAGGAGAGAAGACCAGCACATTGTGTAGAAGTAGGAGTACAGAGGGTGAGAAGATTCAGCACAGCACAATGGATGTTAGAGTGGCATAATTACAACAAAATATTGGATTAGTAGAGGATGTGGGATGTTTAAAAAAATGAGAGACATGGTTAAAAACAAACTTATTAATAATGATTTATCTTTCAGGGATCTTGGATGCTAAAGTATGCTTCTTTATTTGACATGTTTGAAGCATTGTACTCCTACAGTATATATTGTCTTTGATAAAGCCTACATACTTTATGTTCAGTGAGTTATCAAAGATTTTTAGTCAAATCATGCAATGCCTCAATAACACTATTTATTATTTTCATTTTACAATAAAACAATCACATTTTCTATTGACAATTTGTTGTAAGAGAACACCTCTTTTTTAAATGATCGCGATGACGGATATGAAGCAAATGGAATCAACTTGTGATGTGAATAATTTTGGGCCAATATCGAATATATATGATATATGATATTTTATATTTGATGTTTTGAAACGACAGGGACACTATTTTCTTGCATGATAAAAGCAAATTATACAGCCATCACTTTTCTTTTTTTATTTCGAGCACACGGGAATGGCAGAACAAGCAGTAACACTTTGCTTATAAAATCATATGAACATGTACAGGCAATCAAAAATCATTTAAAAGTCATTTGAAATACACTTCGTGAGAATTTCTCCAATTAAGTCGCACGACTTTAACGATCCTTTCTATCTATTAACATGTAAACATGCAACGAATATAATCCATCGATGGTGTTACGGAACATGAATGAAATGAAATGAAATTTCTTGATAATGGGACAACACTAAAGCTCACTTGAAATCGAAAAATCGCTTAATTAACATCCACTTCTGTGGCATTCGATCTCAACTCTCTCGTCTAAATAAATATTTTTTTTTGAAATATTCTACATGGGAACGTTTGTTGTCTAAACTTCATAACAAACTAGAATGTTTACGGGTATAACGAGGAAAGTTTGTTGTCTAAAGTGAAAGTAACAAACTAAAAAGCATTTGTGTATAACTGGGAAAGTTTGTTGTCTAAACTTGATAACAAACTAGAATGTTTACGGGTATAACGAGGAAAGTTTGTTATCTAAAGTGAAAATAACAAACTAAAATGCATTTGTGTATAACTGGTAAAGTTTGTTGTCTAAACTGGAAATAAATAAACTGGAAATAAATAAACAAGAATGTATAGGGTAAAACGAGGAAAGTTTGCTCTTTCAACTGACAATACAACCAAACTCAATCGAGGGATGAGAGAACGAAAGAGAATTCCCACTCACCCATAGAAGCTTTTCATGTCGTTTATACCAAACTTCATCCTCATCATCATCCCAATCTTCCTCATCTTTCCCCTGTGAACATAAAACAGTCTAAGGTTAGTTACCATGGTTACGAAAGAATAGGGTTCACAACATCGACACTGACCGAACTACTATTGCTGAATTTAATTCAATTCAATTCGTGCATGTGTAATGTATTGTACGTCGATACACATGTCAAACTATAAAGAGCTATTTTGGAGTATGAAATTAGAATAGAACAGCTATACAATTAGAACATACCAGCTCATTATTGCTGAACGTGCAGGTAATTTAGGTCGATTGTCATGTAAAATTACGAAGGGGTATAAAATCAGAACAGAACAGCCGTAAAACTGTGTATGAGAACATGAGTTTGTACACACACACAACGAGAATAAAAATATGCAAAACAATTTTGCACTCACTGCATAAAACAAACAACAGTTTTGAATTATTGTCTGTCTGGTCTCGTTGTTTTTGTGTATAATAATAAAATATGTAATATATACACGCCATATCAATATACATGTTTGTTTGTTTTTCAATATTTTTAGCAGCATAAATAATTGTATATCAATGTAAATGCGTAGAAAATAACTCTAGAATATACAGATTGGTTTTTAAAGTATATATTTCCTTTATCATGGGCTACTTTGTTTTTAACATGCAGAGAGTTTCTTTAGAGTCTTGCTTTGAAGTAACCACAGACGAGGTATGAGGTTGTTCGGGGAAGTGAGGAGGAAGAATGGAATAGAAAAAAGACGGTAGCAACACGACAGAGATCATCAACATACATTCATTCTCATTAGCCTATTTTATATATAATTTATTTTGAAATCACTACGAAATAGAAGAAAACTATGACACAGGTTTTGAAGAAAAAATGATGGGGGAGAGAGGAGGGAGGTTGAGATCGGAAGAGTAACAATCATGAACGGCTTGATACGATTTTTCAAAGATGCAATTAACCTTCATCATTTAGAATGTAACAAATTCTAGAAGAGCTAGAAAACTATTATATGACACATATAATACGAAAGCATTATTCCCCTTTAAATTTCCTATATCTCTTACATTGAAATGTTTTGAATTGATTTGCAAGCTAAAAATCAACAAACCCAATATAAAAGATTGTGAAGTTTTGACCAGCTGAACATAGTTTAGCTTTTTTCTACTAGTCTGTTTTTGGTATAAACACATGCATGCTTCCGACTCTAATTATCTACAATTTTACTGATGAAACGGTTTTTTTCATTTAAGAATAGCAACGAATATAAAAATACTAAAGCTTCCTTCTTGGGATTTATACTGAAAAGCCATTTGTCTGTAATCACCGTTATTCACCGCTATTCTTCGATTTTTGTGTACCAATCATCTTTTTAATTTTCTTTTCTTTTTCTTATTACCTTTAAATCAATGAGATATCCAATTTTGTTGAGTGTGATCGCTTTATAAATGCTGAATATTATTTTTATGTTTGATTGACATTCTTACACCCGCTTCCATGAACAGGAATGGATTTGGATAGAGGCAATTGTACCACTAGAACAACGTGAGACCAAACTATCAGAACGTAGGCCTATATTTAAAATTTCGTCTATCCAATCGTGTTAGTATATCTACAATAGATAGTATTAGCGTGGAAAGAACTTGCATGAGAAAGCTGCACATTATTGGCGCCAAAGCCCAACATTTTCCTTGATTATTACTGTATGGTCAAAGGTGGATGTACGTCTGCGGTGAAGTGTTAGTAAAAATGCAGTAATTTATTGTTCTCTTTAAGGGCCATCCTCACAAGCACATCCTTTTCTACTGGTCCTTTCCATATTCCACACTATATGTCGTATTATTTGTGTACTTTTTTTTATTGTTATGGTTAAATAAAATATCTTGAATCTTGAATGGGATTCGTAATTTCTATAGTTATCTATCATGCAAACATTTAAAGTGTGACACTGAGTTTTGGTAATATAAGGAAATATTTAGATAAAGCTTGCACATTATGCTGACTGTTCAATAGGTCAAAGTGAACTCTAGCTGTCAAAATGATTTTCACAGAAAATGTATAGTAACTGTATGTAGCGAGGAAAAGTAAAGAAATCGAACTAGTAGTCCCAACCATGGACATTAGACGGGATCCCCTTATACTATGTTGAACATTGAAATTCTATCTCTATTGGGTACAGATAAAATGATGTTGAACTGTGCGGTGTGCGTTTAAGGTGAGTATGACTTTAGCAAGTTTTCGCAAGTTAGTACATGTACATGTAATTTGCAGGTTCAAACAGCCAGTCTACTGCATTCTAAAACCTGACTCAAGCCGTTCGCTATGAAATAAAATCATTCCCAAAACTTAAAATGTAATTTGAATTTGCCATTATATGAGCGTCGCTCGTCAAATTTGTTTTCCTTGTTAGTATAATCGACTGAACAAGACAGTGTTAAACAATATAACGAAAGCTGAAGAACCATGAAAGAAAAATCAAGGACAAATTCTATACATATGTCTTTTGAAAAAGTATAATTATACGAGAATAGACGAGAAGAATGCTTTTATCATTTTCGGCCCTGGTATATTTAGTAAAAACATGCTTTGTTCATAATTGAATTGCGTCTGATCTTTAACTCTTCTAACTCCTTCAAACAAACAAAATGAAATCAAGAAAGATGCTATTATCATTAATCACTATTCCTGACATAAAATACATCATGGATTTAAAAGACAGAAGTTTGCTCATATTAGCTTTGGTAATTGAATGAACATGGAATCATTAACCGTAAAATTAGGCAGTACATTTTAAAAGAAAATTTCCAAGAAGAAAATAAACGACAACCAAACTGGAGATCAAAGAGTGCATTGAGGTGCCTCGTGAAATGCAATGAAATAGTGAATGTATTACCTCAGCCACATCGACTCAAGACGAACTGATTTGGGGTAATTTAATATCAGTGTTCGTCTGCCGTGGGTTTGGGCCCTGTTTCATAAAACTTGTAATAAATAACATCTGCAAGAGAACTATGACAAATCTGCTCATGACCAATCAAATTCGAGGATTTCTGTAGCTTAAAATTTTTATTTGTATCTTGTTACTGCCAATAATATTTATGAAACAGGGTCCTGGTGTCGGTGACTGAGGTACTAAACATTAAAACATTTTTGTTGATTTCTCCAATTTCATGGTCGATTAGGCAATAGACATTAATGATTATTGTGAAGGAAAGACTTTTAGAAGCGTTTTTAATATAAAGAGCGTGCACGTGTGTGATTGATATTGTATAGTAAATGTGGTAGAAATATTTCTGTCTAGTTCTATGCTGTTCTTGATCATGAGGAAATTAAGAATAAAGATAAATACTTTGGATCCAAATAAGATTGATAACAAAAGCACTCAATCTTGTTGAATACCACATAGACCAAGACCGGTGCCCCCTCCCTTCCATTGTTCAAGCGTTTACTCAATTGATGGACTCTAACTATGCCACTGATTGAATGGATGCATTGGCGATGGTCACATATATTTGGCAGATAAGGAAAAGATTCTTACCCCAGCTCTCGCCATCTTTTCTCTCTTTTCCCTGGTCGTCATTGGATGCGACGAACTCGTCGTATCGATGGGTTTCGAACCCAAGGCACTCGAGGCAACCTGGATATATTTATTTTAAAAATACATAAAAACAATAGACGGTTTAACAACAATATCTTTATGATTTATCTTTCATAAAAATAATTTTGAAATGCTCGTCGTGAAGAACTCAAAACACAAATGCACAAAATCATCGACACAAACATAATAACGGGTGACATCATCATGATCAAAGTGGCACTGTGGTATGTTGGTAAACGCTCTTGACTCTCATTCGAGCGGTCCTGGGTTCGATCTCTGCTCGTAGCTTACATCTTTGGACATGGTTTATTACCCACCCACATTTGTTCCTCTCGACCCAAACGTAAATGGGTTCCTGTCAGTGTTGGGGTGATAATAATGGCAGGGCCCGCATGAAGAGCGTTGTTACAATCAGTGTGGCTACAAGACCAAACTATATTATGCTTTCATCTTCACTGCATATGGGAAGGAGTGTTACATTCCCTGTATGGATGTGGTTCAGTTGTTGTATTACTGGTATATGTATAGCCTTGCAAAGTGTGTCAATTGGCACCTGCGGAGACAGTGACAGTGTTGTGACGCATAGGGCTTCAAATAGGTCATAAAAATAGGTTGAAAGACAGTGTTGGACCATGGCAAGAATAGAACTAAATTTCAATCTTAGAATGCGTGGTGGTTCCGTGGTAGATCAGTGGTCTCGTAACGTGAAGTCTCAGGTTCGACTTTAAAACCAAGTCGATGCACTATAATTCGGTGAGGCATTCATGAATACCACGTCTCTGTAAAGCCCTAGATCTACTGGCTACTCATGATAATGATAAGCCAAATGTTTTTTCGCGCATATCGCTAGCATTACGAAAGTCTCAGCGCTCATCTACAATATAGCAGTCAGATAAGATAAACAACAACATCAACATCTGTTCTTTACCAAGACCAATTATATATCAATCCAATTACGGGAATAACAATAATTAAATCGGGGACATCTATAAACTAAATATGAAAGCCGTACGATATCAATGTATACATAACTGTACAAGTTGAAAAACGTGTTTAGAAATGCAGGGCCCTCGCTAAGAACACTGATAAAACTAATGAGGTTACCGGGGTGAATAAGACCACGTCACGATGTTGATCATTGTTATGAAAGACCAGCATAGTCCATGCATGTCGCTACGTGCATGTCAGCTACACCTAAATACAATTTGAAATGAGCATTGAATTTGTTCACATGATCCTCATTTCAATCAGTTTATGTTCAGAATGGCCCGGCGGCCATTTATCATTACCATAGTTTCCACTTCACGTCTCTCATGAGTGCTTACATGCAAAACAAAAACATTTTCGTATTGGGGGTTGGAGAGGAGGGCGAGGCAGCAGACACGTACAAATGTGTTCACATTTTCCTGGTAGTCATCATATTGGTTTTTTATCGAGGGATACATCTCCCCTGTGCCCCTACCCCCTCCCCCTCCCTCCCCCTCCCCTAAATCCATTACTGGCTTATCTATCCTATCTCTACTCCTGTTATCTGTTCGCAATCTAGCTGACATCAATACTAGCATACAAGCACAGCTTGGGCGTGTTGGGGGAATACAGTTATCGATTGATGCAAAATTAGATATCATGATCCGTAATATATTATGCATCATGTCGTTCAATATTATACATACATATAGGCCACTGTAGGCGGGAAGGGTATATAATCACCGACTTAATCATGACATGTAAGCCTACATCTACAGTTAACAGCTAAACTATTCATACCCCTTGTACATTTCAAGTTGTGTTTGTGTGTGTTTTCGGTAACTCAAGAATGAAAGGTGGATAGGTTGTTTCATGGCCTTTGTTGAATACTTTGTATACGTAAGTTTTAATATGTCACATTATGAAGAAACATAAATCGGGACAAATCAATTTTTCACATATTTAAAAAAAAAAAAACTTGTTAAGGGTATGAATACATTTTAGTCCCTATATCATATAATTTATAAGCATTGACGGTGAACTAAGCATCTATATGTATAAAAGTGCATTGATAAGTGTATAGTTTCACAATGATTTTTTTATACATGGATTTTGACAACTTTATTTTGTTTTTTATTTGTTCAGATCTCAATAAAATGGGTTGATATATATATTCAGCTAGGTACATGTTGTAACTGCTTTCCACATGCATATAAAAATAACACATCGTCAGAAATACATTCAATATGTAAAGTTTAATCATAAGGAACTTTATCTGATTACAGAAGTAATCTCTCTTACAACAGAGCATGTCGTCCTTCTTTTTGAAGTATAAAAACATGATTATTAATCATCTAAATAAACTCGAAGGTATCTATTATGATTAAGAAATGTTCGAATGTACATCCTAAGGCATTATTCACTTTCATGGTAATAGGGTACGCCAATACAGACAATACTACATCAAATGTATCGCACCTGGGACCATACCATGAGACATTACAAAAAAAGTGAGCCAGTCTATAGATTAATCCTCCTTTTAACAGTTAAAATACGTGACCATTGTACTCATCCAAATAGACTCGAAAATGTCACTATCTGATTATTAACATAGAAATGTTTAAAAAATGAACATGTTGGTGGTAATGGAATCATTATATCCCTAGGCAATATATAACTGAATTAAAGGGGAAGTCCACCCTAATATTTAAGTTAGTTTTCAAATAAAAGCAGAAAAATAAGAAAACCAAATTAGTAGCAGTTTGAGCAAAATCCGTTAAAAATGAAAGTCATGAATTTTTGAAGTTGTCATCAGTGAAAGACAAATTGGCAACACTGTGACGTATCATGCGAGCTCTTCTCCAATTCGCTCTCTACAGAAAATAATATGGGCTTTAAACTGTTGCAAAGTTGCAAACAGGTGTGGATACAGAGTGCCAGAAAGAAGGAGAAGGGATACATGTATTTCTGTAATATATATTTCTATAAATCAGTATTTACTGATTTTTTTTTTTCACTGGAACATTATTTCGAGAATCCTCCTCCATGATCCCTCGTGGGGGATGGGTAGGGGCAAAAAAAGGATTGCCAAACAAAAATTATTTCGCAAGTATTTCTGCTCCTCTAAGGCTCCAAAGGGAGGCGACTCGGAATTTGATTACCCATGAAAAGGCTTTTTGACAATATTTCTCACGATTTTTAGATGTTTCTCAAACGGGTTGGCTGTTTTACCCTAAAAAGATTTATGTTTCTTAAAGGGGGCTGCCGGGTTTCTTTTTAACCACAAAAAGGCTTTTATGCTTTTATGCTTTTCAAATGAAGAAGACTATTTACCGTATTTATTCCTTAAATGGGGGGGGGGGATGAGGCGGTTGTTGGCCTCCTGAATCTGCCTTGAATGTTAGGTCGACAGTCACATCTACATCAAATTTGCTCACTTTGAATCAATCATGAAACATAAAAGACCCAAGCCAGAAACATATCCGTCTGTTACAGAGCCAGAAGGGCATTATCTCTACGTTAAAGGATAGAAGTTAACGCCCTTCTGGCTCCAAACAGACGATACTGAATACTTGTTTGCTCCCAGAGATGTCAATACGTGCCCGAAGATTTCAATGCCAAAGTTAGATCAACAATGGTTCTATTGTGTGCAGGCACGCTGGATACAAGACCAAAGTATCGGTATGACATGGTACCAACTACCAAGATCAATTCTTTGCTTGAATCTATTCTCAGTTATTTGAATGATTCAACCGTGGGGGAGATTTACATTATTGGGTCAGATCGGAGTAAACTATCGTACTATAGCGCAAGAAAAATTATCCTTTCACACGTTCATATTCAATGCATGCTGCGCATACAATAACAATGACATATGTTCATCCGGGAATATTATATGGAATCAACTGCCAGTAGATTTGAAATGAATTAAACTCAAGGGGAGTATTTTATTAGACAACTAACTGAAATCATCATTCATCAATGAATTTCCACTTTAAGAAAAAATATATTTTGACTAAAACGTAACGTTTTATCTTGAAATTTTGTAAATTGCA